>CM070593.1:17695554-18095554 GCA_036346395.1 Hsuehochloa calcarea | reverse complement strand
TGCAGATTTTGGGGTTAGCCCCACATTTAACATTTCAGATTTGAAACCATACGTGGGAGAAGAAGATAAGCTTGAGTCGAGGACGACTCCAATTCAAGAGGGGGAGTATGATGAGGACATCCCTCCTTCGGATACACGCACGACACAAGACCCTCCAGATCTGGGTGCTGAACTACACGGTCCTATGACAAGAGCTAGAGCACGTCACTTAATCGATCAGGTAAAGTCGTTTCTAGGGCCGAGTGTATTATTTGAGAACTCTATGATGTTGCCTAATGGAGATGATTTACTTGTACTCGTGAATCTAGTACTACGACCGGTTCAAGAAGGTCTCGACCACGCAAGAAGATCTCGACCACTACAAGAAGACCTACGACTAGTTGATTCGATTGGAGCAATCTCGACCGTAAAAGCGAGCACAAGACTCGTTGGACACAATCTACGACCAAAGATAGGATGGACTCCTCAAGACCACCCTAGGACCAAATCCTCGACCGGATCTTCGACGTAAATACGCAACACAAGGTGTTTGCGTCACCGCTTTGGAAACTAATAAGACTTTGTAAACGTAACGAGGTCGGAGTCCAGGTTGTGTACGCTTCATCCCACGGCCGCACAACCCTAGGTCGACCTCCTCACGTTCCCCTATATATATACAGTAGCCACCATAGTTTAGAGGCGGGTTTTTCTTAGATTATTCTGCCAATTGCAGTTTCGCCGATTATCGGTTTGAGGAACCCCACTTGTAAACTTCATCCATATCCGCAATACAATTCAGATTGCATCTACCTTGTTCTTGTGAGTTGCTTCGATTGCTTCCAGGAACAATAACCTTCGTGGTAAGGTCGATCGCGTGCAAGCGTGGTCGATAACGACAGGCGTGCGGGTGTAGCGAATTGCGAGGTGACGATCTGTTGGTCGGAAGCCTCAAAGCATCAACGTCCTCACGATGAACCAAATCGAACCTATCGGAAGATCGGGCCGCCGTGACTCATCACGATCACTCGAGGGGCCCAGAGATATCTCTCTCAGGTAGAGAGGGGCAAATCCCTTCTTGACTGACCATGCCTCGCAGCATGCTTCATGAGAAACCCGAAAACTACCTTTATAACTACCCAGTTACGGAGTAGCGTTTGATAGCCCCTAAGTAGGCCGATTCACATCTCAAGTACATGTGACAATCTTAGGTCTAAGGACAAGGCGTACACATTGTGTAGAGAGAACCATAAGTATAATTGTTATGTCTCATGTTGGGTCGGTCCAACCCCATTTCTAAACATGTGTCCACATTATTGGTTTGACATCTCCATGTCTATGACCTGTGAAACATAGTCATTGTAACAGTCTCAGTTTTTAGTAAACAGTAATTAGATGCTTTTCATAGCATCACTGTTTATTTTGAAACTTGAGTGTGTTGTTACAATCCAAAATTTTTATTTGCCATTCCTTTTTGTCTCCATCAATCTCAGCCATCCCTTTTCAATTAAGTGGCTGGTTTTCTTGGAGCCTTTGTTGCTTCCTTCTCTTTGCTAAAGAAGGAGCACATGAGGCATTCTTGACTAAGCTCTGCTTTCCTTCTTCTTTTAATTGGGCATAGCAACCAAGCTGAGCAAGGCGGCTTCAACAGACAAGAGACTTTGTGTTTTCTTTCTTTTCTTTCGGCTGAGAACAATGCGGTGAGCAAAGAAAGTTCAAGTCTGGTAGCGGCTCTAGCAACCACAAAGACCTTTTTCTTTTCATTCCTTCTTTTCAGTTGGGAAGCAGTGTTTTGTCCAGCATGTACTCAGGGCAGCTGCTCTCTTTCCCTCTCTCTTCTTTGGTGAGGCGGTCTGTAGGTCAGTGATACCACCTCAAAGATCTCTAGAATCCTCTCCTTTGCTCTGGAGCTTTAACCCTTCCCAAGCTTTAGTGTTTAGCTCCTTGCCCTTTTCCTTGATGAAACAGCTTCTCTGATTCTCTCTTCTTTCGGTGGAGTTAGGTTAGCTCTGCTGAAACCGAGCCGGTTAGAACATTGCTGGGTGATCTTTTGCTTCGGAAGGAATGTGGTTTTCTGAAATTTCCTTGTTCAACTGAAAGATCATAGTTTCTTCTCTAGCTGTAGCTGGTAAGACATGATCTTATGTCTTTTCTTCTTAGTTTCTCCAATTCGATTTAGGGCTAAATCCTTTTCTTGTTGGCTGTTGTCGGTCAAACCGACAAAAAGCTGTAGCTTCATTCATTCGGTTGATCTTTGTTGGTTAATGCTAGCAAGAGTTGGTCTAGGGTAATATCTACTTTAAAGATTAGTTTTAACTCCAATTAAGAACCTTTTGTTTAGTATATTTTCAAATCAGCCAAATCTGCAATCTCTGTCTCTTTCTTTGTTTTTGCTGTTGGCCAATCCGACAAAAGACAATCAGTCTTCCTCTCTTAATTCCTGTCACTTGCTGATTAAAGGTTAAGCTAGGTCTTGGTATTAGTTAAGCATACTTTAAGCTTAAGCAAACCTTTTATCTTGTTCAAAGTTTAATCACAACCAACTTGATTTTGTGATCTGTTTTTTCGTGACCATTGTGCATTATCCGCTTTTGGTTGCTTGCTTTGTGTGCAGCGATTCCATTACTTCCTATCTTGGTGTTAGTAGTAGATGAGTTATTTTGCTAACCTTGATAGGAATGCTCTAAGCTAAGGTATAGCATTTGCTATGGGTGTTAAATTCAGCATCTGTCAATTGCTTTATGCCCAGTTTTCGGTTTTCTGAAATCTGAAAACTGCATCTCTGTTTTAACCGAAAATTGGTAGTTAGTGCTCACAAATGTTTAGTGTTGAGCTAGACTTTAAAATATACTCATTTGACTGTAATTTAATCTAAGAATATCAATTTTTCTTAGCCTAATACATCAGATAGCCTTCTTTTGTGAAATAGCACAGTTTCGGTTTTGACAAATCTGAAAACTGTTGTTTTGCTTGAGCTGAAATTTGCTAATTAGTGTTAAGGGATGCTAGGTGATAAGTTAAACATGTATAGGTACTTATCTAGCTATAACTCCATCTTGTATGTCAATTTGTTATAGTCTAATGAAGCTTCAAGTTGACATCTCTAAATCTGTCCAGATTTTCAGATTTCCAAAATCTGATTTTTGCCTTACTTTGTAAGCCTCAAATCTTGATGTCTACTAGTATTTGATGCTAAATAATATGCTAGGCTATAAGTTTTACTCATTATCTAGTTATCTAAGTAAAATCATTGCTTGGTTCTTAGCAAAATTCAGCAAGCCATCACTTTGTAATCAGCTCAAATCTCATTTTGCTAATCTAATCCAGAAGCTATGCTTGATCTAAATCGAATTTGATGTTGGTTGATAGCTGATGGTAGGAGATGAATTAGACTTAGTATATTTCTCATTTTAGTTGGGGAATTAGCCCAGAATATCATTTTCTTCTTATGTCCTAGTCCATTAATCTGATTTTTGAAATTCTGTCCAGTTTTCGGTTTTGCCAAAGTCTGAAACTTGTAATCCAGATTTTGAATCATATTGCTTGTGAGTGTTAGCTGATGCTATGTGATGAGTAGGTTTTAAATATTGCCCATTTAGTTGTAGCTTTATCAAAGCATCATTCTTTCTTAATCTAATGAAACATCTAACTTTTTCTTTGCAATCAATCTAGATTTCTGGTTTTTGCTAAAACTGAAACTGTAGTTTTTCTGATTTCCATTTCGGTTTAGCTATTGGTGGTCATGCCGGCCACATGTAACCTATTGTTAGCTTCTACTCTTTCTAGTAAAGAGTGCAAGTGTTAAGTTAAATTTCAGATTTTGAAATTTGAAACTCTAGTTCCTTACTAATCAAATCTAAACCTGTAATGCCTTTCTAACCCATTATATTCTGATAAGCAAATGTATTGGTTATTGTATATGGGGTAGTGTCCTTGAGTAAGATATGACTTAAGCATGTTGTTAAATATGCATTGAGCTATTGATCATGCACTCTTTTCTGCATTTTGATCTTTGCCATTTTCTTGCTATTCATTGGACTTTTGTGTTTTAGATACTGGTTCCTCTGAGATTGTTGAATCTTTTGTTGAGCCACCAGAACCTGAACAAGAGGTTATCTATTATTACCAAGGCAAGCTTCCTCTCTGCACCATGTTGATCCTAATCTTTTGAACTGTAGATTTACAAAATACAAGTGACAACTTTGTTGCATGCAATTTTCTAAAAGACTATTTATGTTACATTCCTAGTTAGCTATGATCAAAACTTATGGCTTACCTTGAATTGATCATACACCCAACCTACGCTAGTTTGTGGTGATATAATACTAAATTTTCAACTTTGCTTAGCCATGCAGTCCATAGAACGGTAATGTTTGACAGGCTTATCTTGTCAAATCTGGGGAACAACAAATACATTTTTATTTCTGTTGATTCTTTGTTCAGTTTCTTTAAATATGATATGAATCTAAATCTTGTTGTTAAACTTAATTCAAATCTGGACAAGTGGATGCTAGTGATGGTGCCTAGTGCGAGAATGGGAAATGTGGATGTCTTATGCAGGTTGATTAAGGATGAACTCGACGGCCCAATTCAAGCACCAGCGTATTTCCACATGCGAAGGTATGGGCGCTTTGGTTAAGTAAAGGGTTAATATTATTGAGTTGGATACAGGAGAGTAAGGACATGTGTATTGATTTCATATGGCATAGATGCTTAAGTCTTCGGGCCGTGTCGTATGCCATGTGGAGCTTATATCGATATCAGATGTTCTTAGAAGGGTAAGGGCGTAGATGTGTTACATCGCATGTACGTACCTTGAGGCCCGCTCAGCGGTGTAATATGTGTGGCTAACACGAGTTTGCATTTAATTGACTGGGTCGGCATTCCCTGTACAACATGTGAACCTCGGTTGAATATATGCTATCAGTCGTTGTTTAAGCGGGATCAGTGTCACATGGGTCATCCAACTCAATAGTGTTAACTTGTTGAAAAATACCGAATCTTAGTTTACCCGGCCGGCATACCAAAGGCAGTGTGCTATTATCCTAGGGGCTACGGGCTAACTAAGTCATGTGGGTAAAGATGTACACCCCTGCAGGGATTAAAACTATTCGAATAGCCGTGTCCACGGTTACGGTCAACGCTTGGATTGATGTCACCTGTATAGAATTTGCTCTCATTTGGGTTCTGGAAACTTTAATTTCGGCATGAGGAGGATTACGATTGATTTGGTAATGATCAGTGATTATTATTGATACTGTTTATGCTTATGTTCAATAACTTACTGTTTTTAGTCCAAATTGAATTATCAAAATTGCTTTGTCAAAATTTAGTAATGGTAGGTTAATATGTATCGCTTTATGCAAATTGAACCATTTAAGCCTTCTGTTGATAACCTTATGCATATAAAATTCTATTCCTTTGTATAGGTTCTCCTAAACACGTTCTTTTATTAGTTTGTGTAAGACTTGCTGAGTACCTTTCGTACTCAAGGTTTATGACCTCTTGTTGCAGGTGAGGATGGATATCTTTATGAGATGCCCGTTAGCGCCGATCTGGGTGACGCTAACGAGTAATGCTAGTTCTAGCCTCCACGCAATAGCCTGCGGGGGAATGGGGCCATTGGTGGTTTTGCTTTTATGTTTTGGTTTCCGCTGTTGCTCTTTTTGTTAATGACCCAAGGTCATCTGTTTTCATTCGGTATTGTAGCAACCTAGTGCTGTACCAACCGAATTTGGAGATGTAATTATTGATGTATAATTATGTGAATGTATGACTTGTATGTGAATGATGCAATGTTGTTTTAGGATATATGTGCAATATTCACTGATCCTGGGAAATATTGCATGACATATATCCGAGAACCTGAATGTTGAAATTGTTACTTGTTATCATTATGCTTTTAGTATGATTCTTAATAAAGGATTTGCACTGTTCCTTAAATAAGAATTATGCTATCAGTATAATTTTAATAAGGTACATTTCAATAATTGAGGGTCTCACAGTCATCAACCGATACATGTGCTAATCCACTATTCACGTGTGTCCTCACATGAACTTCGACTAGGGACAACTTTAGAATAACCATACAAGTAAAGAGTTTCACAAACAAGTCATATACTTGTTAATCAACACAAAGGCAATATTCAATGAACATTTATTAAATCATAGATACAACAAAATATCATCATCTCTATGATTGCCTCTAGGGCATATTTACAACAGTCTCCCACTTGCATTAGAGTCAATCTAGAAGATATCTAATACACATAGCTCTTGTGTGTGCCTCATGCTTAGGCTGTGGGAGAGGCTTCGTCAAAGGATCTGAAATATTCAAATCCGTGTGTCTTTTGCATATCTTTAAATCTCCTCGATTGAGGATCTCTCGAATGAGATGAAACCGCCGCAGTATGTGTTTGTTCTTTTGGTGATTCCTCGGCTCCTTGGCTTGCGCAATGGCCCCACTGTTATCATAGTAAAGATCCAGAGGACTGCACTGTAACATCCCAAAATTGGTTTGTGTTTCAAATGTAATAAAAATGAGGAGAAATTAAAACTTTTTCTCTGATCTTGATTTTTGTAATCAGTTCCAAAATTTTTGTAAAGGAATTATGTGAAATCAAAAATCAAATTGCCATTTGGACACCAACACAAATCTCCTTCATGAAAATCTTGTGCCCAACCTTCAGAAATAATTTTTCTTGGGTCTAGGGTTGATGCTTAACACCTCAGAATTATTTCATAATTTTTAGAAATTATTTGATAATTTTTGAGGCCAGTCAAACCTTGGTCAAACCCTATTTCAGCCTTCTGGAATTTTTAGAGAAAAGTGCAGTGCATAAAAGTCTCTGAGAATTTTATATAAGGTTCCTCCTGCAGTCAACAAGCTCCAGTTAAAATTTCATAAATTTTGGAGTTTATTTGCTATCCCAAATAATTCCCCAAAAATCAGTTATTCAAATTCAAACCCTAACCGGTTTTCACTATTCCCCGGGTTCGGATCAGACTCGGGCTCGAGCCACTTGATTTGGTTCAGTCAACTAAATGCACCGGCTCGGTCGTTTGGGCGCGGGCATTGTGCGTCGTTGGATCAGCATCGAACGGCTCACGATCGCGTGAACGTTCGGACCATCCGAGCGCGCCAGTCCATGTGAACCGTTGGATTCTAAATCGAGGGCTCAGATTCGCGGGAACGTTCGGACCGTCCGAACGCCTCGCGCAACGTGAACCGTAGGATCCAAATCAACGACCCGAGATCAAGTGAGCGTTTGAATCGTTATAATCGACCCGTTCTTTTTCAGCCGTCCGATTTAATCCAACGGTGACCTCTTTCGTCTTCCTCCGCTCGCGCGCGCTCGGCCATGGTCAACTGTAGTTGGTGAAAATTTCAGAGCGTGGCAGTGCGTCGTCCCTTCTACCTTTCGGCCAATGGCTCTCAGCATTTATTGCTCCCGTCCGGCCGCCTCCATAGTCGTCGTCTCCACTGCTGTTACCTGCCCCCGTCGCCCTCGGCCAACCTCAGCACAGTGCATCACCATTTTTCATGCCGTTGCTTCTTCCTTGCTCTTCGGCCTATAAGACTCCTCCAGTAGCTTCCTTATCCTCCTTTAAACACCCTCGAGCTACAGCTTCACTTCTAGCGCACGGAGTGAGCTCAATTTCGAGTTTCCACCTTCGGTCGCCATTGCCACCATTGCTGAGCTTCAAAGTTTGCAGTGAAAGTGGTGCTCCGGTCTTTCTCACTCAAATTCCTTGCTGCCTTAGCTTCCTCTTCCCTCTGTGAGCAATAGCCCTCACTCAATTTTTCGTTTGCTTGCAGAGAGCAGATCAATTTCGGTTTTCCCCCAATTCGGCCGAAAACTTTCAATTTCGTCTCCAGCTCGGGTAAGTCCTCCATTTGCCAATTCATCGCTTCAGTAGCTTCATAGCAGTTCATAGATGCTCTAGCAACCTTTAGTTAGCCTTCGGCGCCGCGGTATCGCATTGTCGTCATATCAGTGCTTAGCGCCGCCGTCATCCAACTATTCGCCGCCGCCGTCCGCCATCCGAGCTATGGTTGGTGCGAGTGTGCGATCGTTATTGTGCATCTTTTGGTAGCCTTTGCTTGCTCTGCTTTAGCTCGAGTCGCCGGCAATTCGCCGGAGTAAGCTTCTGTGCTGTTGTCGGATGAAAATCAGCGAGCTTTCGTTGTCGATCGATCTTGGCCGTTAGATCTCAGATCGGCGGTTCGCGTGCGTGGGCGCGTTCGAATCGGCCGCAAGGCTCGATTCAACGTGAACCGTTGGATCCGCATCCAACGGTTGGCGTTTAGGTTTTGCGCGCGGCGTCGCGCGCTGTCGGCGGAGCTTGGACCGTTGGATCCAAGATCAACGGTCCCAGTTCGAGTGAACGTTCGGACCGTCCGAAAGGTCCGATCCGTGTGGACCGTTGGATCCAAGATCAACGGCTCCGAAGCGTGTGAACGTTCGGACCGCCGGACGTCCTGATCCACGTGAACCGTTGGATCCAGATCCAACGGTGAGCGTTTAGGGTTTGTGAATCCCGCGTGCGCGCGTTATCCCGGGGCTTGGGCCGTTGGATCCAAGATCGACGTCCCAGGTTCGGCCGCGTCATTTCAAAATTCTGATTTTCCCGAAAGGATTTATTTATCAACTGAAAAATATGATAACTTGTAAAATGCATAACTAATTCATTTCAAATCCTTTTCGGTTGATTCAAATTTTGTTGGTTATGTTTTTAACTAGACTTTAATTTAAAAATGTTTCCAAACTCAGTATAGCTCCAGAAAATTTTGCTAATGAATAGTAGCATTTTTGATTTATAAAGCTGAGCAAAGTTGATTTTCTCATATATTTTGCATTAAGAATCCAAATCAATTGGTTCTTGTTGCATTATTTCATAAAAATCATGCTCTTTCTACTGTAAAAATTTGAGAGCTTTTTGTTGAAGTTGGCTGTTGGTTCTTTTTGGTTCTTTCGATAGGATCCGAGGAGCACGATAACACCGAGAGTGATCCCCAGCAAACAGAGCAACTTCAATCAGGCAAGCAGTTTGATCATGTTAATCCCATTATTTTCAAGTCTAATATATTGATTTTAACTTGTATGTATGCATTGCTATTTTGTTGTTAAATTATGGTTAGTATCCTATAGTTGCATAATCTGTAGGACTTGTTTATCCTTTACTACCATGAGCCTAGGTTATTTGCTGTGATTTGAGTTCGATGGATGGACTCTTGTCACTTAGTAGATTACGAATTGAAATTGCTTAGAAATGCTTAGTTTCGGTAGCAATGGGCGATCATCGATTTTAGTCGATGGTCTTGATCACACATCTAAATATTATTCCATTATGTCTAGCCCTTGTGCTTTGTTATTTTGTAAAGTCAAAATCTGAAAAATGGAAAACTGATTTGGACTTGGGCAAGTGGTCGGATGGTGGGTTATTGGGTTTGTGGTTGTCTTGCCTAAGTCAACAAGGACCGAACATCTTGTGTCACACTCTCCCAGCATTTTTGCGTACTAACCACATGAGGGTTATATGGGACCCCTCTTGATTTAGTACTTTGGCGTGGGTTATCTCCGAGTCGCAGGATGGGGTTGTGTGTGTTGTGTGAAACATGATATGTGTTCTCGGTGTTCTTGTGTTGGGTGTGCGGTGGTGGAGATTCCGGGTAGGCTCTCCACCTCGAGGAGCGTCGTAGTTGTCCAAGGCTTTACCCGGGAAGGGTAGTTGACCGAGGCTTTATGATGACTCCGACACAACGTATGGGTTTCTATCCATACGGGCGGCTCGTGAATAATTCACAATATTGGAAAGGTCTCGTGGGACTTAGCCGTGCCGGCATACCTAAGGAAGTGTGCTTAATAGCTTGGCAAAAAGGCGGTCTGACATGTGGGTAAAATGGTACACCCTGCAGGGATAAAACTATTCGAATAGCCTCGTCCTAGGTTATGGACACGCTTGGTTATGTTTTGCAAGAGTTAGACTACAACCTTTTAAATTAAAATTTGACATGGTTGGCATGAATGGGTAATTCATGCTATTGTTGTGGTGACTAATGGTTTAGTCACTTCCAGGATTGTTGTTGTTTTCTATCTACTGTTATATTGTTGTCTTTTGCGCTTATTTGAACATTAAAAACAGATTTGTTAAATTGCTTTCAATCTATTATATTATTGCAAATGAAAACTTGCTTTATGCTAAAATGAAACCTACAGCCTACTTTTGATTAAGCTTGCATGTAGTATATGTACAGGTTTGTTATTCCTCATGTAAGTCTTGCGAGTACATTCAAAGTACTCACCGGCTTTTGCCGGCTGCTTTTGTTTGCAGGGGAAGAAGGTGAGCCCCAAGGGCCTCACTTTTGTGAGATGTGCTTCGGGTTTGACGACTAGCTTGGCGGTCCGGTCGGTTGCCTTGTGGGTTAAAGGCACACTGATTGGCTCTTTTGTTGTAGCCATCTTATGGAACTTTTGCTTCCGCTGTCTAATTATTGTTGTCTCTTTTATTGTTGGCCGGTTAGCCTCTCTTTTGTAATGACTCGGTTTAATATTATTAATATACATTACATTACGTGTTTGGTTCTATGTGGATGAATGGAATTGATACATAAATTTTGTGATGAGGTGTGTATACTGCACTCTGGGAAGTATACATGTCTCGAGTCTCGGATTATCTGCTTTGTGATGCTAGGACCGAATGGATGGTTAAGCATTACAAGCCGGATAAACCGGGGTCTCACAAGGTTTGGTATCAGAGCCATACTGACCGTAGTAACCCAAGTTGGTTGTCGTTTAGGATATTTTAGAAAATATTATTTTCAAAATATTAAATGGTTTATGAAAGCTTAAGGAATTCTCAGATTTTATTCCTTACCTATCTTAGCTTTCTCCTCTTATCTTACTCTAATTTGAGTTTTGAAAATTGTTTTCCTCTCCTTTCTTCCAAAGATAGTTGTTGAATTTTGGGGACCATTGAGTTTGGCAAATTGAAGTGCTTAGGGTTTTGAAGTTTCTGGACTGAAGATTTTGGCTAGAGGCTTGGATGCGGAATCTGGTCAGCACACCTCAATTTCCAGACAGCGAGCTCAATGGTTTCTGATAGGACCACTGAGCTTGGCAAATTGAAGTGTGCTAGATTTTGAAGTTTCTAGAATGGAAGACTTCGGCTAGAAGCTTGGATGCAAAATCACTACAACAACTTTAATTTCCAGACAGCAAGCTCGATGGTTCTAAATGGGGTAGATGGGTAAGATGTGATACTAGTTAGCTATGTATCTAACACTATTTTCGTTGATTGAACCTTACTCTTTAATGGTATTATATCTTACCTTAATCTTCTGGTTTTTATCTTCTCAATCAATTACTCGTTCATTCAATACGGGTTAGTTGCATTGGGGAGTTGAGCTTTGGTTTGGTAATTCCTTGCTGTTGTTGGGGTCTTTTTATAAGCTTGTTTAAGTTTACCCACTGGCTATTTTTGGCTTTCGGTTAGGGTGATATTCCATTCCCCTAGTCATTAGCTTTTCGCTTTCTTTCGGCTTTGAATCTTTGAGTCTAGTTTTAACCAAAGTTTCTTATAACAGGATGGCGGGCCTTTTCGTAGCGGCCAAGGCGATCACCGTCGGACGAGATCTTCCTCCTCCTCAGACCATGGCGAGGTCCTTCTTGGATCGGCGCAACCGTGCGAGAGGGCGGAGGTTCTTACGGGCGTCATCACGCGCAAACACTTCGCCCTTTCCGGTGCTTGAGGATCCGGGCAAGGGAGTGGACATCGGCCGCGTGGGGACTTGCGGAGTTTCTTCGCACTCAACCCCCACGTTCTCGTGTCGAGGACCGCTTGGCCGCAGCGATTGGCCGTGCGGTTGAGTGCAAGCCGCATAGCGCGAGCGCCGTGAGCACGAGAAGGCGCTATTCGCATCGCACCACCGGAGGTGCGGCTTTGTCTTGGTGGGAGAGCTTTCTGCCATGCGACTGGCAGCCACACCGTCACTTGGGAGGAGTTTCGCTTGCCTTCCGTCAGTCATATTCCTTCCTACTGATGAGGTCAAGAAGAAGGAGTTCTTGTCGCTCGGACAAGGGCGTTTCTCGATTCTGAGTACCTATCTGAGTTTAACCATTTGGCTCGTTATGCTCGGAAGAGGTGGCCACCGATGAGGCCAAGCAAGAGAAGTTCAAGGATGGTTTGTCAGGAGCTGCGGGACAAGCTATCTATCGTCGACTTCCGGTTTCCGGGCCTTGGTGGACAAGGCCATTGTCGTGAGCACTCGGGAGAGCACTTGCGGATTCCATAGCGTAAGTGGGAGGCCCGCAAGTCATCCGGGGCCACTATCCGCTTGATCCGTCTCGAAAGAGCGTCGTGACCCGGCACCCAAGGCCGTCGGCTTTCGTTCTTCGCCCTTCCGCGGGCGTGCCCGATCCGTGCACTGCGAGTCGGTGGTGGCCCCGCAACCCACCGCCGGGTCACTGCCGCTGCGGCGGAAGGGGCATTATGCGAACCAATGCCCTAAGAAGGCGAGCGACCCCTCGTCCTAATGGAGGACGCGGGCCAGGAGGTGGTTCTTCTCAGGACCTGAAGATAGTCCCTACTACCCAAGGCGTGGGTAGTGGTCGCGTCAACCTCATCTCAGCAGAGGAGGCACAGGAGGCACCCGACGTCGTGCTGGGTACACTTTCTGTTAACTCTCATTCTGCTACTGTTTTGTTTGATTCAGGAGCATCTCATTCTTTTGTTTCTGAGTCTTTTGCTGCTATTAGTGAGCTCCTCTTTACTCCATTGTTGGTCTCATTACTCATTCGCTCTCCGGGTTCGGAGTTGAGAGCTGAATCTGAGTGTAGGGATGTCCCAATTGAAATCGAGGGAGTGAGATTCCTCGCGAATCTTATCCTCCTCCATTCAGCAAGTTTAGATGTAATTCTTGGTATGGATTGGTTGTCTCAGCATAAGGGACAAATCGATTGCGCCAAGAAGTGTGTCCTTCTATCTAGTCCTTGAGCGGCGGGTTAAGCTTTTCGCGAAGTCGCTAGGCCCGCATCTCTTGGCGGCTTGCGAAGCCGCTCTAGATATTGGTGAAGTCCCAACCGTCCGTGAATTCATCGATGTCTTTCCGGAAGCTCTTCCAGGGATGCCACCAGTTCGAGACCTAGAGTTTGTCATTGAGTTGGTTCCCGGTACCTCCCCGATTTCAAAGAGGCACTATCGGATGCCACCGAACGAATTGGTGGAATTGAAGAAGCAACTGAGTGAGCTGCAAGAAAAAGGTTTCATTCGCCCTAGCTCATCTCCGTGGGGTTGTCCTGCAATCTTCGTAAGAAGAAGGACAATACTTTGCGCATGTCGTGGATTACCGTCAAGCTTAATAAGGTGACGGTAAAGAACAAGTATCCATTGCCCGCATTGATGATCTCTTTGATCGATTAAGCTGGAGCTCAGTATTCTCCAAGATTGATTTGAGAATGGGGTATCATCAAGTTCGGATCGACACGAGGATATTCAAAGGCGGCTTTCTCTACTCGCTCGGCTTGTATGAGTATACCGTCATGTCATTTGGCTTAACCAATGCTCCGCCTTGTTCATGAACCTCATGAATTCAGTATTCATGGAGTATTTGGATAAGTTTGTCGTGGTCTTCATCGATGATATTCTCATCTATTCCAAGGATGATGAGCAACACGATGAGCATCGAGGCTTGTGTTAGGCAAGCCGTGAGCATCATTGTATGCAAAGTTCAGCAAGTCGCTGCTTACGGTTGAAGGAAGTGGCCTTCTTGGGCCATGTTCTTTCAGCGGGGCGTGGCCGTTGACCCTAGCAAGGTCGCGATGTTCTTTCATGGGTTGACCTACTTGATGGCGGCGTGCGGAGTTTTCTCGGTTTAGCGGGATATTATCGCCGTTTATCGAGAACTTCTCCAAGATCGCGGCCGATGACGGAGTTGCTCAAGAAGGACAAGAAGTTCTTGTGGTCCGATGCTTGTGAGGAAAGCTTCCAAGTACTTAAGAAGCGTTTGACCACCGCTCCGTCCTCGTTCTTCCGATATCCATCGAGGCTTCGATATCTTTTGCGATGCTTCTCGTCGAGGACTCGGTTGTGTCCTCGATGCAAGAAGGCAAGGTAGTGGCCTATGCATCAAGGCAATTGAGACCTCATGAACTCAACTATCCTACCCATGACTTGGAATTAGCCGCGATGATTCATGCACTTAAGATTTGGCGACATTACGATCGGTGTCGTTGCGAAGTGTATTCGGATCACAAGAGCCTAAAGTATTTGTTCACCCAACGGATCTGAACCTCGGGCAAAAGAGATGGTTGGAGTTGATCAAAGATTATGACATGGGTATTCACTACCATCCGGGCAAGGCTAATGTCGTTGCCGATCGCTCGATCATAAAAGCGCATTGCAATGCCTTGTTGCTCGAGCGTCAACCCACCCTTCGAAGGAATTTGATGTCTCAACTTAGGTTTGGTTGGCGTGGTTCCCTCGCCGCCTTGGTTGTGCAACCAACCTTGGTAGATCGGATTAAGGTCGCTCAGCAATCGGATGATGGAATAAGCCGCATCAAGGAAAATGTCCAGAACGGAATAGCCAAGTGCTTCTCTGAGGATGAGCATGGTGTTGTAAGGTTCGGGCAGCGCCTTGTGGTTCCAAAGGACATGGAACTGCGGAATTTGATTTTCCGCGAGGCCCATGATTCGCCTTTGTCTATTCATCCTGGGGCCACGAAGATGTATCAAGATCTCCGTCAGAGATTTTGGTGGACCCGAATGAAGAGAGAGATTGCGAAGTTCGTTGCCGAGTGCGACGTGTGTCGTCGTGTCAAGGCCGAGCATCAGCGTCGGCGGGCTCGCCACCTTTGCCTATTCCCGAATGGAAGTGGGATTCGATCGGGATGGATTTTATCACCGATGCGCCTCGCACCTCAAGGGCAAGGATTCCATCTGGGTTGTCATCGATCGATTGACGAAGGTAGCCCATTTTCGCGATGACGGACAAACCTTAGTGTGAGTCTACTAGCGGACCTCTATATTTCCGTATCGTGCCTTGCATGGTGTACCGAAGACGATCGTTTCGGATCGCGGTGCACTTTTCACCGCCAGGTTTTGGAAGTGCTTGCAAGAGGCTATGGGAACCCGCCTCACATTTAGCACCGTATATCACCCCCAAACTGATGGTCAGACCGAAAGGGTCAACCAAGTGTTGGAAGATATGCTTCGTGCTTGTGTCCTCTCCTATGTAAAGAACTGGGAGAAGTGCTTGCCATTTGCCGAGTTTTCCTACAACAACAGTTTTCAAGCTAGTCTCGGCATGTCACCTTTTGAGGCCTTATACGGGAGAAAGTGCAGAACCCCGTTGAATTGGTGCGAGGCCGTGAAAGACTTTTCTTTGGCGGACTCGATGAATGAGGCCGAGAGTCAAGTCCAATTATTCGTGATCGTTTGCGCCTGACTCAATCCGAGCAAAAGAGCTATGCGGATCGCCGTCGTCGCGAGTTGAGCTTTGAGCCCAATGACTTTGTGTATCTCAAGGTCTCTCCTTTGAAGGGCCATCAGCGTTTCGGCGTCAAGGGCAAGTTAGCTCCTCGATATGTCGGTCCTTACCGTGTTATCGAGAAGAAGGGAGCTGTTGCCTATAAGTTGGAATTGCCAACGTGCACTCGAAGGGGTCCATGATGTTTTCATGTGTCCCAACTAAAGAAGTGCCTCCGTGTTCCAACTGAGGAAGCTCCGTTGGAAACCCTCGATGTCCAAGAAGATTTGACCTATCGCGAGCACCCTGTTCGCATACTCGATGAGGCTGAACGAAGAACAAGGAATAAAACCATCAGATTCCTCAAAGTTCAGTGGTCGAACCATTCCGAGGATGAGGCTACTTGGGAAAGGGAAGATCGTCTCCGTGCAGACTATCCATCTTTCCTTACCGAGTGAGCCAAATCTCGGGGCGAGATTTCTATAAGGGGGGGAGGTTTTGTAACATCCCAAAATTGGTTTGTGTTTCAAATGTAATAAAAATGAGGACAAATTAAAACTTTTTCTCTGATCTTGATTTTTGTAATCAGTTCCAAAATTTTTGTAAAGGAATTATGTGAAATCAAAAATCAAATTGCCATTTGGACACCAACACAAATCTCCTTCATGAAAATCTTGTGCCCAACCTTCAGAAATAATTTTTCTTGGGTCTAGGGTTGATGCTTAACACCTCAGAATTATTTCATAATTTTTAGAAATTATTTGATAATTTTTTAGGCCAGTCAAACCTTGGTCAAACCCTATTTCAGCCTTCTGGAATTTTTAGCGAAAAGTGCAGTGCATAAAAGTCTCTGAGAATTTTATATAAGGTTCCTCCTGCAGTCAGCAAGCTCCAGTTAAAATTTCATAAATTTTGGAGTTTGTTTGCTATCCCAAATAATTCCCCAAAAATCAGTTATTCAAATTCAAACCCTAACCTAGGTTTTCCTTTGTTCCTCGGGTCGGATCGGACTCGGGCTCGAGCCACTTGATTTAGTTCATCAACTAAGCGCACCGGCTCGATCGTTTGGGCGCGGGCATTGTCGTCGTTGGATCGAGATCGAACGGCTCACGATCGCGTGAACGTTCGGACCATCCGAGCGCGCCAGTCCATGTGAACCGTTGGATTCTAAATCGAGGGCTCAGATTCGCGGGAACGTTCGGACTGTAACATCCCAAAATTGGTTTGTGTTTCAAATACAATAAAAATGAGGAGAAATTAAAACTTTTTCTCTGATCTTGATTTTTGTAATCAGTTCCATAATTTTTGTAAAGGAATTATGTGAAATCAAAAATCAAATTGCCATTTGGACACCAACACAAATCTCCTTCATGAAAATCTTGTGCCCAACCTTTGAAAATAATTTTCATTGAACCTAGGAGTGATGTTTAACACCTCAGAATTATTTCATAATTTTCATAAATTATTTGATAATTTTTGAGACAAGTCAAACATTAGTCAAACTCCTATAATAGCCTTCTGGAATTTTTAGAGAAAAATGCAGTGCATAAAAGTCTCTGAAAATTTTATATAAGGTTCCTCCTGCTGTCAGCAATCTCCATTTAAAATTTCATAATTTTTGGAGCTTGTTTGCTATCTTAATTAATTATCCTAAGTCATTTCGACAAATAACTCAAAATCAGCTTTTACTATTCCTTGGACTCAAGTCACACTCGGGTTCAAGCCGTTCGATTCGATCGGATCAACTAAGCGCACCGACTTCGGCCGCGTCGGGCGATTTCAATTTCGGCCGTTAGATCTCGATCGTGCGATGCTGCGCTCGAGTGACGTTCGGACCGCCGATCCTCCCTCTCGCTCGAACCGTTCGCCGAAGATCGTGGCTCGAAAAGAGAGAACGTTTGGACCATCCGAGCGCCTCGCGCAACGTGGACCATTGGATTCTAAATCAGCGGCCCGAGATCAGCGCGTTGAATCGTTATTATCACCCGTTCGATGTGAACTGTTCGATTTCGATCCGACGATCGTCGTTAAATCGTCTACCTCCGATCGCGCTCAGCCGAAGTCAACGATGGTTGGTGAAAATCTCGGGCGTGGCGGTGTGTCATCTCTTCCACCTTTGACCAGCGACTCTTAGCATTTAATGCTCTTGTTCCGCCTCCTCCATAGTCGTGGTCTCCACTTTGTTTTCACTTGCTCCCATCGCTCTCGACCAACCTCAACTCGGTGAGCTCACCATTTTAATGCCGTTGCCTCCTTCTTGCTCTTGACCTATAAAACTCCTCCAATGGCTTCCTTAGCATTCTTTGAACACCTTTGAGCTTGAAAAACACTTCTAGTGCAGAGTGAGCTCCTTGGTGAATTTTTGCTCTCGGCCGCCATTGTTGACGCTTCAAGTTTTTCGGTGGAAGTGGTGTTCTTGGCCCTCTCCTCCGAACCTATTGCTTCCTCACTTACTTGGCGTCTCATAGAGCATTAACCCTCTGTCGATTTTGCTTTTAGCATCAGAGAGCAGCTCAATTTCTATTTTCCCCTTTCACCGCAAAGGGTGATCTTCTTCTTTAGCTCGGTAAGTGCACCATTTTCAAACTCCTTGCTCCTCCGCTTACTCTCATCTCTCGTGCGCATTAGCCCTCAATCAATTTCACATTTGGCCGCAGGGATCGTATCAATTTGATTTTCCCCCAAATTCGGCCGAAAACGTTCAATTTCGTCTCGAGCTCGGGTAAGTCATCCATTGCTCGATTCTTTGCTGCTGTAGATGCGCGTTAGTATTAGGATCATGTTGGTGCTCTTGGTTAGCTTAGCGTGCTCTAGATCGCGGCGATTAGCGAGATCGCCTCTGTAAATTTTGCCGGACGAAAGCACGAGTCGTCTTTTGTCGATGATTACGGACCGTCGATCTTGATCGGCGGCCCATAGCGAAGAGAGCGTTGAGCGATTCGGTCGCGCGGGCGTTGGATCCCGTGATCAGCGGCTCGCGTGCGTGGCGCGTTCGGACGATCCGCGCTCGGATCAACGTGGACCGTTGTATCCTAGATCAACGGTCGGTCCGATGAACGTTCGGACCGCCGAACTTCCCTTAGCATCTCGTTCGTTAGTTTTTCATCCAACGGCTGGTGATTAGGGTTGGCGCGTTCGTTCTGTTGCCGCGCGTGGGGATCGTTGGATCCAAGATCAACGGTTCCTATGCGTGTGAGCGTTCGGACCACGGACGTCGATCTGCGTTAACTGTTGGATCCAAGATCAGCGGTGCGGTCGGAGCGAACGTTCGGACCACGGACATTCTTTGGCATCCGGTTCGTTAATCTTTGATCCAACGGTGAGTGTCTAGGGTTCGCGCGAGTTACGTGCTCGGGTTTGGGCCGTTTAATTTCGGATCTTCGGCCCAGATTTGTCCACGTCGTTTATCTGAGTTACATTTCTCGGGTAGAGTTATTTATCAACTGAAAAATAGTTTTATCTTTGCAAATGCATAAGTAATTCATTTTAACTCCAAAATCGGTCAAACCACTTTTGTTATTTTTCATTTCTAATGAACCTTATTCTAAAATAGGTTTCAACTATGTTTCTGCAGCAGAAAATTTAGATTTTGAAAGAAAGCATTAACTGATTATCTGTACAACTGAAAAATAGATTTAACTTAGAAAATTCATAACTATTTGTTGAAAGCTCCAAATGAGATGAATCCAGTGGGGTTGTTCATCTTATGAGGTGCTTGTTTTTCTGTAAAAATTTCAGTAGCTGTATCATTCTAGAAAATTTCACTTAAATCATTGCTTAAGTACTGTTTCAATATTAGAGCTGAGCAGAATTGTTTTTAGCATAACTTTTGCATTGAGAATCCAAATCAATTGGTTCTTGTTGCATTAGTTCATAAAAATCATACTCTTTCTACTGTAAAAATTTGAGAGCTTTCTGTTGAAGTTGACTGTTGGATCCTTTCGGTTTCTTTTTGCCTTATTGGTTCTTTTTGGTTCTTTCGATAGGATCCGAAGAGCACGTTGATAATCTTATCGATCCACAGCAACACCTTGACCCACAACAAGCAGGCAAGATGTTTGATCATAAATGTCCCATTACTTTCAAAGTCTAATATCTTGTTTACAAACTATATGTATGCATTGCTTTTGTGTCCAATTAATTTTGCCCTGTTTAGAGGTAGCTATTCCTAATGCATTGTTGCCATTAAAATGTTATCCCCTGCCACAACCATAAGTTATTAATATCACTGGTGAATTAGAGCCCGGTGATTTAATTATGCTCTTTTACTGCCTTTGCGATGTCATGCTTAGAAATGCTTAGCTACCGGTAGAATTGGGCGGTTATCGACTTAGTCGATGACCTTGATCACACAAATCATTTTGTTTATTTTTGGTTCAGCACCTTACGCTTTTGTTTTGTAAAACCGAAAATGAAACAAAATGATTTGACTTGGGCACAATGGTATGTTGGTGTGATTGTTGGGTGTAACAAGGAAAGGTGCCTGTCCCTAAGGACCGAAGTGTTACTTGTGTCACTAAGCCAGCGCTTATGCGTGCTAACCACGCGAGAGGATATGGGACCTCTCTTGACTTAGTACTTTGGCGTGGGTTATCTCAGAGTCGCGGGAGGGGGTTGTGTGTGTTGTGTGAAACATGATATGTGTTCTCGGTGTTCTTGTGTTGGGTGTGCGGTGGTGGAGATTCCTGTAGGCTCTCCACCTCGAGGAGCATTGTAGTTGTCAAGGCTTTACTGCGACGGGTAGTTGACCGAGGCTTTACAATGACTCAGACACAGCGTATGGGTTTCTATCCATACAGGCGGCTCGTGAATAATTCACAATATTGGAAATGTCTCGTAGGACTTAGCCGTGCAAGGCATACCTAAGGAAGTGTGCTTAATAGCTTGGCAAAAGGCGATGCAGCGTGTGGGTACATTGGTACACCCTGCGAGGATAAAACTATTCAATAGCCTCGTCCTAGGTTATGGACATGCTTGGTAAGGTTGTGCAAGAACTAGACTACCACCTTTTAAAATTAAAATTTTGACATGGTTGGCATGAATGGGTAGTTCATGCTATTGTTGTGGTGGCTAATGGTTTAGTCACTTCGGGATTATTGTTGTCTTATACCTCTTTGTTATATTGTTGTCATTTACGTTTATTCAACATTAAAAACAGATTTGTTAACTTGCTTTTCAATGTACTACATTATTGCAAATAAAACACCTTTATGCTTAAAAATTTAAGTCCTAACTTTGCTCCACCTAAATAAGCTTGCATATAGTTATTGTTCGTCATTATCATTCTTATATATCTTGCAGTACATTCAAAGTACTCACCCGACTTTTTTGGTGCTTTTGTTCTGAGAGGAAGAAGGTGAGCCCAAGGGCCTCACTTTTGGGAGATGTCTTTGTGGATTGACGACTAGCTTGGCGGTCCTGTCGGTTGCCTTGTGGGTTAAAGGCACACTTGATTGGCTCTTTTGTTTTATGGCCATCTTATGGCACTTTTGCTTCATTGTTAAATTTCTTTATGTATTTGTCATTTGGCGGTTGGCCTCTCTTTTATAATGACTATCCTTTATTTATGTTATCTTACGGATTGTTGTTTATGTTTGGTTCTATGTGAATGAATGGAATTGATGCATGAACTTTGTAAAGAGGTGTGTATCTTGCACTGGGAAGTATACATGTCTCGAGTCTCGGACTATCGATTTGTGATGCTAGGACCAAGTGGATGGTTAAGCATTACAAGCCGGATAAACCGGGTCTCACAAGGTTTGCATCGAGCCATCTTGACCGTAGTAACCCAAGTTGGTCGTCTTTAGGATATTTTGGAAAACCTTATTTTCAAAGTATCAAATGATTTTGAAAGCTTAGGTCATTCTCAGATTTTATTCCTTACCTACCTTAGCTTTCTCCTCTCATCTTACTCTAATTTGAGTTTGAAAGTTGTTTTCCTCTCATCTCCTTTTCAAAGGTAGTGTTATCGATTAAATGGGTTTTGGGAACCACTGAGTTTGGCAAATTGAAGTTCTTAGGGTTTTGAAGTTTACGGGTGAAGGTTTGGCTAGAGGCTTGGATGCGAATCTGGACAAGACGCTTCAATTTCAGACAACAAGCTCAATGGTTTCGATAGGACCAGAGCTTGGCAAATTGAAGTGTGCCGATTTTGAAGTTTCTAGAATGGAAGACTTGGTACCGAAGCTTGGATCGAAATCGCTCTGACAACCTCAATTTTGGACGATGGCTCGATGGTTTCTAATGGGGTAGAAGATGAGAGGTTAATCAATTAAAACCTGTGGGGTTAAAAAGGGTAAGATGTGATACTAGTTGGCTATGTATCTAACACTATTTTTGCTGATTTAGCCTTGATCTTAAGTGGTATTAGATCTTACCTTGATCTTCTGATTTTTATCTTCTCAAACAATTACTCGTTCATTCAATACGGGTTAGTTGCATTGGGAAGTTGAGTTTTAGTTGGTGATTCATTACGATTTTTGGAAGTCTTTTTATAAAGTGGTTTAGGTTTATATACTTGCTTTGTTTTCGGCTTTCGGTTAGGGATGGCGGGCGCTTTTAGTAGCGTGACCAAGGCGGTCCACCGTCCGGACGAGATCTTCCTCCTCCTCCGACCATGGCGAGGTCCTTCTCGGTCGAGCGCAACTGCGAGAGGGCGAGGAGGTTCTTACGGGCGTCATTCGCGCAACACTTCCGCCCTTACCGGTGCTTGAGATCCGGGCAAGGGAGTGGACATCGGCCGCGTGGGGACTTGCGGAGTTTCTTCGCACCCACCTCCCACGTTCTCGGTCGAGGACCCGCTGACGCAGACGGCCGCCGTCGGTGGAGCGGAAGCCGCAGATAGCGCATGCGAGGAGCACGAGAAGGCGCTGTCGCATCGCACCACCGGAGGTGCCGCTTTGTCTTGGTGGGAGAGCTTCCTCGCCATGCGGCTGACGGCCACACCGTCACTTGGGAGGAGTTCCGTCTTGCCTTCCGTCGCTCTCACATTCCTTCCGCTTGATGAAGTGAAGAAGGAGTTCTTGTCGCTCGAGCAAGGGCGTCTCTCGTTCTGAGTACCTATCGAGTTTAACCATTTGGCTTGTTATGCTCGGAGGAGGTGGCCACCGATGAGGCCAAGCAAGAGAAGTTCAAGGATGGTTTGTCAGGAGCTTGGGACAAGCTATCCATCGTCGACTTTCCGGTTCCGGGCCTTGGTGGACAAGGCCATCGTTCTTGAGCATGCGGGAGAGCACTTGTGGATTCCATAGCGTAAGTGGGAGGCCCGCAAGGCATCCGGGGCTAGCTATCCCGCTTGGTCGGTCTCGGGTCGCGTCGGCGACTCTGACACCCGAGGTCGTCGGACTCGCCTCGTCCTTCGCAGTCGTGCCCCAATCACGGGCACTGCGAGTCGCCAGGTGGCCCCGCAATCCGGCTCACGGGGTGACTTGCCGCTGCGGCGGAAGGGGCATTATGCGAACCAATGCCCTAAGAAGGCAGAGCGACCCCTCGTCCTAATGGAGGGCGCGGGCCGAGGTGGTTCTTCTCGGGACTCGAAGATAGTCCCTACTACCCAAGGCGTGGGTAGTGGTCGCGTCAACCTCATCTCGGCGGAGGAGGCACAGGGAGGCACCGGCGTCGTCTTTGGGTACACTTTCTGTAACTCTCATTCGCTCTTGTTTTGTTTGATTCAGAGCATCCCATTCTTTTGTTTACGAGTCTTTTCTTTGCTATTAGTGAGCTCCTCTTTACTCCATTGTTGATCCCATTGCTCATTCGCTCTCCGGGTTCGGAGTTGAGAGCTGAATCTGAGTGTAAGGATGTCCCAATTGAAATCGAGGGAGTAAGATTCCTTGCGAATCTTATCCTCCTCCATTCAGCAAGTCTAGATGTAATTCTTGGTATGGATTGGTTGTCTCAGCATAAGGGACAAATCGATTGCGCCAAGAAGTTTGTCGCTCTATCTAGTCTTTCCGGTGAGCAGGTTCGCTTTTCGCCGAAACTGCTAGGTCCGCATCTCTTCGCGCTTGAAGCAAAGCCCGCTCTAGATATTAGTGAAGTCCCCACAGTTCGTGACTTCATTGATGTCTTTCCTGAAGCTCTTCCAGGGATGCCACCAGTTTGAGACCTCGAGTTTGTCATTTAGTTGGTTCCCGGTACTGCCCCGATTTCAAAGAGGCATTATCGGATGCCACCGAACGAGTTGGTGGAGTTGAAGAAGCAATTGAATGAGCTGCAAGAAAAAGGTTTCATCCGCCCTAGCTCATCTCCGTGGGGTTGTCCTGCAATCTTTGTAAAGAAGAAGGACAATACTTTGCGCATGTGTGTTGATTACCGCCCGCTTAATGAGGTAATGGTAAAGAACAAGTATCCATTGCCCCGCATTGATGATCTCTTTGATCAATTAACTGGAGCTCGAGTATTCTCCAAGATTGATTTGAGAGTGGGATATCATCAAGTTCGGATCGACCGAAGATATTCCAAAGGCGGCGTTCTCTACTCGCTCGGCTTGTATGAATACACCGTCATGTCATTTGGCTTAACCAATGCTCCTGCCTTGTTCATGAACCTCATGAATTCGGTATTCATGGAGTATTTGGATAGGTTTGTCGTGGTCTTCATCGATGATATTCTTATCTATTCTAAGGACGATGAGGAACATGATGAGCATCTGAGACTTGTGTTAGGCAAGCTTCGTGAGCACCACCGTATGCAAAGTTCACAAGTGCGCATTCAGTTGAAGGAAGTGGCCTTCTTGGGTCATGTTCTTTCGGCGGGGCGTGGCCGTTGATCCTAGTAAGATCGATGTTCTTTCATGGGTTGACCTACCTCGATGGCGAAGTGCGGAGTTTTCTCGGTTTAGCGGGATATTATCGCCGTTTTATCGAGAACTTCTCCAAGATCGCGAAGCCGATGACGGAGTTGCTCAAGAAGGACAAGAAGTTCTTGTGGTCCGATGCTTGTGAGGAAAGCTTCCAAGTACTCAAGGAGCGTTTGACCACCGCTCCCGTCCTTGTTCTTCCCGATATTCATCGAAGCTTCGATATCTTTTGCGATGCTTCTCGTCGAGGGCTCGGTTGCGTCCTTATGCAAGAAGGCAAGGTAGTGGCCTATGCATCAAGGCAATTGAGACCTCATGAACTCAACTATCCTACCCATGACTTGGAGTTGGCCGCGGTGATCCATGCACTTAAGATTTGGCGACATTACCTGATCGGTAATCGTTGCGAAGTGTATTCGGATCACAAAAGCTTAAAGTATTTGTTCACCCAACGGATCTGAACCTCGGGCAAAAGAGATGGTTGGAGTTGATCAAGGACTATGACATGGGTATTCACTATCATCCGGCAAGGCTAATGTCGCTTCTTGATCGCTCGATCGGAAAGCGCATTGCAATGCCTTGTTGTCCCAGGAATTTCAACCCACCCTTCTGAAGGAATTTCAGCGTCTCAACTTGGGACTAGTTGAGCATGGTTCTCTTGCTGCCTTGGTTGTGCAACCAACCTTGGTGGATCGGATTAAGATCGCCCAACAATCAGATGTTGGAGTGAACAACATCAAGGAAAATGTCAAGAACGGAACAGCCAAGTGCTTCTCTGAGGATGAGCATGGTGTTGTAAGGTTCGGCAACGCCTGTGGTTCCAAAGGACATGGAATTGCGGAATTTGATCCTCCGAAGCCCATGATTCGCCTTTGTCTATTCATCCGGGGCCACAAAGATGTATCAAGATCTCCGTCAGAGGTTTTGGTGGACCCGAATGAAGAGGGAGATTGCGAAGTTCGTTGCCGAGTGCGACGTGTGTCGTCGTGTCAAGGCCGAGCATCAGCGTCCAGCAGGACTGCTTCAGCCTTTGTCGATTCCAGAATGGAAGTGGGATTCGATCGGAATGGACTTTATCACCGGTCTGCCCATGTCGCCAAAGGGGAATGATGCTATCTGGGTGATTATTGATCGATTAACCAAAGTGGCACATTTTCTTCCAGTCAAGACCAAGCTTCGTGCCGATCGTCTAGCTGAGCTCTATGTCTCCAAGATTGTAAGCTTGCATGGTGTGCCAAAAACGATCATTTCTGATCGTGGTTCACTGTTTACCTCCCGGTTTTGGCATGGTCTGCAAGAAGCTATGGGCACTCGTCTTTCTTTCAGTTCAGCTTATCATCCCCAAACTGATGGCCAGACTGAAAGAGTCAACCAAGTGTTGGAGGACATGCTCCGTGCTTGTGTCCTCTCCTATGGAAAGAACTGGGAGAAGTGCTTGCCTTTTGCCGAAGTTTTCCTACAACAACGACTTCGAGCCGGTCTCGGCATGGCACCTTTCGAGGCCTTATACGGGAGAAAGTGCAGAACCCCGTTGAATTGGTCGGAGACGGGCGAAAGCCCTTTCTTTGGACCGGACTCGATCAATGAGGCCGAGAGTCAAGTCCAGCTTATTCGTGATCGGTTGCGCACAGCTCAATCCAGGCAAAAGAGCTATGTGGATCGCCGTCGTCGTGAGTTGAGCTTTGAGCCTGATGACTTTGTGTATCTCAAAGTCTCTCCTTTGAAGGGCCATCAGCGTTTCGGCGTCAAGGGCAAGTTGGCTCCTCGATATGTCGGTCCTTACCGCATTATCGAGAAGAAAGGAGCTGTTGCCTATAAGTTGGAATTGCCAGCTGCACTTGAAGGGGTACATGATGTTTTTCATGTGTCCCAATTAAAGAAGTGCCTCCGTGTTCCAACTGAGGAAGCTCCGTTGGAAACTCTCGATGTTCAGGAGGATTTGACCTACAAGGAGCACCCTGTTCGCATCCTTGAAGAGGCTGAACGAAGGACAAGGAATAAAACCATCAGATTCCTCAAAGTTCAGTGGTCGAACCATTCCGAGGATGAGGCTACTTGGGAAAGGGAAGATCGTCTCCGTGCAGACTATCCATCTTTCTTTACCGAGTGAGCCAAATCTCGGGACGAGATTTTTGTAAGGGGGGGAGGTTTTGTAACATCCCAAAATTGGTTTGTGTTTCAAATGCAATAAAAATGAGGAGAAATTAAAACTTTTTCTCTGATCTTGATTTTTGTAATCAGTTCCATAATTTTTGTAAAGGAATTATGTGAAATCAAAAATCAAATTGCCATTTGGAAACCAACACAAATCTCCTTCATGAAAATCTTGTGCCCAACCTTTGAAAATAATTTTCATTGAACCTAGGAGTGATGTTTAACACCTCAGAATTATTTCATAATTTTCAGAAATTATTTGATAATTTTTTAGACAAGTCAAACATTAGTCAAACTCCTATAATAGCCTTCTGGAATTTTTAGAGAAAAATGCAGTACATAAAAGTCTCTGAAAATTTTATATAAGGTTCCTCCTGCTGTCAGCAATCTCCATTTAAAATTTCATAATTTTTGGAGCTTGTTTGCTATCTTAATTAATTATCCTAAGTCACCAAAGAAATAACTCAAAATCAGCTTTTACTATTCCTTGGACTCAAGTCACACTCGGGTTCAAGCCGTTCGGTTCGATCGGATCAACTAAGCGCACCGACTCACCGCATCAGGCGATTTCAATTTCGACCGTTAGATCTCGATCGTGCGGTCTGCGCTCGAGGTGACGTTCGGACCGCCGATCCTCCCCTCTGCTCTGAACCGTTCATCTGAAGATCAGCGGCTCTGAAAAGAGAGAACGTTCGGACCATCCGAGCGCCTCGCGCAACGTGGACCATTGGATTCTAAATCAGCGGCCCGAGATCAAGCGGCGTTGAATCGTTATTATCACCCGTTCGATGTGAACTGTTCGATTTCGATCCGACGGTCGTCGTTAAATCGTCTACCTCCGATCGCGCGCTCAGCGAAGTCAACGATGGTTGGTGAAAATCTCGAGGCGTGGCGCGGTGTGTCGTCTCTTCCACCTTTCGCCAACGACTCTTAGCATTTAATGCTCTTGTTCGCCGCCTCCATAGTCGTGGTCTCCATTGTTTTCACTTGCTCCCATCGCTCTCGGTCAACCTCAACTCGGTGAGCTCACCATTTTAATGCCGTTGCCTCCTTCTTGCTCTTGACCTATAAAACTCCTCCATGGCTTCCTTAGCATTCTTTGAACACCTTTGAGCTTGACAAAGAACACTTCTAGTGCACCGAGTGAGCTCCTTGGTGAATTTTTGCTCTCGGCCGCCATTGTTGACGCTTCAAGTTTTTCGGTGGAAGTGGTGTTCTTGGCCCTCTCCTCCGAACCTATTGCTTCATCACTTACTTGGCGTCTCATAGAGCATTAACCCTCTGTCGATTTTGCTTTTGGCGTGAGAGCAACTCAATTTCTATTTTCCCCTTTCGGTAAGAAGGGTGATCTTCTTCTTTAGCTCGGTAAGTGCACCATTTTCAAACTCCTTGCTCCCTCCGCTTACTCTCATCTCTGTGCGCATTAGCCCTCAATCAATTTCACATTTGGCCGCAGGGATCGTATCAATTTGATTTTCCCCCAAATTCGGCCGAAAACGTTCAATTTCGTCTCCAGCTCGGGTAAGTCATCCATTGCTCGATTCTTTGCTGCTGTAGATGCGCGTTAGTATTAGGATCATGTTGGTGCTCTTGGTTAGCTTAGCCGTGCTCTAGATCGCGGCGATTAGCGAGATCGCCTCTGTAATTTTGTCGGACGAAAGCACGAGTCGTCTTTTGTCGATGATTACGACCGTCGATCTTGATCGACGCCCATAGCGAGAGAGCGCTCGAGCGATTCGGTCGCGTGGGGCGTTGGATCCCGATCAATGGCTCGCGTGCGTGGGCGCGTTCGGACGATCCGGCGCTCGGATCAACGTGGACCGTTGTATCCTAGATCAGCGGTCGGATCCGGATGAACGTTCGGACCGCCGAACTTCCCTTAGCATCTCGTTCGTTAGTTTTTCATCCAACGGCTGGTGATTAGGGTTGGCGCGTTCGTTCTGTTGCCGCGCGTGGGGATCGTTGGATCCAAGATCAACGGTTCCTATGCGTGTGAGTGTTCGGACCACCGGACGTCCTGATCTGCGTTAACCGTTGGATCCAAGATCAACGGTGCAGATCGGAACGAACGTTCGGACCGCCGGACATTCTTTGGCATCCGGTTCGTTAATCTTTGATCCAACGGTGAGTGTCTAGGGTTCGCGCGTGAGTTCTGTGCTCTGGGTTTGGGCCGTTTAATTTCGGATCTTCGGCCCAGATTTGTCCACGTCGTTTATCTGAGTTACATTTCTCGGGTAGAGTTATTTATCAACTGAAAAATAGTTTTATCTTTGCAAATGCATAAGTAATTCATTTTAACTCCAAAATCGGTCAAACCACTTTTGTTATTTTTCATTTCTAATGAACCTTATTCTAAAATAGGTTTCAACTATGTTTCTGCAGCAGAAAATTTAGATTTTGAAAGAAAGCATTAACCTGATTATCTGTACAACTGAAAAATAGATTTAACTTAGAAAATTCATAACTATTTGTTGAAAGCTCCAAATGAGATGAATCCAGTGGGGTTGTTCATCTTATGAGGTGCTTGTTTTTCTGTAAAAATTTCAGTAGCTGTATCATTCTAGAAAATTTCACTTAAATCATTGCTTAAGTACTGTTTCAATATTAGAGCTGAGCAGAATTGTTTTTAGCATAACTTTTGCATTGAGAATCCAAATCAATTGGTTCTTGTTGCATTAGTTCATAAAAATCATACTCTTTCTACTGTAAAAATTTGAGAGCTTTCTGTTGAAGTTGACTGTTGGATCCTTTCGGTTTCTTTTTGCCTTATTGGTTCTTTTTGGTTCTTTCGATAGGATCCGAAGAGCACGTTGATAATCTTATCGATCCACAGCAACACCTTGACCCACAACAAGCAGGCAAGATGTTTGATCATAAATGTCCCATTACTTTCAAAGTCTAATATCTTGTTTACAAACTATATGTATGCATTGCTTTTGTGTCCAATTAATTTTGCCTGTTTAGAGGTAGCTATTCCTAATGCATTGTTGCCATTAAAATGTTATCCCCGCCACAACCATAAGTTATTAATATCATTTGGTGAATTAGAGCCCGTGATTTAATTATGCTCTTTACTTGCCTTTGCGATGTCATGCTTAGAAATGCTTAGCTACTGGTAGAATTGGGCGGTTATCGACTTAGTCGATGACCTTGATCACACAAATCATTTTGTTTATTTTGGTTCAAGACCTTACGCTTTTGTTTTGTAAAACCAAAATGAAACAAAATGATTTGACTTGGGCACAATGGTATGTTGGTGTGATTGTTGGGTGTAACAAGGAAAGGTGCCCAGTCCCTAAGGACCGAAGTGTTACTTGTGTCACTAAGCCAGCGCTTATGCGTGCTAACCACGCGAGAGGATATGGGACCTCTCTTGACTTAGTACTTTAGGCGTGGGTTATCTCCAGTCGCAGGAGGGGGTTGTGTGTGTTGTGTGAAACATGATATGTGTTCTCGGTGTTCTTGTGTTGGGTGTGCGGTGGTGGAGATTCCGGGTAGGCTCTCCACCTCGAGGAGCATTGTAGTTGTCCAAGGCTTTACCTGCGACGGGTAGTTGACCGAGGCTTTACAATGACTCCGACACAACGTATGGGTTTCTATCCATACGGGCGGCTCGTGAATAATTCACAATATTGGAAATGTCTCGTAGGACTTAGCCGTGCCGGCATACCTAAGGAAGTGTGCTTAATAGCTTGGCAAAAGGCGATGCAGCGTGTGGGTACATTGGTACACCCCTGCAGGGATAAAACTATTCGAATAGCCTCATCCTAGGTTATGGACATGCTTGGTAAGGTCGTGCAAGAACTAGACTACCACCTTTTAAAATTAAAATTTTGACATGGTTGGCATGAATGGGTAGTTCATGCTATTGTTGTGGTGGCTAATGGTTTAGTCACTTCCAGGATTATTGTTGTCTTATACCTACTGTTATATTGTTGTCATTTACGTTTATTCGAACATTAAAAACAGATTTGTTAACTTGCTTTTCAATGTACTACATTATTGCAAATAAAACCTGCTTTATGCTTAAAAATTTAAGTCCTAGCCTGCTCCACCTAAATAAGCTTGCATATAGTTATTGTTCAGGTCTGTTATCATTCTTATATATCTTGCGAGTACATTCAAAGTACTCACCCAGCTTTTGTTGGGCTTCTTTTGTTTGCAGAGGAAGAAGGTGAGCCCCAAGGGCCTCACTTTTGGGAGATGTGCTGTGGATTCGACGACTAGCTTGGCGGTCCGGTCGGTTGCCTTGTGGGTTAAAGGCACACTGATTGGCTCTTTTGTTTTATGGCCATCTTATGGCACTTTTGCTTCCGCTGTTAAATTTCTTTATGTATTTGTCATTTGGCCGGTTGGCCTCTCTTTTGTAATGACTATCCTTTATTTATGTTATCTTCTGGATTGTTGTTTATGTTTCGGTTCTATGTGAATGAATGGAATTGATGTATGAACTTTGTAAAGAGGTGTGTATACTGCACTCTGGGAAGTATACATGTCTCGAGTCTCGGACTATCTGATTTGTGATGCTAGGACCAAGTGGATGGTTAAGCATTACAAGCCGGATAAACCGGGGTCTCACACGGACCGTCCGAACGCCTCGCGCAACGTGAACCGTAGGATCCAAATCAACGGCCCGAGATCAAGTGAGCGTTTGAATCGTTATAATCGACCCGTTCTTTTTGGTGGTCCGATTTAATCCAGCGGTGACCTCTTTCGTCTTCCTCATTTCGCGCTCCGCCATGGTCAATCAGAGTTGGTGAAAATTTCAGAGCGTGGCAATGCGTCGTCCCTTCTACCTTTCGGCCAACGGCTCTCAGCATTTATTGCTCCCGTCCGGCCGCCTCCATAGTCGTCGTCTCCACTGCTGTTACCTGCCCCCGTCGCCCTCGGCCAACCTCAGCACAGTGCATCACCATTTTTCATGCCGTTGCTTCTTCCTTGCTCTTCGGCCTATAAGACTCCTCCAGTAGCTTCCTTATCCTCCTTTAAACACCCTCGAGCTACAGCTTCACTTCTAGCGCACGGAGTGAGCTCAATTTCGAGTTTCCACCTTCGGTCGCCATTGCCACCATTGCCGAGCTTCAAAGTTTGCAGTGAAAGTGGTGCTCCGGTCTTTCTCACTCAAATTCCTTGCTGCCTTAGCTTCCTCTTCCCTCTGTGAGTAATAGCCCTCACTCAATTTTTCGTTTGCTTGCAGAGAGCAGATCAATTTCGGTTTTCCCCCAATTCGGCCGAAAACTTTCAATTTCGTCTCCAGCTCGGGTAAGTCCTCCATTTGCCAATTCATCGCTTCAGTAGCTTCATAGCAGTTCATAGATGCTCTAGCAACCTTTAGTTAGCCTTCGGCGCCGCGGTATCGCATTGTCGTCATATCAGTGCTTAGCGCCGCCGCTCGTCACTGTTGCGCCGCCGCTCTGGTCCGCCATCCGAGCTATGGTTGGTGCCAGAGTGTGCGCATCGTTATTGTGCATCTTTTGGTAGCCTTTGCTTGCTCTGCTTTAGCTCGAGTCGCCGGCAATTCGCCGGAGTAAGCTTCTGTGCTGTTGTCGGATGAAAATCAGCGAGCTTTCGTTGTCGATCGATCTTGGCCGTTAGATCTCAGATCGGCGGTTCGCGTGCGTGGGCGCGTTCGAATCGGCCAGGCCGATTCAACGTGAGCCGTTGGATCGAATCCAACGGTTGGCGTTTAGGGTTTCGCGCGCGCGTGCGCTGCTGCGGCCGCCGAGCTTGGACCGTTGGATCCAAGATCAGCGGTCCCGATTCGAGTGAACGTTCGGACCGTCCGAAAGGTTCGATCCGTGTGGACCGTTGGATCCAAGATCAACGGCTCCGAAGCGTGTGAACGTTCGGACCGCCGGACGTCCTGATCCACGTGAACCGTTGGATCCAGATCCAACGGTGAGCGTTTAGGGTTTGTGAATCCCGCGTGCGCGCGTTATCCCGGGGCTTGGGCCGTTGGATCCAAGATCGACGTCCCAGGTTCGGCCGCGTCATTTCAAAATTCTAATTTTTCCGAAAGGATTTATTTATCAACTGAAAAATATGATAACTTGTAAAATGCATAACTAATTCATTTCAAATCCTTTTCGGTTGATTCAAATTTTGTTGGTTATGTTTTTAACTAGACTTTAATTTAAAAATGTTTCCAAACTCAGTATAGCTCCAGAAAATTTTGCTAATGAATAGTAGCATTTTTGATTTATAAAGCTGAGCAAAGTTGATTTGCTAATATATTTTGCATTAAGAATCCAAATCAATTGGTTCTTGTTGCATTATTTCATAAAAATCATGCTCTTTCTACTGTAAAAATTTGAGAGCTTTTTGTTGAAGTTGGCTGTTGGATATTTTCGGTTTCTTTTGCCTTATTGGTTCTTTTTGGTTCTTTCGATAGGATCCGAGGAGCACGATAACACCGAGAGTGATCCCCAGCAAACAGAGCAACTTCAATCAGGCAAGCAGTTTGATCATGTTAATCCCATTATTTTCAAGTCTAATATATTGATTTTAACTTGTATGTATGCATTGATATTTTGTTGTTAAATTATGGTTAGTATCCTATAGTTGCATAATCTGTAGGACTTGTTTATCCTTTACTACCATGAGCCTAGATTATTTGCTGTGATTTGAGTTCGATGGATGGACTCTTGTCACTTAGTAGATTACGAATTGAAATTGCTTAGAAATGCTTAGTTTCGGTAGCAATGGGCGATCATCGATTTTAGTCGATGGTCTTGATCACACATCTAAATATTATTCCATTATGTCTAGCCCTTGTGCTTTGTTATTTTGTAAAGTCAAAATCTGAAAAATGGAAAACTGATTTGGACTTGGGCAAGTGGTCGGATGGTGGGTTATTGGGTTTGTGGTTGTCTTGCCTAAGTCAACAAGGACCGAACATCTTGTGTCACACTCTCCAAGCATTTTTGCGTACTAACCACATGAGGGTTATATGGGACCCCTCTTGACTTAGTACTTTGGCGTGGGTTATCTCCGAGTCGCAGGATGGGGTTGTGTGTGTTGTGTGAAACATGATATGTGTTCTCGGTGTTCTTGTGTTGGGTGTGCGGTGGTGGAGATTCCGGGTAGGCTCTCCACCTCGAGGAGCGTCGTAGTTGTCCAAGGCTTTACCCGGGAAGGGTAGTTGACCGAGGCTTTACGATGACTCCGACACAACGTATGGGTTTCTATCCATACGGGCGGCTCGTGAATAATTCACAATATTGGAAAGGTCTCGTGGGACTTAGCCGTGCCGGCATACCTAAGGAAGTCTGCTTAATAGCTTGGCAAAAAGGCGGTCTGACATGTGGGTAAAATGGTACACCCTGTAGGGATAAAACTATTCGAATAGCCTCGTCCTAGGTTATGGACACGCTTGGTTAGGTTTTGCAAGAGTTAGACTACAACCTTTTAAATTAAAATTTGACATGGTTGGCATGAATGGGTAATTCATGCTATTGTTGTGGTGACTAATGGTTTAGTCACTTCCAGGATTGTTGTTGTTTTCTATCTACTATTATATTGTTGTCTTTTGCGCTTATTTGAACATTAAAAACAGATTTGTTAAATTTCTTTCAATCTATTATATTATTGCAAATGAAAACTTGCTTTATGCTAAAATGAAACCTACAGCCTACTTTTGATTAAGATTGCATGTAGTATATGTACAGGTTTGTTATTCCTCATGTAAGTCTTGCGAGTACATTCAAAGTACTCACCGCTTTTGCTTGCATTTTTTTGTTTGTAGGGAAGAAGGTGAGCCCCAAGGGCCTCACTTTTGTGAGATGTGCTTCGGGTTTGACGACTAGCTTGGCGGTCCGGTCGGTTGCCTTGTGGGTTAAAGGCACACTGATTGGCTCTTTTGTTGTAGCCATCTTATGGCACTTTTGCTTCCGCTGTCTAATTATTGTTGTCTCTTTTATTGTTGGCCGGTTAGCCTCTCTTTTGTAATGACTCGGTTTAATATTATTAATACTACATTCTCACATTACGTGTTTGGTTCTATGTGGATGAATGGAATTGATACATAAATTTTGTGATGAGGTGTGTATACTGCACTCTGGGAAGTATACATGTCTCGAGTCTCGGATTATCTGCTTTGTGATGCTAGGACCGAATGGATGGTTAAGCATTACAAGCCGGATAAACCGGGGTCTCACATGCACGCACTAGGAACCACATTTAGTTCAGTTATGAACTTCCTTATCCAAACACCTTCCTTTGCTGCTTCAGAAGCCGCAATGTACTCGGCCTCCGTTGTAGAGTCAGCAACAGTCTCCTGCTTGGAACTCTTCCAACTAACCGCACCACCGTTCAAAATGAACACAAAACCCGATTGCGATTTGTAATCGTCTTTGTCGGTTTGGAAGCTTGCATCGGTGTAACCATTTACAACGAGTTCTTCCTCACCTCCGTAGACTAGGAACACATCCTTAGTTCTTCTCAAATACTTGAGGATATTTTTAACCGCTGTCCAGTGACTCTCACCGGGATCAACTTGGTATCTGCTCGTAACACTTAGAGCATAGGAAACATCTGGGCGAGTACATATCATAGCATACATGATAGATCCAATGGCCGAAGCATATGGAATCTTACTCATGCGATCTCGCTCATCAGTTGTCGAAGGACACTGAGTCTTGCCAAGATTTATGCCATGAGACATGGGCAAGAACCCTTTCTTTGCCTCCTCCATGTTGAACCATTTCAACACTTTGTCAATGTAAGTACTCTGGCTTAATCCTATTAGCCTTTTTGATCTATCTCTATGGATCTTTATACCCAAAATATATGCTGCTTCCCCTAAGTCCTTCATTGAAAAACTATTTTTTAGTGAGGTCTTAACGGACTCGAGCATAGGAATATCATTTCCAATCAGTAATATGTCATCTACATATAAGATTAGAAATACGAGCGAGCTCCCACTTGCCTTCTTGTAAACGCAGGATTCTTCTTCGTTTTTGATGAAGCCAAACCCTTTAACCACTTCATCAAAATGAATGTTCCAACTCCGAGATGCTTGCTTCAATCCATAAATGGATTTTTGAAGTTTGCATACTTTTCTAGTATTGATTGGATCGACAAAACCCTCGGGCTGTATCATATACACATCCTCGGTTAAATTTCTATTAAGGAAAGCCGTTTTGACATCCATCTGCCATATCTCATAGTCGAAATATGCAGCAATAGCTAGAATGATCCGTATAGATTTAAGCATCGCTACAGGCGAGAAGGTCTCATCGTAGTCAACTCCTTGAACTTGCCGAAAACCTTTTGCGACAAGTCGAGCTTTATGGATATGAACATTTCCATCCATATCAATCTTCCTTTTATAGATCCATTTGCACTCTATGGTTTTAACACCATCAGGCGGGTCAACCAAGTTCCAAACTTGATTGTCTCCCATGGATGCTATCTCGGATCTCATGGCACTATGCCATTTCTCAGAGTCTGGGTCCATCATTGCTTTCGCATAGGTCGTATGCTCATCATTGTCTAACAATAATATATCTCGCGTATTGCGGAGCCTTTCCGACCTTCGTGGTGGTGGTACTTCCTTTGCCATGGGTTCCTCAACTTGTTCTGCCACGTGGGCATCATTTGTCAAGTCTTCCCCGATTGGTTCATCTTGAACCTCTTCAAGCTGCACCGTTCTTCCACTTGTTTCCTTGTTGAGAAACTCTTTCTCTAGGAAAAACACCACTTCGAGCGACAAACAGTTTGCCCTCTAGTCGGTTGTAGAAGTAATATCCAAAGGTTTCCTTCGGATATCCCACGAAAATGCATTTATCCGACTTGGGTGTGAGCTTGTCCGACTGTAGTCGCTTGACAAACGCCTCACATCCCCAAATCTCTAGAAAAGACAAACTGTGACTCTTCCCAGTCCATATCTCATATGGTGTCTTAACTACGGATTTAGATGGTACCCTATTAAGTGTGAAAGCTGTCGTTTCTAGAGCGTAACCCCAAAATGATAATGGTAGATCTGACTGGCTCATCATCGATCGAACCATGTCCAACAAGGTCCGATTACGCCGCTCGGATACCCCATTTCTTTGAGGCGTTCCGGGCGGTGTTAGCTGTGGAACAATTCCGCAACTCTTCAGATGATTGCTAAATTCATGACTCAAAAATTCGCCACCACGATCAGATCGCAGAGCCTTAATTTTCTTGGCATGTTGATTTTCAACTTCATTCTGGAACTCTTTGAACTTTTCAAAAGTTTCAGACTTATGCTTCATTAAGTAGACATAGCCATATCTACTAAAATCATCAGTGAAAGTTATGAAGTAATGAAATCCACCTCTAGCAGTCGTGCTCATTGGTCCACATACATCAGTATGTATGATTTCCAACAAGTCTGACGCCCTCTCAAAAGAACCTTTGAAAGGTGACTTGGTCATCTTTCCAAGCAAACAAGCTTCACATGTCTCGTATGATTCAAAATCAAATGAAGTTAGAAGACCATCATCATGGAGCTTCTTCATGCGCTTTTCACTTATGTGACCCAAACAACAATGCCAAACATAGGTGGGATTCAAATCATTAGGTCGAAGTCTTTTAGCATTTATGTTAAAGATGGGCGCATCATCAAGATTTAAAATAAATAACCCATTCACAATGGGCAAAAAGCCATAAACATTTCATTTTAGAGATCAAACAACCATTGTCTTTACTTGCAAATGAATAACCATCTCTCATCAAACATGAGGGGGATAAAATGTTTCGACTCATACTAGGAACATAATAACAATTATTCAATTCCATAATAAATCTTGAAGGAAGCTAAAGTTGCATGGTGCCGACGGTCAACGCAGCAACCCTTGCTTTATTTCCGATGCGAAAATCAACTTCACCTCTTGCGACTCCTCTACTTCTTATTAGCCCCTGCATCGAGTTGCAAATGTGAGCAACTGATCCGGTATCAAATACCCAAGAGTTAATAGGAGAATCAGCGAGAAAAATGTCTAAAACATTTATGACAAGTGTACCATGGGTGGAAGTCTTACTTCCACCTTCTTCTTCTTGCATTCCTCGGAATCCATGTACTTCTTGCGCTTCTCTTCCAAAGGCGGTTTCTTTACAAAAGAAGCATACTTGTCTCGACTCGAGTCCAAATTAGGTTTAGGTGTTGGCTTCGAGATCATATCTTTAACCTTGCCTTTATTGTTTGCCCATGGCTTCTTACCCTTTTTCTTGAAGCTAGACTTGTTCTGCACAGCCATCACATGGCTAGGGCCTGCACACTTCTTAATGTCACTCTCTGCTGTTTTGAGCATCCCACAAAGCTCATTAAGGCCCTTTTCCACCCCATGCATATGGTAGTTCGAAATGAAATTGCCATAGCTAGGTGGAAGAGACGCCAAAATGAAATCAGTTGCCAACTCTTGGCCAATTGGAAAACCAAGTTTATCCAAAGTCTGACTGTAACCAACCATTTTGATTACATGTGGGCCTACGGGTGCACCTTCATTAGCTTTGCATTCCGTAAAAGCCTTAGAGACATTGAATCGCTCACCCTAGCACGTGTGCGAACATGTCCTTAAGCACCATGATCATATCATACGCTTCCTGATCCTCAAACTGCTTTTGAAGGTCAGGTTCCATGCATGCAAGCATAAGATAGCTAATCTCAAGAGAGTCATCACATGCTTTCTTGTAGGCAGTTTTAACAGTAGCAGCCGCATTGTTAGCAGGCTCTTCTGGGATTGGGGTGTCCAGAACGTTTTCCTTTTATCCGCCACGAGAACAATTCTCGTGTTACTGGACCGATCCAATAGTTTGTTCCATTTAATTTTTCTTTCTCAAGAATCGATCGCAAAGCAAAAGGGTGTGCGTGGTTGCTAGATGCCATGGATCTACAATAGGAAATGCAAAATACTAAGATAAATAAAAACCATGATAGAGTAAACTGTATTAAACAAATTTAATAGAATGTACTCCCACTAAAATCAACATCCCTGTATTGATTCTTAGCGATTCAAGATCCGCAATTAACGAGTCTACTAGTGAGCTTTTGCATCACCGCTAGGAGACACGGTAATTCGGTAAGCAACACCTTACTAATCATATCTCTATATGACTCTTGTTGTTGGGTGACATCTCTATGCCCCGGCGCCCAACCTTTATGCCCCAAGGCCCATAACCTTTATGATAACCTTGTTAAGTTCACCAATCCTTATGCATGTAGGTATACGATACAAACCCATCTAGTCAAGGAAAGTCGATGGTGCCCTAATTTTATAGACCCACCATCAATTTACAAGACATGGGATGGTGCAGAGTTTAGTTGGGAGGGCATATGTTTAACTTAACATTTTCTGAGGGATCGTTATACTTCTACCATTCAAACATGCATAGGAGTAAAACAAACAGGAATAGCATTCACGCAGTTGTGACTCAGTATGGCCCATTTTCTCATGGTGATCTCCATCGCCATAGAATCTGTCCACCATGATGATCTCCATCTCCATGGTTAATGTGTGCCATCCCTCCAAGTGATGTGTCCTCCGAGTACTAATATAAGCTATTACTCATAGCAGCTAGTAATAAAATACATGGATACCAGGAATCATCACAAGTCAGCACGCAGGCCGTTAATACAATACTTTGACAACACAATGGCTCCAGCCGTGTTGCCGAACCCACGACACGCAGGTCATGAAAATATTACAAACATGCATCACATACACATTAGGCCATACTGGTCACATACATCCTGCAAAAACAAGTTATGCATAGAATCACAATCTACCGGATAAGGGGTCGAGGGGTTTCCCCATCAGGTTCGAAGGCGGCGCCCTGCCTTGACATTCGTTAAAAAAGCAGATCCAATCTATGCAATTTTTACTTAGGATTTTGATCGGTAAATCATATTTACCACAAATCAACTATTGTTCCGATTCGACCAATTTGTATTGATCTTTGCGTGCAGCATGCGGTGGTTTGAGAACCGAGACAACTTTCGGCTCATGGAGCCCGATAGCACGATCACGGTACATCGATTATCAATCTAGGTTCCGATTCGACCAATCATATTGATCTTCGCATTCCGCAACCGGTTTTACGTGTCACTGTCTACCCCGATGGCGAATCCGACCGGTAGGGCTATGTTGTTTCACGACCTTAGCAGCATGATCATGGAACATCGATTATCAATCTAGGTTACGATTCGACCAATCATATTGATCTTCGCATTCCGCAACCGGTTTTACGTGTCACTGTCTACCCCGATGGCGAATCCGACCGGTAGGGGTATGTTGTTTCACGACCTTAGCAGCATGATCACGAAACCAGATCAATCCATTACCAGAACTATACAATCGATCACATCGATCATACCGACTTACATATCGCCATATGCAAATCACCCAAACCTATAACATGACAGCAACTGCTCTGATACCACTGTAAGGCCATGGGTAGGCTACACTAGCGTAAATTAATAAAAATTCTACCCGTAAACCAAGATCACTGCAGTTATAGATCACGGTCTTACCACTAGACGCGCAGATGCGGAAACTGATGCAGCACGTCAGGGCAGAGTAGTCGTACTAAGTTGATGCAGCACGTCGGGGCAGAGTAGTTGTACTACTTCCTCGTCCTCGTCGCGGTGTCCCACGTACAGCTCCGCTCTTGCGGTTCGTCCAAACGCTACAGATGCAAATACTCAAAGGTATCCACACGTGCGGAGGAAGCGACGACGCCGATCGCTAGATCCGCGCGAGCGACTAGGGCGTGGGAGAGGTGGCGGCCAGGGTTTGAGGATGTCACGAAAAACTTCTCCCCAATCCTGTGCGCCCTTGCACTCCTTTTATAGACGTCCTTACAATGGGCTTCTACTAATAGAGGTCCATTAGGACTCAATGCACAGTCTAATTCGGATCTAATCCGAATTAAGCTTCAACCCCTTAAGTGTGTGACCCTCTAGGTTCACGTATGTTTAGACATGACACGAGTATACATACTTGGTCAATAGTTGGTAGCGGCCTCTAGCAAGATGTTCCAACTCCTAAACGTACACAAAGATCATATCGGACGAACCAACACAACGTTATGTACATGCCAATCCCTTTGCCTCACGTTATTCGGTCGAGCTCCAAGCTGACCACTCTTTCTCGATCTTGTGATCCGGAATCCCTTACTAGGTTAACTCTTAACCTTAAGTAGCATGGCCATGCATTTCTGGATCCGATCACTCGAGGGGCCCAGATATCTCTCTCGTAGAGAGGGCAAATCCATCTTGATGACCATGCCTCGCAAAGATGCTTCATGACAAACCCGAAAACTACCTTTATAACTACCCAGTTACGGAGTAGCGTTTGATAGCCCCTAAGTAGGTCGATTCACATCTCAAGTACATGTGACAATCTTAGGTCTAAGGACAAGGTGTACACATTGTGTAGAGAGACCATAAGTATAATTGTTATGTCTCATGTTGGGTCGGTCCAACCCCATGTTCTAAACATGTGTCCACATTATTGGTTTGACATCTCCATGTCTATGACCTGTGAAACATAGTCATCAACCGATACATGTGCTAATCCACTATTCACATGTGTCCTCACATGAACTCCGACTAGGGACAACTTTAGAATAACCATACAAGTAAAGAGTTTCATAAACAAGTCACATACTTGTTAATCAACACAAAGGCAATATTCAAGGAACATTTATTAAATCATGGATACAACGAAATATCATCATCTCTATGATTGCCTCTAGGGCATATTTCCAACAACAGTAAGAGAAGGGGACCTTCGCTGGTCAGATGAAGTCGAAGGGTCCTCGGAATGGGGATCAACAGTAAATCAGACCTATATTGATTGGAAAATCAGAAAAACAATCTCCCACTTTTACATGTGGGGTGCCGGCCTATTTATAGGCTTATTTTTACATTACTATCTTAACCCTACCGGAGAACTGTACCCATAGGGGCTGCAGGGACTTTCGTCTCCCTACAGGTAGGCCCTGGTCCACGGTGAGTCTTCCTGGACCTGGATCATCTGGCTGATGCACCTGGTCCACCTGTACCCAGGGTATCGAATCCCGAAGAGGATCTTCCAAGCTCTTCAATGAGCAGAAGGTCTTCTGAGGTGTTCCGGACCTTACCTGAGGGGGGGTCCAACGGGCCCACTTCTTCGGACCGCCCAAGGCGCCAAGGGCCCCTCGGGGGTACTACGGGGCTCCCCCGGAGGTGCCCCGGGGGGTCTACTGCTTGGAGCTCCTGAAGCGCGGGGACCCTTCGGGGCACTTCGGAGGCTTCTCGGCATGCTGCTTTAGGGCATCCGAAGCGTCGGGGACCCTTCGGAACCCCTTCTGGTGTTGCTCGAAGGTGACCCGAAGGGTCCAGTGCCTTGGACCTTCTGCAAGCATTGAAGACCCTCCGTTGGTACTTCGAGTCCTGGCCTTGGGAGACTTCTGGAACTTGCGACTGAAGACTTTGCCTTGCCGTTGGGGCTGGTGGGGCCGCCTCTACGACAATGACCCAACAACATTTTTCCTACATTTAATTATGCTCTAGAGAGCTTAATAATGGTTACGCGGATCAGTTTTCTTCTCTGATTCAGATGACTGGTGTGATTGTCGCAACGCACTTAATGCAAAGTGCAATGCTCTTTACTATAGGTTTCCATATAGTAACCATGTACTTGTTTCTAATAGCTGACAAGGGCCTTGTAGTTTGTAATATACAACACCTTTTGTGAAGTGCTGGAGTCCCTCATTGTGTCCCTATATAAGCCTTGTAGTAGTCGGTGTGCATGCACAGAAATCAGCACTGACGAGTCAAAATATCTGACGCTGAAGAATATTCTGCAGTTTTTACTAAATCATGTTATTGCATGAAACTGAATCTATTTTTGTTGACGTTTCAGACAAACATGCCACCCGCTTAATAGCAATAAATGATAGTTCAGAGGAATTATCAAAGGTTTTCTGGACAACGCAAACAGTCAATATAATATGATATGAGTTGGCCATGTTAGATACCATTTCGTAGAACTGTGGAAGAGGGCGATATCCAAAGCAACTTGATTCAAATGGGCAAATACAAATAACTAGGATTTACAAGACAAACTAACAGATAATATATATAATCAGGAGCAGTTCATGATTGACATCACTCGTAACAAAAAGAAGATAAAAGAAAATTGGACATAGCCACTAAGATTATCTCCCAACAGAACAGAGACTCAAACATATAGAACGGTAGAAGAGGGCGGTATCCAAAGCAACTTGATTCAAATGGACAAATACAAATAACTAGGGTTTACAGGACAGACAAACAGATAATATATAATCAGGAGCAGTACAAGATTGACAGCACTAGTAACAAAAAGAAGAAAATAAAAGAAAATTGGACATGGCCACTAAGATTATCTCCCAGCAAAACAGGGACTCAAAAATGTATGCCACATGTTTAAGGACTCAAAAAAACTTGCAACCAATACGCTAATCTTCAACATGAGCTTCCAAATTGTTCTCAGGGAACTCTGCCATCCAGCAAGGTGTGTACGGAAAAGACGATATGATTTCTTCCGGATGTTCGTAGATGTAATCGTAATATTTTGGATGTAAGTTACCAAAGTCCTGAACCATCGAGCTATTCAAATGATAGGTCACCGCTCTCATCAAGTTAATATTCAAGAAGACAATGTCTTTGTAAGGATGAAATCCAAGGAAAGTAACATAAGGAGAACTTCGGTACCCTTCATCGTCTTTGTCAACAACATTATCATTGTCAACAACATTATCATTGTCTGAGTCCCATTCAAATTTCTCTTCCACAAGTGCTTTGCTGTTGACATCTTCATCATCTTCCAAAAATGCTTTTTCGTTAACGCATCAGAAAATCCGTGGTCCTCAATTTGTTGACCACGCTTCATTACACGCAGGCGCGGGCTCAAGGTCAACTGATGCTTCAACACCCACTCTATCGCACCACACGATTCGTCAAGGATCCAAACACAAGGTCGTGACCGACCATGAACTAATGCACAACACACCCTTTCTCTCGATCTTCCTAGATAAAGTTCCTCCCATTCAATAGCTGTTGGCATTTTAATTACTTGGTACTTATCATTTGACAAGGATATTCTGCAAAAAAATCAAATCATTGACATTTTTCAATAAATCACAGAATTGATTAATCTTTCAAGGGAAAAGTAGCAAAACGGATGGATGCAACTACTTGTGGGTACATGAACACACACACAAAAAGACAGTAGAAATCATATTTTACAAATATAAGCACTAACATAAATTTAAAAAAAAAGGATCAATCAAAAGTCGCATAATTGAATTCTATGACGCCTACCTCATAACAAAATCGCCACCATTGCACTGCACATAGTACGCACCCCGCCAATAAACGCCGTAGCCCCGCATGAACCATCTGTACTGCTGCCATTCCAAAATATCACAGCAGTAGGCTAGAAGGCCGCATAAGATCCGGCTGCCCGGCTGCCTTTTCTTTCTCCACGCCCGGCCGAGCGCGTGTGCATGCCTCCTCCCTGCTGCTCCTCGCCCGCAACGCCGAGCTGCGCCGCCTCCTCCCTGCTGCTCCTCTCCCACAACGCCGAGTCGCGCCGTGTAACATCCCAAATTGGGTTTGTGTTTCAAATGTAATAAAAATGAGGATAAATTAAAACTTTTGTTGCCTCATGTGTTGTTACAGTGTTTGAAACCTCTTTCCTTTAATTGGTGGAAATTAAAACTCAAAATTTCCCCAATTAAATTCAAGTCATAAATCTCCTCAATGAAAATCTGGTGCCCAACCTCTCAAAATAATTTTCATTGGACCTAGGAGTGATGTTTAACACCTCAGAATTATTTCATAATTTTCAGAAATTATTTGATAATTTTTTAGACAAGTCAAACATTAGTCAAACTCCTAAAATAGCCTTCTGGAATTTTTAGAGAAAAACGCAGTGCATAAAAGTCTCTGAAAATTTTATATAAGGTTCCTCCCACTGTTAGCAATCTCCAGTTAAAATTTCATAAATTTTGGAGTTTGTTTTCTACCCCAAATAATTCCTCCAAAAATCAGTTATTCAAATTCAAACCCTAACCGGTTTTCACTTTGTTCCTCGTTCGGATCAGACTCGGGCTCGAGCCACTTGATTTGGTTCAGTCAACTAAACGCACCGGCTCGGTCGTTCGGGCGCGAGTGTTGTGAGTCGTTGGATCGGCATCAAACGGCCCACGATCGCGTGAACGTTCGGACCATCCGAGCGCGCTGATCCATTTGAACCGTTGGATTCTAAATCAACGGCTCGCGATCGCGTGAACGTTCGGACCATCCGAACGCCTCGCGCAACGTGAACCGTAGGATCCAAATCAACGGTCCAGGATTAAGTGAGCGTTTGAATCGTTATAATCGAACCGATCTATTTCAGCCGTCCGATTGAATCCAACGGTTGTCGGCTATCGTCTTCCTCCCGCTCGCGCTCGCCGTAGTCAACAGTAGGTGGCGTGCACAGTACACTTCGGCAGAGCATTGTCACCTCAAGCTTTCGGCCAACGGCTCTTCTGCATTTATTGCTCCCGTCTGGTCGCCTCCATAGTCGCTGCCTCCACCGCCAAGCACTCGCCTCGTCGCCTCGGCCAACCTCGTGATGCATCGCCATTTTTTTTATGCCGTTGCTCCCCTCTTGCTCCTTCGGCTATAAAACTCCTCCAGAGGCTTCCTTAGCATTCTTTGAACACCCTTGAGCTCCCGCATCACTTCTAGTGCCTTGAGTGAGCTCCTTCGTGGATTTTTCTCTCGGCCGCCATTGTTGAAGCTCCAAGTCCTTCGGTGAAAGTGGTGCTCCGGTCTTTCTTACTCAAATCCCTCGCTGCCTTAGCTTCCCCTCCTCTCTGTGAGCAATAGCCCTCACTCAATTTGTCGTTTGCTTGCAGAGAGCAGATTAATTGCGGATTCCCCCCCCCTTTTCGGCCGAAGTCCCCATTCTTCTTCGTTAGAGCCGAATCAACCCTTCTCTGTCGCGCTCTCGGCTCGGTAACTTCTTATTAGTCCCTAGTTGCTTGGCACCCGCTTCCTTGAACCGCAATGAGCTCATTTGCGTTTTTCGTTTCGGTCATTTTGAGTCATCTCGTCATCTCCGGCTGTTTGGCGTTCTAGACCACCGCAGCCAAAGTTGTTAGTTCCATTGGGTGCGCAGGTTTATTAGGAACCCATTTTGGGCCTTTACTCGCACCGGCGCGACCAGAGTCGCTGGCGGTGAGCCTCTGTTCACCGTCGTTTTGTCGGACGAAAACCAGGCGCGAGTTTTGAACGTGAATCGATGTGGACCGTCGATCCTTAGATCAACGGTCCAGATCTGAATGAACGTTCGGACCGTCCAAACGGTTCGATCCGCGTGGACCGTTGGATCCAAGATCAACGGTTCACGTACGTGTGAACGTTCGGACCGCCGGACATCCTTGGCATCTGGTTCGTTCATCTTTCATCCAACGGCCTATGTTTAGGGTTCGCGCGTGAGTCCTGTGCTCTGTGTTTGGGCCGTTTGTTTTCGGATCTTCGGCCCAGATTTGTCCACGTCGTTTATCCGAGTGTATTTCTCGGGTAGAGTTATTTATCAACTGAAAAATAGTTTTATCTTTGAAAATGCATAAGTAATTCATTTTAACTCCAAAATCGGTCAAACCACTTCTGTTATATTTCATTTTTAATGAACTTTATTCTAAAATAGGTTTCAACTATGTTTATGCAGCAGAAAATTTAGATTTTGAAAGAAAACATTAAACTGATTATCTATACAACTGAAAAATAGATTTAACTTAGAAAATTCATAACTAATTATTGCAAGCTCCAAATGAGATGAATCCAGTGGGGCTGTTCATCTTATGAGGTGCTTGATTTATCATAAAAACTTCAGTAGCTGTGTCATTCTAGAAAATTTCACTAAAATCATTGCTTAGGTGAATAGTGCTGTTTTTTCCTTTTACGCCGATCGAAATTGTTTTGGCCATAACTTTTGCATTGAGAATCCAAATCAATTGGTTCTTGTTGCTTTAGTTCATAAAAATTATGTTCTTTCTACTGTAAAAATTGGAGGTCTTTTTGCTGAGTTTTGCTGTTGCATCTTTTGATGTTTTCGCCTTATTGGTTCTTGTTGGTTCTTTCGATAGGTTGCGACCATATTGATAATATCGAGATTGATCCTCTGCAGAGAAAACAATGAGCTTCACAAGGCAAGATATTTGATCATAAATGTCCCATTACTTTCAAAGTCTAATATCTTGTTTACAAATTATATGTATGCATTGCTTTTGTGTCCAAGTATTTTTGTCTGTTTAGAGGTAGCTATTCCTAATGCATGGTTGCCATTAAAATGTTATCCTCGCCACAACCATAAGTTATTATCATCATTTGGTGAATTAGAGCCCGTGATTTAATTATGCTCTTTTCTTGTCTTTGCGATGTCATGCTTAGAAATGCTTAGCTACCGGTAGAATTGGGCGATTATCGACTTAGTCGATGACCTTGATCACACAAATCATTTTGTTTATTTTGGTTCAGCACCTTATGCTTTTGTTTTGTAAAACCAAAATGAAACAAAATGATTTGACTTGGGCACAATGGTATGTTGGTGTGAATGGAATGGTGCCTAGGTCCTCAAGGACCGAGTTACTTGTGTCACTAAGCCAGCGCTTATGCGTACTAACCACATGAGGGTTATATGGGACCCTCTTGACCTAGTACTTTGGAGTGTGTTATCTCCGAGTCGCAGGAGGAGCGTTGTGTGTGTTGTGTGAAAAGGAATTGTGTTCTTGTGTTGGGTGTGCGGTGGTGGAGTTTCCGGATGGACTCTCCACCTCGAGGGGCGCGCAGCTTGTCCGAGGCTTTACCTGTGAGGGGTAGTTGTCCGAGGTCAGCCACGACCCGACACAACGTATGGGTTTCTATCCATACAGGCGACTCAAGGTAATACATAGTATTGGAAAAGTCTCGTAGGACTTAGCCGTCTTGAAGCATACCAAAGGTAGTGTGCTTAATCATGTGGCAAAAGGCGGTCGACATGTGGGTAAGTTGGTACACCTGCAGGATAAAACTATTCAATAGCCTCGCCCTAGGTTATGGACATGCTTAGTAAGGTCGTGCAAGAACTAGACTACAACCTTTTAAATTAAAATTTGATATGGTTGGCATGAATGGGGAATTCATGCTATTGTTGTGGTGACTAATGGTTTAGTCACTTCGGGATTGTTGTTGTCTTTTATTTCTCGTTATTAATCTTGTTCTTTCTGTTAATTGAACATTAAAAAAACAGATTTGTTAAATTGCTTTAAATCTATTACAATATTGCAAATAAAACTTGCTTTGTGCTTACAAATTTGAGTCCTATCCCGCTCCACTTAAATAAGCTTGCATATAGTTATTGTATAGATCTGTTATCATTCTTATATATCTTAAGTAGTACATTCAAAGTACTCACCCACTTTTTTTGGGTCGCTTTTGTTTGCAGAGGAAGAAGGTGAGCCCCAAGGGCTTCACTTCGTGAGATGTCTTCTTGGTTCGACGGCTAGTCATGCGGCTGGTCGGTTGCCTTGTGGGTAAAAGGCACACCGTTGGGCTCTTTGTTTATCGCCATCTTATGGCACTTTTGCTTCACTGCTCGTAATATTTACCTGTTGGTCGGTTGGCCTCTTTGTTGTATTTACTCTTGAATATTATCATGTATGTCTTTATTTTGTTCTGTGCTTTTGGTTCTATGTGATTGAATGGAATTGATGCATGAACTTTTGTGAGAGGGGTGTATACTGCACTCTGGGAAGTATACATTCCTCGGCGTCACGAGTTATTATGCTTATGATGATAGGGTCAAGTGGTGACTAATCATTATAAGCTTAATAATCCCGGGGGCGTCACAAGAGGTTGGTATCAGAGCCATACTGACCATAGAAGCCGCTAGCTTGGTCGTCTTTAGGATATTTTGAAAAACTTAATTTCAAAGTATCAAATGGTTTATGAAAGTTTAAGTAGGTTCTCAGATTTTACTCCTTACCTATCTTAGCTTTCTCATCTCATCTTGCTCTAATTTGAGTTTTAAAAGTTGTTCTCCTCTCATCTCCTCTTCAAAGATAGTGCTATCGATTAAATGGGTTTGGGAACCACTGAGTTTGGCAAATTGAAGTGCTTAGGGTTTTTGAAGTTTCGATCGAGATTTCGCTAGAGGCTTGATGCGGAATCTGACAAAGACGCCTCAATTTCAGACAATGAGCTCAATGGTTTCGATAGGACCACCGAGCTTGGCAAATTGAAGTGTGCCGATTTTGAAGTTTCTAGAATGGAAGACTTCGATCGAAGCTTGATGCAAAATCGCTTCAAAGAACCTCAATTTCCTGGACAAAGAAGCTCGATGGTTTCTAGTGGGGTAGAAAATGAGAGTTTAATCAACTAAAATTTGTGGGGCTAAAAGGGTAAGAAGTGATATCCTATATCTTGTGACTAATGCCTCTCTAAGTTGGTTTTTACCCCGATTTTTCCATGCAATAAGCCTTTGGTAGTGTTCTGAAATTTCTTCTCAAAACGACTACTTGTTCATTCAATACAAGTTAGTCGATCGAGGAGTTGGATCTTGTGTCTTATGAGTTTTGCATGGATCTTATGCCTCTTTGCAATTATTTGGAGTTCGCTTTATTGCGGGTATGTGTTTAAAGTAGGCTTAGGGTTGTATGCACCAATCCCTAGTTGATAGCTTATCTTTGCTATCCCTTCGTTGTAGCTCTCGATTGCTTTCTAACCGCCTTGATGCCACAGTGATGGTCGGTCGTACTCAGAGCGCCGTGGGTAGCCGAGGGTCGGGATGAGGGACTTCCACCTCCTCCGACCATGGTCGAGGTTCTCGCCGATCGAGCGGAACCGTATGGACCGTACACGGATCCTCGGAGGTGATTGCACTAACACCTCCAACATCTCCGGTGCCTCTGGATCGGGGGAGGAGGTGGCCACCCGCAGAGGGAGGACTCTGAGTTCCTTCAAGACTCACCACCCACCTTCTCGAGGTCCGAGGACCCACTCGACGCGGATGATCTGGTTGCGCCTCGCTGAGCGGAAGCTCAACATCGCCGCCGTGGATCACGAGAAGGCACCGCTCGCCTCCCATCACCGGAGGGGCGGCACTCTCATGGTGGGAGAACTTCCTCGCCATGCAACATGAGGGCCGGGCTGTCACATGGGCGGAGTTCCGCGTCGCTTCCGGAGGGCTCATGTCCCCGCTGGATTGATGAAGTTGAAGAAGAAGGAATTTCGGCGCGCAAGCGGGCGCAAATCGCCATCGAGTACCTCCATGAGTTCAACCATCTTTCTCGGTATGCTCCCGAGGATGTGCCTACAGATGAGGCAAAGCAGAGAAGTTCATGGATGGCTTGTCCGAGGAGCTTCAGACAAGCTATCTATTGTTGACTTCCCGACTTCTGCACCTTGGTCGACAAGGCCATCATCGCCGAGCATAAGGCGAGGCACACTGGCGACTCGCAAGCGTAAGTGGGAGGCCCGTAAGGCATCCAGGTTACATCCTCGTCCGTATGGCGGACCAGCCTCGGTCGGCCCTCGCCGATCGCAGCACCACCGAGGGCACCGGCGCTTGTTCCACGCCCATCGTAGGCCGTGCCCACCACGCACTGCGGGGACGGCCAGAGGCATCCGCAACCCCGCCGCGGATGTCGATGTTTCTTCTCGCCACGACAAGGGCATTATGCTAATAATTGCCCTAAGAAGATCGAGCGGCCCCTCGCCCTAATGGAGGACGCGCAAGGGAGTGGTCGTGATCGAAGGCCCCAAATGTGGGAAGCGCCGAGTCAACCTTATCTCGGCCGAGAAGCTCAGATGCACCCGACGCCGTGTTGGGTACACTTTTCGTTAACTTTCACCGGCTACGCTTTATTTGATTCCGGCTTCTCACTCGCTTATATCGAGTCTTTTCTTTGCACTTAGTGATTTTTCACCGATCCCCGCATGTTCCTTTGATTATTCATTCTCCGGCTCATGTGAGAGTCAAAATGAATGCCGGGTGTTTTGATTGAAATTGGAGGAGGGATTTTGGCAAATCTTATTCTCCTCAATTCAAGAAAGTTGGATGTGATACTTGGCATGGATTGGTTGTCTCAACATACGGACAAATCGATTGCGCTGAAGGTTCATTTCCCTCACGAGCCCGTCTGGCGGTCAAGTGGGAATTTTTCGAAGTTGCAAGAACCACACCTATATGCACTTGAAGCCAAGCCAACCACGGAGATTCATGAAGTCCCCGTGGTGTATGAGTTCAGCGATGTGTTTCAAGATTCGCCCGATGCCTCCAAAGAAGAGACATTGAATTTGTCATCGAGTTGCTTCCCTGTACCACCCCTATTTCAAAGAGGTCAGATTTAATGCCTCCAAATGAATTGAGGAGTCAAGAAGCGGCTTGGCGAGCTTCAAGAGAAGGGTTTTATTAGCCCGAGCTCATCACCGTGGGGTTGTCCTGTTATCTTTGTGAAGAAGAAAGACAAGACTCATGGATGTGTGTTGATTACCGTCCGCTGAATGCCGTGACGGTGAAGAACAAGTATCCTCGCCTCGGATTGATGACCTCTTCGATCAACCGACCGGTGCTCGGGTATTCTCCAAGATTGATCTCGAGGTTGGGCTATCATCAAGTCCGAATCGATCGGAAGACATTCCAAGACGGCTTTCTACTCGTTATGGATTATACGAGTATACCGTTATGTCCTTCGGTTTGACCAATGCTCCTGCTCTTTTCATGAATCTTATGAACATGGTATTCATGGAGTATTTGGACAAGTTCGTGGTTGTCTTTATCGATGATATCCTCATCTATTCGAGGGATGTTGAGGAGCATGCTGAACATCTGAAGCTAGTGTTGGGGAAACTTCGCGAGCATGGAAATCTGCATAATCATTCCCAATGACTTGCACCTTCAAACTGGGGTTGAGTCCTCTCTTGAAGCGCTTCTGGCGGGCATCATCTGTGGCAACGCCCTCGGGCATAACGGGATAACTGAGTGAACCTATTAAGATATTCACTCACCGACATGTTGCCTTGTTTGCAGCTCACGGAACTCATTCTTCTTCATTTCCACCTTTCCATCGTGGATATGGGAGTGGCGGAAAGCTCTGGCTCGCCCAAGTGATACTCTCGTGGTTTCCATGGGCGGCACAATAGTTCTCCCACCATTCTGCAGTGTACCTTCAAGCCGTGAGTGGCATATGAAACCTTCTCGCGATCATCACAACGGGTGATAGCGAGCTTCTTTCCATGGAACGAAACGGTCATTCAGGCCCAATGGCTCCGAGGAGCTAGAGAAAGTGGGCGGATGGGTCCTTAGAAACTCTGCCAGCCTGGACTGAGGAAACACTGGGGGTGGAGCAGGCGTGGGCGTGGCACTGCTTGATCTGCTCGATTCATCATTGCGAAGCGGCGCAAGAGCGCCGTTTCTGGCGATTCATCATCCGAGTCATATTCTGCATCATAGAGCTCATCAGCTGCGTCTGGGCTGCCATGAACTGACTCAAACCCGGATCTGCACTGGCGGCCTAGGAAGACGGGGCAGAGGCGCTTGGAGTCTCATCCTGGCTCGCGGAGTTGCGGGTCTGAACCATCTGCACAAAACTTCCCGGGTTTAATAGACGAGAAGAAGAAAGCAATTTAGATGAGAGGGAAAGCACGGAGATGAGCGAGAAACAAGGGAGATAGATGGATCAACCTAATGCGGACAAAGTTGGTTTTACCCAACTAACGGATAGCCGGAAAGCTATCAACAAGAAAGAGACACTTAAGCACAAAAGCACTATTACGCGGACTAAACGACTCTAAAACTAGGGAGGGAAGCTACCAATCTAATCTTTACGGCGGGTCAACTTGGAACAGACTGCGGATCTTGAACTTCCAAAACTTCCATTACTTGATCTTGAATGGCTCGATCCTAGGGATAATCCAGAGATGAGGGAGTCAAATTTAAATTTGAAAACCAAGTTCCAGAAAAGATAAGATGAAAGAATTCAAGAATGATATAAGAGGGTAAGATGATAAGATAAGAATAGAATAAGATAAGAAAGAACAGAATAAGATGAGAGAAGAATTTCTAGTCAAGTTAATTGCTTGGTTTGATTTAGAAAATATATTTTGAATTTTGACTAAGACGACTAATCTAGCTAAAGGTTACGCCCTATAATGATATGGCTCGATACCATCTCTTGTCGGACCCCGGTGTCACACAACCCCGAGACCCTCTCAGGCATACCAAGCTAGTCCCATGATCGTGAGCTAGCTCGCATAGCTTGCAACAATGATGTAATCATAACCATTCAATAACGAACTAATGAAGCGCATAAAGTAATATTAGTTAACAAAGAAAAGACCTTATGGTCAAGTTCTTACAAAAGTAGCCTCACGTGGCTTAGCAACAACAGAGTATCCGCAAATGAAATCTCAAAATACGTGGAGCCCAATCGACATGCCCACGTGCAATCGAGTGGTGGACGTGACCTAGTTCGCGAAGTCTTCAAAGTAGCCTTCTTCAGAGAACTCAATATTTCCGATCCTTCTTGACCGATCAACAAAGGGCATAAAGCCGTGAGTACATAAAGTACTCAAGAAGTCGAGAGAAATGTATGCACTTAGTATTCATGTCGCTTAAGCAAGGATGGCTTTATGGTTAATTTGCGTAAAGCAAGTTTAACAAGAAATACAATAATTAGATTGCAAAGGTGATTTTAAAAGAATAGTACATAGATAACTGTGTTCTTTTGAATCAAACAAAGAACATCCTGCTCACTTCCCAACCATTCCAACCAAACGCTTCTATCGAACCAAACCACATTTTTGAAAATACTACCCTTGCACGAAATCACTGTGCATGTCCGTGAATCGGGACACGGCTATTCAATAGATTTTGACACTCTGCAGAGGTTGTACGACTTTACCCACAAGACACGAATTCTCTAGTTTGTTTGGCATCCGTCGATACCACCGCCACTTCCTTAGGTGAGTAGTCTAGAGCACGTGACAAGGCTTTTACAAAGTTCCATTTTGCCTCTGTTTCGCTTCGCTTAAGGTTTCGCCATCACACTCTCTTGCACCAATAAATGCACCACAACAGTAACCGACTCAAAACTTTCCTAATTAATTGGCCAGGTCCGTCCCATACCGGACTTATGGTTGCACGAGGTGACCCAGATCAATGACTTGCAAAGTTAAGTCCTTAGTTGGTTGCTCAGACAAGTCTACCACAACCCAATGTGCATTACGCACCCACTCTAGCTTCCTACCTCAAGCCCGAGCATAAAACATTTTTGTTCATTCCCGACCAAGTGGCAATCCCTGCCATGGCACAACATCTTTTAATAAAAGTGGCCTCACACCACTGTTCCATAGTTCCATTAGTCAAATTTCATTCATCATTGAACATGTGATCGAAAGTCTCGCGGGTAACTAAAGCATGTCTAAGCAATATTACGCTCCCAAGTTCGTATACAATTATGTCCAACTAGTATTAACCATCCTAAGGTGTCCAAGGATATATGTCATTCAAGGAGACATTTCATTTTCAATTTATCAAGGAGGCATAATGGCAATTTGGTAATTATCTACTCCCAAAACTGTTTTTAATAAAACTAGCCATGCATGATAATTTGAAGCAATGTACTTTTGTAAAAGGGGTTCAACATGGTCAAAGGCCTAGGACTTGCCTTCATTGACGAGGAGGGTCTTCTATCGTCGAATCAAGAAATCTTCAAACGCCTAATCTACACGCGAGAATAGCAACAAATAAATAAAACAGCACCAAATGAACTCCAAAATTACAAAACCAGTACCAAATGAAAGAGGATGAATTTATATGAATTTAGAAATTTGGATCACCCAAATCGGAGTTCTGATGTGAAAGTTATAGCCAAAAGAAGTTTCAAAATCACATAAATGATAGAATTGATTTTTTCGATTTTCCTAATTATTTTTCTATTAAAATTCGGATTACATCGAAGCTTGCAATCGCCGACGCAGCAGCCACGCTGGCAAAATCACGACGCGGCGCGACGACGTGGCGCCACGTGGTGGCCACGTGGGCTCGGGCCCGCGGTCGAGAGAGAGAGAGAGAGAGAGAGAGAGAGCGCGAGGCGCGCGCAGCCGAGCTGGGAAGACGGCGGCGGGCCACCGGCGCCGAGGGAGACGGCGGCGGCGCTTACGGGAGATGACGGCGTCGGCGAAGGAGAAGAGGGGATGAGCGCGCGAACACGACCGAGAGAGAGAGAAGAAGAGGAGAGAGGAAGAGGCGCGGCGGCTTTATAGAGCTCGCGCGAGGGAAAGCAGCCGAGCGGGCGGGGCGCGAGGCGGGACGGACGGCACGGCCATGGACGCGACGGAGGCGCGGCGAGGCGACGGACGGGCGCGGATTCGCGGCGGCGCGATTCGCGCGGACGCTGGAGAGAGAAACGGCAAGCGCGGAGACGATGAGCGGAGCCGTCCGATTTCGACGGACGGTGGGAGAGAAGAGGCGCGGCGAGGGAGACGGCGGCGGCGAACGGAGCGGCCGGATCTCGATCCAACGGCCAGAAGAAGCGGCGACGCGGCGAAGCGAGGGTCGTCTGATGAGGATCGGCACGAGAGGCGAAGCGTAGGCGCTTAGGGCCGACGGAGCGAGGCGGTCATGGAGGCGGTCGGGTTTAGAAAATAGTGATGGGCGAAGGATTCGCCCACGCACGTAAAAGGAATTTTAAATGCATTTTGATTTTAGATATTCACACAAATCAAAAGCAATTTAGAAAATAGCAAATAGACTCTAAAAATTCTAGAAAATTCACGTAAATTCCTTGAATTATTCTAGACTTAATAAAATACTTTTAACTTTAAATTTCCTTTTCTTTTGCAAATAAATAAATTTTTTAATTTCGGAAAAGGAAAATCAATTTCTAAAATCCAATAAATCCAAGAAAATTCTTAAAATAATAATTTTGATTTTAAATTCAAGAAAACTCAATTAAACCAACTTTAATTTAATTGAAGTGTGATTAACTCATTTTAAACCGAAAAGGATTTCAAATTTCCAAATTAAGCTTTTGGCAAAAGAAACAAATGGTTCTCCTTTAAAATTTTCAAAACTCAAAACGGACGCTACACGCGTCAAGGGCAAGTTGGCTCTCGATATGTCGGTCCATACCGAGTCATCGAGAAGAAGGGAGCCGCCGCCACAAGTTGGAGTTGCTTCACGACTTGAGGGGGTGCATGATGTGTTCCATGTATCCCACCAAGAAGTGCCTCCGCTCCAACCGAGGAAGCTCTGTTGGAAACTCTGATGTTCAGAAGATTTGACCTACAAGGAGCACCTGCTCGCATCCTTGAAGAGGTCGAACGAAGAATGAGGAATCGTGCCATCAAGTTCCTCAAAGTTCAGTGGTCAAACCATTCCGAGGAGGAAGCCACTTGGGAGCGGGAAGATCGTCTGCGTGCAGACTACCCCTCTTTCTTTGCCGAGTGAGTCAAATCTCGGGGCGAGATTTCTGTAAGGGGGGGAGGTTTTGTAACATCCCAAATTGGGTTTGTGTTTCAAATGTAATAAAAATGAGGATAAATTAAAACTTTTTTGCCTCATGTGTTGTTACAAGAGTTTGAAACCTCTTTCCTTTAATTGGTGGAAATTAAAACTCAAAATTTCCCCAATTAAATTCAAGTCATAAATCTCCTCAATGAAAATCTGGTGCCCAACCTCTCAAAATAATTTTCATTGGACCTAGGAGTGATGTTTAACACCTCAGAATTATTTCATAATTTTCAGAAATTATTTGATAATTTTTTAGACAAGTCAAACATTAGTCAAACTCCTAAAATAGCCTTCTGGAATTTTTAGAGAAAACGGAGTGCATAAAAGTCTCTGAAAATTTTATATAAGGTTCCTCCCACTGTTAGCAATCTCCAGCTAAAATTTCATAAATTTTGGAGTTTGTTTGCTACCCCAAATAATTCCTCCAAAATCGCTTATTCAAATTCAAACCCTAACCGGCCACTGTTCCTCGGTTCGGATCGGACTCGCTCGAGCCACTTGATTTGGTTCATCAACTAAACGCACCGCTCGGCCATTCGGTGCGAGTGTTGTGAGTCGTTGGATCGGCATCAAACGCCCACGATCGCGTGAACGTTCGGACCATCCGAAAGGCCGATCCATTTGAACCGCTGATTCTAAATCAACGGCCATGATCGCGTGAACGTTCGACCATCCGAACGCCTCGCGAACGCGAACCGTAGGATCCAAATCAACGGTCCGTGATTAAGTGAGCGCTTGAATCGTTATAATCGAACCGATCTATTTCAGCCGTCCGATTGAATCCAACGGTTGTCGGCTATCGTCTTCCTCCCGCTCGCGCTCGCCGTAGTCAACAGTAGGTGGCGTGCACAGTACACTTCGGCAGAGCATTGTCACCTCAAGCTTTCGGCCAACGGCTCTTCTGCATTTATTGCTCCCGTCTGGTCGCCTCCATAGTCGCTGCCTCCATCGCCTGCATTCGCCTCGTCGCCTCGGCCAACCTCGCATGCATCGCCATTTTTTATGCCGTTGTTCTCTTGCTCCTTCGCTATAAAACTCCTCCAGAGGCTTCCTTAGCATTCTTTGAACACCCTTGAGCTCCCGCATCACTTCTAGTGCCTTGAGTGAGCTCCTTCGTGGATTTTTCTCTAGGCCGCCATTGTTGAAGCTCCAAGTCCTTCGGTGAAAGTGGTGCTCCGGTCTTTCTTACTCAAATCCTCGCTGCCTTAGCTTCCCCTCCTCTCTGTGAGCAATAGCCCTCACTCAATTTGTCGCTTGCTTGCAGAGAGCAGACACTGCGATTCCCCTTTCTACCAAGTCCCCATTCTTCTTCGTTAGAGCTGAATCAACCCTTCTCTGTGCGTTCTCTGGGCTCAGGTAACTTCTTATTAGTCCCTAGTTGCTTGGCACCCGCTTCCTTGAACCGCAACTGAGCTCATTTGCGTTTTTTCGTTTTCGGTCATTTTGAGTCATCTCTGTCATCTCCGGCTTGCCGGCGTTCTAGACCGCCGCAGCCAAAGTTGTTAGTTCCATTGGTTGCGCAGGTTTATTAGGAACCCATTTTGGGTTTTACTGCACCGCCGCGACTGTAGTCGCCGGCGGTGAGCCTCTGCTCACCGCCGCTTTGTCGGACGAAAACCAGCGCGAAGTTTTGAACGTGATCGATGTGGACCGTCGATCCTTAGATCAACGGTCCAGATCGAATGAACGTTCGACCGTCCGAACGGTTCGATCCGCGTGGACCGTTGGATCCAAGATCAACGGTTCACGACGTGAACGCTCGACCACGGACATCCTGGCATCCGGTTCGCTCATCTTTCATCCAACTACCTATGTTTAGGGTTCGCGCGTGAGTCCTCGTGCTCGTGTTTGGGCCGCTTGTTTTCGGATCTTCGCCCAGATTTGTCCACGCCGCTTATCCGAGTGTATTTCTGGGTAGAGTTATTTATCAACTGAAAAATAGTTTTATCTTTGAAAATGCATAAGTAATTCATTTTAACTCCAAAATCGGTCAAACCACTTCTGTTATTTTTCATTTTTAATGAACTTTATTCTAAAATAGGTTTCAACTATGTTTATGCAGCAGAAAATTTAGATTTTGAAAGAAAACATTAAACTGATTATCTATACAACTGAAAAATAGATTTAACTTAGAAAATTCATAACTAATTATTGCAAGCTCCAAATGAGATGAATCCAGTGGGGCTGTTCATCTTATGAGGTGCTTGATTTATCATAAAAATTTCAGTAGCTGTGTCATTCTAGAAAATTTCACTAAAATCATTGCTAAGGTGAATAGTGCTATTTTTTCCTTTTCTGGCCGACTGAAATTGTTTTGGCCATAACTTTTGCATTGAGAATCCAAATCAATTGGTTCTTGTTGCTTTAGTTCATAAAAATTATGTTCTTTCTACTGTAAAAATTGGAGGTCTTTTTGCTGAGTTTTGCTGTTGCATCTTTTGATGTTTTCGCCTTATTGGTTCTTGTTGGTTCTTTCGATAGGTTGCGACCATATTGATAATATCGAGAGTGATCCTCTGCAAAGAAAACAATGAGCTTCAAAGAAGGCAAGATATTTGATCATAAATGTCCCATTACTTTCAAAGTCTAATATCTTGTTTACAAATTATATGTATGCATTGCTTTTGTGTCCAAGTATTTTTGTCCTGTTTAGAGGTAGCTATTCCTAATGCATGGTTGCCATTAAAATGTTATCCCCTGCCACAACCATAAGTTATTATCATCGCTGGTGAATTAGAGCCCGGTGATTTAATTATGCTCTTTTACTGTCTTTGCGATGTCATGCTTAGAAATGCTTAGCTACCAGAGAATTGGGCAGTTATCGACTTAGTCGATGACCTTGATCACACAAATCATTTTGTTTATTTTTGGTTCAGCACCTTATGCTTTTGTTTTGTAAAAACCGAAAATGAAACAAAATGATTTGACTTGGGCACAATGGTATGTTGGTGTGAATGGAATGGTGCCTAGGTCCTCAAGGACCGAGTTACTTGTGTCACTAAGCCAAGCGCTTATGCGTACTAACCACATGAGGGTTATATGGGACCCCTCTTGACCTAGTACTTTGGAGTGTGTTATCTCCGAGTCGCAGGAGGAGCGTTGTGTGTGTTGTGTGAAAAAGGAATTGTGTTCTTGTGTTGGGTGTGCGGTGGTGGAGTTTCCGGGATGGACTCTCCACCTCGAGGGGTGTCGCAGTTGTCCGAGGCTTTACCCGTGAGGGGTAGTTGTCCGAGGCTGGGCCACGACCCCGACACAACGTATGGGTTTCTATCCATACGGGCGACTCGAAGGTAATACATAGTATTGGAAAAGTCTCGTAGGACTTAGCCGTGCCGGCATACCAAAGGTAGTGTGCTTAATCATGTGGCAAAAAGGCGGTCTGACATGTGGGTAAGTTGGTACACCCTGCAGGGATAAAACTATTCGAATAGCCTCGTCCTAGGTTATGGACATGCTTAGTAAGGTCGTGCAAGAACTAGACTACAACCTTTTAAATTAAAATTTGATATGGTTGGCATGAATGGGGAATTCATGCTATTGTTGTGGTGACTAATGGTTTAGTCACTTCCAGGATTGTTGTTGTCTTTTATTTACTGTTATTAATCTTGTTCTTTCGGTTAATTGAACATTAAAAAAAACAGATTTGTTAAATTGCTTTAAATCTATTACAATATTGCAAATAAAACTTGCTTTGTGCTTACAAATTTGAGTCCTATCCTGCTCCACTTAAATAAGCTTGCATATAGTTATTGTATAGATCTGTTATCATTCTTATATATCTTATGTAGTACATTCAAAGTACTCACCCACTTTTTGTCGGGTCGCTTTTGTTTGCAGAGGAAGAAGGTGAGCCCCAAGGGCTTCACTTCGTGAGATGTGTCATGGTTCGACGGCTAGTCGCGGCCGGTCGGCTGCCTTGTGGGTAAAAGGCACACCGTTGGGCTCTTTGTTTATCGCCATCTTATGGCACTTTTGCTTCCACTGCTCGTAATATTTACCTGTTGGTCGGTTGGCCTCTTTGTTGTATTTACTCTTGAATATTATCATGTATGTCTTTATTTTGTTCTGTGCTTTCGGTTCTATGTGATTGAATGGAATTGATGCATGAACTTTTGTGAGAGGGGTGTATACTGCACTCTGGGAAGTATACATTCCTCGGCGTCACGAGTTATTATGCTTATGATGATAGGGTCAAGTGGTGACTAATCATTATAAGCTTAATAATCCCGGGCGCCACACGCCGCCTCCTCCTCAACGGCGAGCAGCCGCCTCCTCCCTCCGCTTCCTCTCCCACAACGCCACCTCCTTCTTGCTCCTCCTTTCCACCGCGCCACCGACAACTAGGAGCCCCAGATCTCGCGGCCGTGGTGGTGGTGACGAGCGGAGATCAGCGACCATGGCGACGCAGTGATGAAGAGGAGTGACGACGACGGTTTCGGCAAGCAGCAACCACGGTGCCGGCGATAGTAACGACGGGAAGCAAGACGGTGGCTTAGGTTAGCTCTTCCTCTCCCCTTTGATCCAGATCTGGGTTTGGTTGTGGTTGCTGGAGATGGGCGACGGGGACGGGCGACATGCGACGACAAGGCGACGCGATGCCTCAACCCTAAGTCGCGCCTTACCGCTTAGGCGTTGACGGCTTAATAAGCATGGTTAGACGAATCAATTTTCTTCTCTGATTCAGTTTACTGGTGTGATTATCGCAACGCATTTAATGCAATGTGCAATGCTCTTTAGTATAGGTTTCCATATAGTAACCATGTATTTGTTTCTAATAGTGACAAGGGCCTTGTAGTTTGTAATATACAGCACCTTTGTGAAGCGATGGTGTCCTCATTATGTCCCCAGATAAGCCTTGTAGTAGTCGGTGTGCATGCACAGAATCAAGACTGACGAGTCAAAATATCCGACGACAAGAATATTTTGCAGCTTTTATCTTTGAAAGCAACTATAGTTGCCAAATCTTTTATTGCATGAAACTGAATCTATTTTTGTTTACCTTTCAGGTCTTTACTCAAGGCAAATGGTTCTTATTTCATCCAAGATTCACTTATCTTTTGGTAATTGCATGGTGATTTCAAATTAGAGAAGCTAAAAGATGTTACGCCTTTTTGGCTCAGAGGATTTCTAGCTGTATTATTTTTATGTTATTTGGAGGCCTCGGAATGCTGTTGCCACCTGAGTCTAATGTCGTAGATGCCTAGGTGGAGTTCTTGAGTTGGCTCTGTTCTTCAATTTAGTGTTTAGTTTTCTTTCTTAAATCAATCCGGAATGTGCTATGTTCCTTCATCAGCTTCCAAAATGTTCATGTGTCTGATGTAATGATTCAGTACCTAAAATCTGATGTAGTATATCGGAATTTTAAAGTCACTTACAAGTTTTTGGATGCTGAAAACAGGAAGCTATGATTGGTGGGTCATGTGCTAAAATCCAAATGCGATGGTAATCATGATTACTTTTGAAGGCAAGTTGCGGTTGCTAAATCTGATTAGGTGTCTTAAGATCTAGATGTTCTTTTCTCTAGCTTCCGTGCCGACCGATTTATACACTTTTAGTACAGAGTGAGTAAATAAACACTAGAATATACGGCTAATAGTAATCTAACCCCGTGGCGCCCCGTGTCTGATGTAATTTTAAAGTCACTTACATGTTATGAAGGCAAGTTGCGGTTGCTAAATCTGATTAGGTGGAGAATGAGTCACGGTACTGCAAGGTAAATAACGACATATGGACTAGAATATACGGCTAATAGTAATCCAGCAAGGGATAGTTCAGAGGAATTATCAAAGGCTTTCATGGAGTGAGTACAAACACCAAATTTGCATAGTACGACAATGAAGGGTTTCTGGACCCAGGATAATCACCCTGGTGCTTAATCTCAATGAGCACCTTTGCTTACCCATGAATAATCTTACATTTCCGTGCAGACAACGCAAAACAGTCAATATAATATGATATGAGTTGACCATGTTAGATAACCATTTCGTAGAACTGTAGAAGAGGGCGATATCCAAAGCAACTTGATTCAAATGGGCAAATACAAATAACTAGGGTTTACAGGACAGACTAACAGATAATATATAATCAGAAGCAGTTCAAGATTGATAGCACTCGTAACAAAAAGAAGATAATAAAAGAAAATTGGACATGGCCACTAAGATTATCTCCCAGCAAAACATGCCACATGTTTAAGGACTCAAAACAACTTGAAACCAGTATGCTAATCTTCAACATGAGTTTCCAAATTGTTTTCAGGGAACTCAGCCATCCAGCAAGGTGTGTACGGAAAAGACAATTTGATTTCTTCCGGATGGTGGTAGATGTAACAGTAATATTTTGGATGTAAGTTACCTAAGTCCTGAACCATCGAGCTATTCAAATGATAGGCCACCGCTCTCGTCAAGTCAACATTCAAGAAGACAACGTCTTTGTAAGGATGAAATCCAAGGAAAGTAACATAAGGAGCACTTTGGTACCCTTCATCGTCTTTGTCAACAACATTATCATTGTCAACAACATTATCATTGTCAGAGTCCCATTCAAATTTCTCTTCCACAAGTGCTTTGCTGTTGACATCTTCATCATCTTCCAAAAATGCTTTTTCGTTAACGTACTGTAAAATCCAGGGTCCCTCAATTTGTTGAACACAGTTCATTACAGGATGGGCAGCGGGCTGAAGGTCAATCTGATGCTTCAACACCCACTCTATCTGACCACACGATTCGTCAAGGATCCAAACCTGAAGGTCGCGCCGACCATGAACTAATGCACAGCACACCCCTTTCTCTGATCTTCCTAGATAAAGTTGATAAAGTTTCTCCCATTCAATAGCTGTTGGCATTTTAATTACTTGGTACTTATCATTTGACAAGGATATTCTGCAGAAAATCAAATCATTGACATTTGTTAATAAATCACAGAATTGATTAATCTTTCAAGGGAAAAGCAGCAAAACGGATGGATGCAACTACTTGTGGGTACATGAACACACACACACACAAGAGACAGTAGAAATCATATTTTACAAATATAAGTACAACCAAAACATGTGTGCACCGAAATCAAAAGTCACATAATTGAATTCTATGATGCCTACCTCATAACAAAATCGCCACCATTGCACTGCACATAGTACGCACCCCGCCAATAAACGCCGTAGCCCCGCTGGAACCATCTGGACTCCTGCCATGGCATGTCGGCAACCATCCCTGCGGCCTCGCCTTCACGGGCAAATGCCCTGTCCTCCCACCGCCCCGTCCGTGACGAGAACACACACAGAACGCATGTCGATGCTGGCCATTCCGTCAAGCGATCATCCTCACACTCGCACGGTGATTCCACCGTTTCATCTCTGCACTCTTCCTCTTTCGCGTCGTCAGCAGCCGATGAGCACGATCGGAAGAACCGCTCCATCTCCCGCCGTCTCTCCTTGTCATACTTCTCTCTGCCGGGATTGTCAGGAACGAGCAAGACCTCATAGTGTGGCGACTCGGTGGGATCAAACACGAGGTGCGCGACGTCATCCAAGATGTCCCCAAAGCGCGGCGGCGGCGGGGGCAAGCGCGCCCACCGCCGCGTGGCGGGGTTGGCCACGTGGAGCCCGTGCTCGTCTAGGTAAAGCAAGAGGCCATTGCAGTGATCCAGGACGTCGGCGAACTGGTAGGCGTGGGGGTCTGTGTCGGGATCGAGCAAGAAGTCGAGCTTGCCGGAGATCTCGGGCCCCGTCGAGGGGCGGGAGAGGAAGACCGGGTAATCAGGATCATGGTAATTGAGGAAGATGCCGCGCACCGAGTGCGGCAGGAGGTCCGGGAGCAGCAGCCGGCGGGTGTCGACGATGGCACGCCACGCCTTGCAGACGCACCGCGACGCGGCGAGGCTGCGCAGCGCGAGGCGGCGGAGGACGTCCGCGAGCACGTCGTCGGGTAGCACCATGGCCATCTCCTTCCAATTTCGCAGCTAGGCGAGGGGATCTCGATTGGGGTGGAATGGATTCCACTTTCGCAGCGCGGCGCGAGAGTTGGCGGCGCATGTGGCCGCCACCGCTCCACTCCTTAGCCCTTACTTAGGTTTTGCTTTGCTTCTCCGCCTGCTCAAATAGTAGCCAGCCCCTAAGCGGAGATCCAACTGGGCCGGCTGAGACTGAGAGAGATGAAGCCCAACATTGCCCCATTTCCTTATGGAATTGAGATATCTTTTGGCTTGTGTTAGATGCTTTTCCATCTTTGATCCCTGGACGTATCCAATTTTTCTGAATGTGGGCTCATAATTTGTTCAGTTGAAGTGGGTTGTTTGACAAATATCCTTGCTGACGCTAATACCTGAGTGCACATTTTGAGGCTGAGTTTAGGTTATGTAAATACCTAATTAATCATATTCATGTGAAGATCATTGGCTGAAATTCAGTTGATTGAACAGCTTCACCGGGCCTTTCCTGCGCTACTCCATTTCTGTTCTTTTTTCTACTCCATTTCTTATGCCAATTATTGTGTACTATGGCTTGCCTGTTGTTAAATGCTTTGATTCAATCTATTGTTAGAAATGAGCTATATTCAGTCACAGAAATGAGTTTACCGTCTCTAAAGGGTGATGAATGGGGCCATTTCCTGTTAGAGAAATGGTGCAAATTAATTTGAGTTGCGCATGCATCTTGTAGTTACCTGTCATCAATGTGTGATCTTTGGAGGAGCATCGCGTGAAACTGATTTTAATAATCTTGGAAGTTCTCCGTGCATTGTTATTATTTACTTTTCGTTATCTGTTCATATCTTTTACTATCTTCTTTTCTCAAAAATTTAAAAAATGTGTCCGACTTAAATACTCAATCATCATAATTGTAGGTTCATGATCAGGACCTTGACGTTTGGACTAACAGTTCAGCTTGCGTGCCTGATGCCCTTCGGCGTAATTACTATCAGTACCTTTCATCTACCACAGAGGTTGCAGAGGTAATCACTGACATCAAATTGCTAACTACTTCGGTAAAAAAAGTTGCTATTTACTTGTACTAATAGTTGCACAGGTGCGATGCACGTGGTAATAATTATAAGAAGTCACCACAGTTTGCTCCGAGTCTAAACATTCTCTCATTAACAATCAGAGGGGAAAATATGTGTGCCACTTTGTGAGTTCAAATCATAATTGTCCAAAATCAGATAAAATATGACTTGTTAAAGTTGTATAATGAATCCAACTATTCCTTTAATCCTAGGTATTACAGTTGCATAACAAATATGATACAACTCTGAAGTTATGCTTGTAGAGCATCTAGCATGCAATTGTGTGGGATTTCTTGACGGTTATGGTTTAAAGAAATTTTTTAAAATAAATATAATCATATAGCATGTGACAGTTCAAATAGATATCTAAGTGCTCAGTTCTTATAGACGATTGGCTCTCCACAATCGGAAAGCTAGGGTTAATGACCTGTAGGGATGAAAACAGATCGGATAGTTTCCGACCGATCTGGACGAAAACGGATTCGGATTGTCTCGGATCGGAGAGTTGCCGGCCAGCCCAACATTGCCCCTAATCTTACACTGGGTTTTGCATTCAACCACCACTGAAATTCAGTCTTCTGACCACTGAACACATACATTTTCATTTCAATTGTGGACACTGCACACACATACATCCATTTGCTACTTGCTACTAAAACTGATAGAGGTTAGTTGCTGTAGCCAGGCAGTGCTCTGACTCTCTGATCCTCTGACTATGTTATGGGGGTATGGACCTTATGGTTTGTATCAGTTTGTGACCTATCAAGTATCGTATTTTTTATTTTTACTACTTTTAATACACACACATGTATCGCCGTATCGGGTTTTTTTGTTTGAGAAATGGGGTATTGCTGTATTGTCATATCCGTACCGCTGTACCGGTATTGCGCATGGGTGCATCATAGGTGGAGAGCAACACGACACCGCTGCCACCACCCCCTCTCAGCCGAGCCCACAAGCTCAGCAAGAGACACACGAGGTTTTGTCGTAATAAGGGTGTTGGAAAAGAAACCTGGGATCAATTTCTGAAGAACCTGTCCAACTCTGAAGACGCTGAAACTTCAGATCTAGAGGAACTAACAAAATCACGAGAGAAGAAACACAGATATATTTTTGGCTGCATGTACATCATGAAACTTTTCCGTTTTTCTCTTTCTTTTATCTACGATTCAAGTGTTACAATCAGAATTTGATTCTGTTTATCCAGCTCCTAGACTTCGAGACAAAACAGAGTCGACAACGAAAAACCTGCTACAGTTAACTGAAACGACAACAGAGTCTAACTCTGAACTTTACTAACAAACCGATTACAACTAAACTGGTAATAAACTCGGACTCCAAAACAAAAACTGACTTGCACACGCCATCGTAATAGGATTATCTGCATCATAGGGGTGGCTTTGGAGACATGTTACGAGGCAAAGCAAAAGGCAGTGATGAACCCAGTTGAAATGATCAACTACACGCACAGTTGTCATACATTTTTCCAGCTGGATTTCCAGGGGGATCTCGATTGGGGATGGAATGGATTCCAATTTCGCAGCGCGGCGCGAGAGTTGGCGGCGCATCACCGCTCTACTTCTCATGTAGATCCAGTGCTATTTGATTTGTGTTTTACCTGTAATTGAGATATCTTTTGGTTTATGTTAGATGCTTTTCCATCTTTGATCCCTGGACGTATCCAATTTTTCTGAATGTGGGCTCATAATTTGTTCAGTTGAAGTGGGTTGTTTGACAAATATCCTTGCTGATGCCAATACCTGAGTGCACATTTTGAGGCATAACTGGAGAAAGATATGGTTTGACAATATTGTTATTTGGAAAGTTTCTTATACTTCTTCATGCTGCCTAGGCTACATTCATTATCTAATCTTTCCGACAGCCTGGTAGAATTAGCATCTTATCAACTTTTTTTATTTGATACAATTTGTTGTTTTAACTTGTCACATTGCATCATATTTTTCTTGGTAACTGGTGCATATCATGTCTGAACGAGGCTGTGAGCAATGCAATGGTTGGCTGATCAGTGATCAATCTGTCATTAATCATTAAATCCTAACTATGTTCCTCATCTTCCATTTTAGTTTGAGGAACGGAATGAGTTGTTCCAAAACCATGCACATCCCTCATGACCATGAATCCATTAGAAAAGGAGGAATGAGGTCGTGCCACAAAGTCATGTAATGACCTCACGATGGACCAACCCATTCTACACCAGCCCATTTCTCAAACCAAACTGCCCCTGAATACATGTCATCATTGATATCCATATGTTACATTCAAAATGAGAATGTATGATACATTTAATCATAGACATTGTAAACTCTCATCTCATCTATGGGCTGACCGGAAAGGTCTTCTCAGGCCCATGAAATGATCAAAGCTGTCTAAAAAATATACCCTGCTACAAATATGTTTCATTTCAAGTTAATGTAAAAGGTGGACTAACACCGTAATACATGTGTATACATTTGTAACATCCCGTTTTTGCATTTGAGATTTCAAAATCAAGTTTTGGATTTCAGTTTTTAAAAATCAAGTTTGGCAGAAATCTTTGGGGCAGAGGAATCAAATCTAGCAGAGCACTGGAGTGCTTACCTTGGTTCGCGTGCTAAGCCGCCCCTCTCCCCCTATCAGCGCGCTTGCTCTTCTCCGCGTTCGCCGCCGACCGCGTCCGCTCCCTCGCCCGGTCGCTTCGCCGCGCCTCCTCCCCAATCCCCCTCCTCTGCGCTGCCTCTGTCACTTCTCCGCCGGCAAAGACGCCTCCCGACCGCCCTCACCGCCTCGCTGCGCGCTTAATCGCCTCTGACGCCGCCTCGGGACCGCGGGCGCCGAGCTCCTCTCCTCCTCTCTCGCCCTCCACCGGCTATAAAAGCCGAGCCGCCTCCTTCGCTTCCTTCCTCCGCCTGCTCGCTGACGCCACTCCGCTCGGCCGCCTCGCCGAGCTGCTTCCGCCGCCCTCGCCGCCTCGGCCAGCGCTTCGTCTCCGCTCGGTCTCGCCTCCGGTTCCCTCCCACCTCCGGCCTTCCCTCCGGCTTCGCCTCCTCCCGCTGCTTCGCTCCTCTCTCTTCTCGCTTTCTCGCGACGGAAACGGCGGCGTCGCCGCTTTTTATCGTTGCCGCCGGCCGACAGGGGGCCCGCCTTGCTAGTGCTGGGCGACAAGTGGGCCCCCGTATGCATGTTGTAGACTCGTGGGCGGCGTCGTGGACCCGTCCCACAAGCAAGGTGCCGTGGATCAAGCGCCCAGACGTGCCACGTGTCGAGACGGAGTTTTTCCGATTTTCGATTTAGTTTTAATTAAAAATTCATTTGAAAAGCTTCCAAAATTCATATCTTTTTTCAGATAACTCCAAAAATTATGAAACCAGTTTCTAAAATTTTCTAAAATCAAGATCTTGCTAATGGCACTGGTCTTGTTCATTTTGGAGTTTATTTATTATGAGTTTGGTATTTATTTGCTCTCTTTGCTGTTGTGACTTTTTCCGGTACTTTCGACCGATTAGGATTCGACGACGCCGAGACCTCCCTTCGACCAAGCTCAAGATTTCAGACCCTCTCGCCTTTATACCAAAGTAGTCAATACTTTGATCATTCCGAACCTACATTTTATGCAAACTATGTTTATTTAAAATAGCAAAGTTGCATGCTTTAATTTTGTAAACAATGTTATGTTAAAGCTTAAGGTAGTTAAATACCCATTTGTTGATTAATTACTTATTAAGCCATCCTTTGATAATTGAATCCAGTATTCCTTGTCACCCTAGTAATTATAGGGTGATACTAGTATGGGTTGTACTTAAGCGACATGCTAGTCTTGCTTAAGTACCGGGACAATAAATGTCCCGATCATCATCCTTTAAACATGAAAAATGGTTTTGGGCAGTCATTGGAGGTAGATGACTGATGTGTTGCGTTAATTGGTTTTTCCTCCCCAAAACCCTAAACAACTTGCTAGTACCACATCTGGACGGATGGAAAGAATGGTGGGTGCGGACGTAGCACGAGAATGGTTGGTATGTGGTATGAACCGTCCAGATGAATTAAGGACTTAATCTTGTCATGACCTCCTGTGTAAAACAAGTACAACCGCAAGTCCGCAAAGTGCAACTTGGCCTAGTAAAACTATTGAACCCTGAATGTCATCCCACAACCGGTGTTAGAAGTGTGCAAGCGGCAGGACGTATGCTGGCTTGAATGGGACACCGAACACGGTGAAGTTGCCCGCTACGCTATTCTCTGGGGCCGGGGCCCGCTTTGCTAGTCGTTGGGGTAAACATCCCGCACAACTTATGGAATTGGCCATAGGGGTGAGATGATGGAAGGCAAGGTAGTTTGAAACGCTATCGTGACGATCGCTCAACTACATGACTAAGGAATCATGTGGAGTAACGAGTATGATTATCTCTTGTGGGTACAGAGGTACAACCTCTCGCAGAGTCTAAACTGCTTAAACAATGGCGCCTTCTGGTCAAAGGCGCATATGGGAACTTAACTTTGAGTTAGTTCTATTTCAAAAATCTTTGTGGGTGGAATGGAAATGTGTTGGGCTCATCCAACCCTTGTTTTGGATTTTTCCCGGTAGCCTTATCCAAAGGTTGATAATCGATGGACGAACTGCTATCAAAATTAAGCATAAGGTGGAGGTAACCTTCGCTGTTATTTATTATTGCACTTTATTCTCTTTAGTGAAAATGCAATTTGTTTAAAATGCTAAGTCATAGGGATTTATACTTATGATAATTGAAAATGTTGCTTTAGCAAATAAAAGAACCTGAGCCATCCTTGTTAAGCCTTGCATGTATACTATTGCATTCTGTGTGTTGGCTCGCGAGCACGGTAGTTGTGCTCATTCTCGCTCTTTCCCCCAAACCCTCAGAAGCAGGAAATATTGGAGATTACGACTACTACGAGGAACCAGATGTCTGAAGACCCAGGAGTTCTTGAAGCGTAGTTTAGTCCTTAGTTGTTCTAGTCTCGCCCCAGTCTAGCTGACTCCGCTGGTACCTAGGTGCATCCTATATTATCTGAGTTTTCGGGTAATATCGGATGTACATAGGTTTCCCCAGTCACTTGCCTGTGGAGAGATGTGCCCTCACCCCTTTTTGCTTCCGATGTCGCTTCCGCTACTTTTGTGATGTAATCATTTGGCCTGTTCGGCCCTTATTGTAAAACTTGACCCGATGCGGTCTATGTAAACCCTGATGTGTTAAATTAATGAATAGTATGGTTTTACGCCATGTATGAAATGATTCAGTGATGTATCTGTGAGTGCTATCTACTGATCCAGGGAATAGCACAGTGCTTTCACAGAGGATTCGGGATTAGAAAATCCGGGTCTGACAGAGCTGGTATCAGAGCATATGACTGTAGGATCTTTAGTTAGACTGGTCGAGCCTAAGGACTTGAGTCCTATTTTCAAAATTTATGAAAAACTTTGGCAAAATATAATGTGTTTATTGCTCTTACTCATCTATCTCAGTTCTTCACTTCCCCTGACTTCACTTGAGTTTGTACTCAGTCTGATTCCCTCGTCTGTTTCAAAAATTTGTAGATGGCAACCCCGTCGTCCGATGCCCCGTGGGACTTTTGCTCTCATGAAGAAGGCGGAGTTGAGTTCGTGGATATCCTCCGCCAGTTCATGCACCACCTGGATTACCTCTGCAAGCCTATCTTCAGAGGCCGAAAGACTCAAATCCTGGACCAAGAGTCATGGACCATGGAGGTTTTCCTCTATACCAGAGAGGGTGAGTTCATCGCTCACACCTTCGCACTCCGAGACCTCCAGAGCGCTTGTTCTCAGGCGGTCAAGACGCAAAGACGCTTTGCCTTCAACCGCCTGAGCCAGATACACCTAGATCTTCTTCGAGAAGCGCCCTTCTACTACTACCTGCCTCTTCAGGAAGGAGAGACCGATCCCGAAGTCTTCGTCGCCATATGGGAGTAGTTAGCTTAGTTTAGCTAGCAGTGCTTGCTTTAAGCAGTCTTTTGGTTGCAAGCACTCTTTGTTTCCTTCTTTTGTAGACGATGTGTGTGTATCTTGTGTCGTGACTTTGCATAGCCTATATGCTGTGTTCCGGAGTCATGTAAACACTTAACCCCCTTAATTGAATGCAGCCATTCTGGGCTTTGTATTGTATTTGATCGTTTTCCTCGTTTGATTTTGAGTTTCTTTTGTGTGTGCCTTAGAGGGCTAGAAAACCCTCATATACCCCCTTGTTCTTAGCTTCAGCTGTTCTTCAGATGCCTCCTAGAAGAGCCGCCGCCCCTGATTCAGGAGCCTTTGCAACCGGCCGAGGAAGAGGCCGTGGAAATGGTCGTGGCCAAGGACAAGATCTACCGCCACCCCCGCCAGTAAACCCCTCTATGGCTCAAGTGATGTTCCAAAGAGCGCAGATTCTCCAGCCACCGCCGCCACCGCCAGACTAGGACAAGAGCCACACTTCCAAGTGGCGCACTTCCTCCGTCACGAGGCCTCTCACGCTTGTTTTGCAAATGAGCCCCGAAGCGTAAGATTGGCTCGAGATACCGAGAAAAAGCTTCGCCTCGCCTGCTCTCGAGGAAGACAAGGTGGATTTTGCCACCCACCAATCGCACGGAGCCGCCGCCAGGGGGAAAATTACCTCACGCCCGAGGTTGTGAAAGTCCAGAAGAAGAACCAGAAGTTGTAGCATCTACGGCTGGAGCTCCGCAAGATCCCACTACCGAAGAAAATGTCAAGTACAACCGAAGAGATCAATCCGCTTTGGCGCCCAATTCCGTGGCCGAGTTCAGCGACTTTCAAAACCAACTTTGTGCCAGCTGGCACAATGAGGTTGAAGAAGAACGAGTTCAGAGCTCTCAAGCAGGGCCAGTTATCTGTGAATGAGTACCTGACCAAGTTCAACCAGCTTGCCCGCTATGCCCCCAATGACATAGCAGATGAGGAAGAGAAGATTGACCGCTTCGTTGAAGGAATGCGTGAAGATATGAGAGGTCAGCTCATCCTTCATGATTTCCCCAGCTTCCATCACTTGGTCAACAAGGCCATAGTGCTGGAAAATGAGAAAAAGATTGCGGAAGTCAGCCACAAAAGAAAGATGGCATTTCAAGGGCCACAAAGCAACTTTCCGCAAAGATCTGTTTTTCAGGGCAACTCGTCTTTCAGGCAGTTAGCCGCCCCGTCACCAAGAGTTCCATTGCAAACTCCAACTTCGGCGCCAGTCGCAACCCCGCGTCCCAGTGAGAGTGTTTCCCGCACTTCTTACTCCGTTGGACAGCCTGCAGCAGTCAATCCGATAGCTCATCTTCGCTGTTTCAACTGTGGAGAAAAAGGACATTTTGCCAATAGATGCCCTCAGCCAGTCACCCCGGTGAGGTTCAACTTCAAAGCCACACCAACTCAAGGCCTTAATCCAGATGCCCTCAGCCAGTCACCCCGGTATGTGGTATGAACCGTCCAGATGAATTAAGGACTTAATCTTGTCATGACCTCCTGTGTAAAACAAGTACAACCGCAAGTCTGCAAAGTGCAACTTGGCCTAGTAAAACTATTGAACCCTGAATGTCATCCCACAACCGGTGTTAGAAGTGTGCAAGCGGCAGGACGTATGCTGGCTTGAATGGGACACCGAACACGGTGAAGTTGCCCGCTACGCTATTCTCTGGGGCCGGGGTCCGCTTTGCTAGTCGTTGGGGTAAACATCCCGCACAACTTATGGAATTGGCCATAGGGGTGAGATGACTAAGGGGCAAGGTAGTTTGAAACGCTATCGTGTGACGATCGCTCAACTACATGACTAAGGAATCATGTGGAGTAACGAGTATGATTATCTCTTGTGGAGTACAGATGTACAACCTCTCGCAGAGTCTAAATCTGTTTAAATGTACCGTGCCTTCGGTCAAAGGCAGACATGGGAACTTAACCTGAGTTAGTTCTATTTCAAAAAATCTTTGTGGGTGGAATGGAAATGTGTTGGGCTCATCCAGCCCTTGTTTTGGATTTTTCCTGGGTAGCCTTATCCAGTGTTGATAATCGGTGGACGAATTATCAAAATTAAGCATAAGGTGGAGGTAACCTTCACGTTATTTATTATTGCACTTTATTCTCTTTAGTGAAAATGCAATTTGTTTAAAATGCTAAGTCATAGGATTTGTACTTATGATAATTGAAAATATTGCTTTAGCAAATAAAAGAACTGAGCCATCCTTGTTAAGCCTTGCATGTATACTATTGCATTACGTGTGTTGGCTCATGAGCACGGTAGTTGTGCTCATTCTCGCTCTTTCCCCAAACCCTCGTAAGGTGAAATATTGAGATTACGACTACTACGAGGAACCGTATGTCCAAGACCGGGAGTTCTTGAAGCGTAGTTTAGTCCTTAGTTGTTCTAGTCTCGCCTGATCTAGCCGACTACCGGTACCTAGGTGCATCCTATATTATCCGAGTTTTCGGTAATATCGGATGTACAGTGTTTCCCGATCACTTGCCTCGTGGAGAGATGTGCCTCACCCCTTTTGCTTCCGTTGTCGCCTGGCTACTTTTGTGATGTAATCATTTGGCCTGTTCGGCCCTTATTGTAAAACTTGACCCGATGCGGTCTATGTAAACTCTGATGTGTTAAATTAATGAATGGTATGGTTTTACGCCATGTATGAAATGATTCAGTGATGTATCTGTGAGTGCTATCTACTGATCCAGGGAATAGCACAGTGCTTTCACAGAGGATTCGGGATTAGAAAATCCGGGTCTGACAACATTGCCTGAACTGCAAAACTTTTACAGTAGTTATCATTCATTATAAGTTTTATCCCTTTTTTAAAGTTTCACTGTGCAACTTTGTTCAAATCATTTGTCCCTTTCTTTCAGATACCCTTACCAACAATTGTGGATGACCATCAAACAAAAAATGAATATATCATGGCTGCTGTCATGGGAGCAAAGGTCATAACGGAAGATGAACTTGATTCTAGTAGTCTAACATCTATAATTGATGAAGTTTTTGGTATGTGGCATCTGAAGTTAGTTTCAGAATTGATTATACTAAATGGACGCAGAAATCTGCACATGTATTCAGTGTTCTCCTTGCTAGTTTTTTACTGGCAGATACAACAGGAACAATCATGATGTTTTACTAGCCATTGTTGCTCAATTTGTATACTATGTCTATCTGCACTGAATGATGTGTCATGCTGTCTACATCACTCATTGTATTACTGGCTGTCTGGGTAAGTCATCAGTTTCACTTGCTGTGGACTTGAGGGAAACCTTCCATCTTAGACCAGCAGAAAGTCTGTGTTATCTGAATTAAAATGCAGAGTTAACCATGTAATTGTCAGGAACGAGCAAGACCTCATAGTGTGGCGACTCGGTGGGATCAGACACGAGGTGCGCGACGTCACACGAAACGCTCCCCAGGTGCGGCGATGGGGCAAGCGCGTCCACCGCCGCGTGGCCGGGTCAGGGATCCAAAAATCGTTTTTGGGAAAAATTAGGTCGGAAAAAAAACCCGACCGGTAACTGGATTTTCCGGAAAAAAAAATCCGAACGAAATTCGCTTGAGTTTGCTTAAAACCCAACCGAAATTCGCTTGAATTTTGGATCCCAGCACCCGGCTGGGATTTCTATCTCTGGGTCGAGTTGGCCACATGGAGCCCGTGGACAAGTATTCGCTTCCACGGATTGATGATCTGTTTGACTAACTGAGTGGAGCCCAAGTATTCTCCAAGATTAACTTGCTATTGAGTTACCATCAAACTAAGATCTGTTTGTCGTCGTGTTCATCGATGACATCCTCATCTACTCCAAGTCCGATGAAGAACACGAGCGGCATTTGCGCTTGTGTTGGAGAAGCTTCACAACATCAACTCTATGCAAAATTCGCAAATGCGAAGTTCGCTTCATGAAGTTAGCTTCTTGGGTCATGTGCTATCCAAGGGTGTTGTCGTTGTTGATCCTAGCACAGTGCAAGATGTACTTGACTGGAGGCAAACCAAGAGCATCACTGACATTCGCAATTTTCTCGGACTTACGGGCTATTACCGCATGTTCATCAAGAACTTCTCCAAAATTGCGAGGCCGATGACCCAGCTATTAAAGAATGATAAAAAGTTCAAATGGTCAGCGGAATGCGAGACAAACTTTCATATCTTGAAAGGCCGCCTGACCAAGGCTCCGGTGCTCATCTTGCCGGATATTCACAAGAGCTTCAACATATACTGTGATGCTTCTCGCCATGGGCTTGGTTGTGTGCTTATGCAAGAGGGACGAGTTGTGGCGTATGCATCGAGGAAATTGAGGCCTCATGAAGCTAATTATCTCACGCACGACTTAGAGCTTGCGGTTGTAGTCCATGCTCTGAAGATTTGGCGATATTACCTCATCGGTAATCGTTACGAGATATACATTGATCATAAGAGCCTCAAATATATCTTCGCCCAAGCCAACCTGAACCTAAGGCAAAGAAGGTGACTTGAGTTGATCAAGGACTACGATATGAGACTCCATTATCACCTAGAGAAAGCCAACATAGTGGCCGACGCATTGAGCAGAAAGTCTCAATGCAATTGTTTGTTGGTAACTCCCACTTTGGCAGGCTTGTATGCTGCAATGCAACGTCTGCACCTGAAGATAATTGAAGAAGGGTCTCTTGCTGCCCTAAATGTGAAATTCACATTAGAGGACCAGATTAGAGAGGCCCAGAAGACCGATTTGGGAGTGACCCAAATCTAGGGAGAAATAAAGCAAGGCAAGGCCAAATACTTCACCGAAGATGCGCAAGGCACCTTATGGTTCGGGAACCGTTTGGTGGTTCCTTTTGATAGCGAATTGAGGGAATTGATCATCAAGGAAGCTCGCAACTCTTAATTCTTCATCCACCCTAGAAGTACCAAGATGTACCAAGATTTGAAGAAGCGGCTATGGTGGAGCCAAATGAAGCGGCAGATCACGCAATACGTTGTTGAGTGCGATGTATGCCAAAGAGTCAAGGCTGAGCATTTGAAGCCAGCGGTTACTCTCCAACCATTGGTCATTCCAAAGTGAAAGTGGGAGGAAGTTGGGATGGACTTCATCATCGGCCTTCCAAGGACTCAAACCGGGTCCGATTCCATATGGGTGATTGTAGATTGTCTGACGAAGGCCGCTCATTTTATCCCTGTCAAAACCTACACCGGGGTCAAGTTAGCAGAGCTTTACCTCTCAATGATCGTCTGTCTCCACGGTGTACCCAAGGTGATCATTTTAGATCGAGACCCTCAGTTTACATCCAACTTCTGGAAGTGCCTACATCAAGCAATGGAGACCAACCTATCTTTTAGCTCTGCTTATCACCCGCAAACGGATGGACAAACCAAGTGGGTGAACCAAATTTTGAAAGACTAACCTATCTTTTAGCCATTCGATTGCAGTTAGTGCCAATAATCGGCTAGCGCTCAGCGCTTCCATGTCGATTTGCTCGCAGTCCATCTGATTGAGGTATGGCTGGCTCACATCGCTCCAGACCTCTCCCCGCATTGCCCAGTCGCGAGCAAGCACGTAGCGTTCTCTGTCGCGTGCTTCGCGTTCGCTGAGTTGGTCGCGCGTCACAGATTTTATTCGCCGTCTTGTCCTCTGCGCTGGGCGTCGGCTTTCGTGCATTTGTGACTCGGTCATCGCTGCGGACGCACCATGCTGTTTGCTGTTTTGCCGTGGCCTGTTTTATTCTTGGGAAGCTGTGTGGTTGCACTCCTTCTAGCGGATTCTCGCGACACCCTCTCGTCCCTCCACTCCCTCCCACCGGCCGCTTCCTTTTCCGCATCGCCGCTATTTCCTCTTGCCACCGCCCCTCTACCGTCGCTCCCCTCTCCACATCGCGCCTTCGCTTTCCCAATGACACGGATCTCCCTCCCGCTATCCGCAAACCGCCTACCTCCCTGACTCCTCCCCCCAATGTGGCCCCCGCCATTGCTCCCTCCTCCATGCCTTCCACGCTGCCCACCTCCTCCTCCCCTTCGCATGCGCCACCCTCCTCCCTTCCTCCCCTTTGCCCGCGGTCCCCATTGCCCCTTCCCCCTTCGCCGAGCCACGCCGCCTCGCTCAACCCCTCCTTCGCCCTTGCCGCCCACGCTGCCCTCCTCCACCCCTTCGCCTGTGGTCGTGGTAGAGGTGTACGTAGTGCTGTCCTGTCCGCCATAGCTCCCGAGCTCAAGCAATGGAAGTTCCACATGGTTGTAAGGGAAGCTGCAACACATAACTTGGCATTGCTGCTTCCTCTGTTTCCAAACCTGGATAAATATTATAAGGCCAGTCTCACTAATGGTCAGAATCAGTAATGGGGGTAGAAATTTTATTTCAAAGAATTAGCTAAATGTAAGCTGTGTGATGGGCTAGAACATTTGGTTTGGAGAGCTTGGAGGGTAACAAATTACCGAAAAATTACACACTTTTGGAAGTCCTCTAACTTATGTTTGTTTTGGTAGGTTGAGGAGCTAACGTTCTAGTTGGTCTGTGATCCTTCTGGGGAAATTGTGGATGTTGCATTCAGGGAACTCGTTCCTGCAGTAGTAACATGGGGAGGTAAACTGGATCAGATATTGAAAGTGTTACTGTCACATATCCTCGGCATCTTTCCGTATATGCATGCTTGTGAATTTTTCGAACCATATAATTGTTAGATATATATGCATAGTGTGTTATTCCCTATTACTATGAGGTGTTATTTGCATATTCACCTCATGTACTTTTTATGAGGTGAATATGCAAATAACCCCTCATAACAATAGGGAATAACATATATACACACACACACACACATGAGGTGAATATGCAAATAACCCCTCATAATAATAGGGAATAACACACTATACATATCTCTCTCTCTCTCTCTCTCTCTCTATATATATATATATATATATATATATATTGGCACTTTGGTCTCCTGGAAATATAAGTTGCTATTGCTAACCTGGTATCAGAGCAAATTAGGTTTACCTCTTCCGGACGCGCAACTCGTCCTCCCCTACCCTAGCTACCGCCGCCGGCTTCCCTAAACCCTTTTCACCACCATCAGACGCCGCCGTTCACGCCTTCCACTGTCGACCGTGTCCTCTGCTGCCGGCCTCGTCCTCTGGCGAAGGATCTCGTGCTCGGCTTCTTGTTGCCATGGCCGCTTCGGCCGCCTCTCATCACCGCCGCCCTTGCCATCGCTGGCCACTCCGCCTGCTCCGTCGGTCAACTCCTACATGCACGAGTCGCCGTGATGCCGTTGCCTCCCGGCCGCCGCCTCTGCGATCGTTGGGGAACCCTAGCCCCCCCCCAGTGCTTGCCCGTGTGTGCTTTTGTTGCGCAGGGCGGCCGTTTTGAGTCGGGTCGAAAGCCAAAAAGAAAAAAAAACATCATTCTAACCGCCGCGTCGTCCAATGCCGCCTGTTAAACTTCGTTGCCTTGGTGGCCGCGCCGTCCAGCGCCGCCTACCAATGGTCACCGTTTCCCTCCCTCGCTGCCCAGTGATCTTCGATGGTGTTAATTACACCGACTTCGTGTCTCACATGCGCATACACATGCGTGGTCTTCGTCTCTAGGACGTCCTCTCCGCAATGTCACCGCCCGCTTGCCCTACTCTCCGACGGAACCTCGCTGTCGCGCTTCGACGGTAGATAAGGATGTTCTTGAGGCCGCTCGCCTTGCTGATGACGCGGCTACCTCTACCTACCAAGAGGCTCTGGATTTCTACACGGATTGACTGACCGCCTACACTCAGTGGTACGACGACGACGCCCGGGCGGCTGCTATCTCCTCAGTTCTCTCCTGAGGTGGTGGGACTCCCTTCGGCTTTCCAGATGTGGACTCACCTTCATCAGCGCTATGAACCCTCTGGTGATGCCCTCTACCTGTCTGTGGTCCGCCAGGAGCACTCTCTTCAGCAGGGTGATACTACTGTTGACACTTTTACGCCTGTGGCTCGCTATCCGGCGTCGGTTAGACTCTCTCTGTCCGTCGCCGCGCTGGTATGCGTGCGGACCTGGAGTTTCAGCGTGTCTACGATTTCCTTACTCGCCTTCGTCCTGAGTTCGAGCAAAGGCGTGCCCAGCTCCTTGCACGCCACCTTCGTGTCACTCTCCTAGAGGTTCTTACCGAGATACGTGCAGAGGAGACTCGCCTGAGTGGTGCTGGTCTGATGCCACTCCCTTCCGTGCTCGCCGCTCGACCACCGCTACATCGATCGCTTCCACGCTTGAAAGACACCGCCTCATCCAACGGCTTCCACAGGTTGTGATGGTCGTCCTCCATCTGACGGTGGCCGTCCTCACTGCTTCTACTGTGATAAGGTCGGCCACATTGAGTCCCAGTACTATAAGAAGCAAAGGCATCTTTCACGCCGTTCTTCTACTAGCACTGGCACTGGTGCTTCTACATCGACGTCTGCATCGACTCCTTCAAAGCTTTCTCACCGAGCAGAGATAGCCGACTTCGACGCTGTTTTCCGCTTCAGTTCTCCTCGGCGTGTTCGCGCATCGATTCTTCTGCACCGCGAAACTATCTCTTACACAGTGAGGTACCTCCCTGTGGATTCTTGATTTTGGAGCATCTTTTCACATGACTTCTGATTCATCCACTATGTCTTTCATTACACCTCTTGATTCTCCTGTTAGTGTTCTTACTGCTGATGGTATCTCTCTTTCTGTCTCTGGTCGAGGACCTCTTAGCAACTCGTCTTTTCATGTTCCTTCTGTTGCTCATGTTCCTCGCCTTACCATACAGCTTCTTTCTGTTGGGCAGATTACTGACCTTGGCTATCGTGTCATTCTCGACTCTGACTCTTGTTGTGTTCAGAACCGTCACACGGGAGCTCTGGTTGGTTCTGGTCCTCGGCTCCTTGATTGACGGCGTCTCTGGGAGCTTGATTGGCTTCACATTCCTTCTGCTGCCACCGTCGCCACCAGTCTCTCCACTTCTGCCACTCCATCTACCAGCTCTTTCCAGCAGTGGCATCATCATCTTGGTCATCTGTGTGGATCTCGTCTGTTGTTTTTAGTTCGTCGTGGTATTCTGGGGTCTATCTCAAGAGACGTGTCTTTAAATTGGCAGGGCTGTAAGTTAGGTAAACATATTCAGTTTCCTTATCCTCATAGTGAGTTAGTGTCTCAGCGTCCTTTTGATCTTGTTCATTCAGATGTTTGGGGTCCGGCTTCCTTCGTTTCGAAAGGGTGTTATCGATATTATATCATATTTATAAATGATTTCTCTCGCCACACTTGGATATATTTCATGTCTTCTCGTAGTGAGGTCTTGTGTGGATATCGTGAGGATATGTGCACGATCTGAGGATGATGAGTCAATTGGCAATGGCTTTGTTGGTTTGCAAAATCTCGCGTTTTCGGGTTTGCTCCAAGGCTGTCAGACCACAGGCGGTCTGACCGGTTGTGTCGGGCGGTCAGACAGCCCGTGGAGAGGTCCGACGGGCCATGGTGGTCGGTCCGACCGGTAAAATGGAAAGTGGATTTTGGGGCTAAGCCAAAAATAGGTTGTGTAGGCAAGTGAGGGGAGTCTCCTGGATGTGGTCACATCATTTTTGGAGGTCCTAGTCAAAAGTTCTATTGAGTTGAAAATTCCAGAAGGTTTCGGATTTTCACGCTGAAAATTTGGCTAAGTCTTTTCGGGCGGTCCGACCGCCGTTGTGGGATCGATCCGACCGGCCTGAAATCTGTCGGACTGGCCTTGTGGGGTGGTCAGACCGCCGATGACTTGGAGGTTAGCCAAGTTGGCATTGAGTTGATTTGAATGTGTTTTATGGATGGACTTCAATGCTTTATTGTTGTATATTGCATTGTGGAACTAACGTGGGTCAAGTTGTGAAGAACTTGTTCCTGGAAACGATTTGTTTGTCTATTGCTGTCCAGGTGGCTTGCAGGTTAACGACGTCAACGGTGAGGTGGATCGGGACTACGCTTGGAGAGCTGAGGTCCAGAACGATCATGGATGCCGATTGAGGTCGTGTGACTCAAGCATGGTGCAGAATGGGCAAGATGGATCGAACGGTGGTTCGATGCAATTTGGTTGGATCAAAGCGGTGCGAGTCGGTGCGAGTCTCTCGGAGGTTCCGATGGGATTCGGACAAGAGAGGCTTGGCGACGTGATGAGAACCGCTGATCAACCTACACGTGGTGAAGCAGGCGATTGCTTCAATAGTTATGTGTGTGTGGGTCTCATGTGTGAATGGGTCCCAAAAGTGAAACCCTAGCTCTCTAGTATAAATAGAAAGGGGGAGATGTAAAACTTCCTCAAGCATTCATTTGGCCTCCTTCTTGCTTTTTCTAGGGTTTGGAGGAGAGGAGAGGAGAAGCTAGGGTTTGGAGAGATTGTGAGTGTGCTCTTGTGTGAGCTCTTGTCCTCCTTGTTGGAGAGGCTTTGTAAGCATCTAGTGTGTTCAATCAATCTTGTGATGCTTAATTGAATGATCATTTGTCCCCTTTTGTGTTCTTCTCTCTTTTGGATGATTTTGGTGCTTCCTTGATTCAAGATCTTATGCTTGGTCTCTTGACCTACATTATCTTGCTTTGATGTGTGGGAATACTCCTAGAGTCATCTAGATCATCAATCCCCACAAGCAAGTCTTGAATCAAGATTTTCATATTTCTAGGTTTTGTGCACTTCTTTTGTAAAACCTTGAGAGATCGATTCGCGAAGTGGATCCAAGGATCGTCGCTAGAAATAGGTCTCTAATATCATTAGGAGGTGTGCTCGAAATTTGGTCAAGTTTCATTGGTTGAATCAAAAGTTGATCAAATTTCGTTTTGGAGTTGGGCTTGATTTTCAAGATCGGATCGAACCGTCCCGACCGGTGTTGCAACGGGCGTCCGACCGCCCGCTGACCGCTTGCTCGCGGGTCGAACCGATATCCAACGGTCCGACCGCCTGTTAGTAGCCGGTCCGATCATTGGTTGATCGTCGGTCGATCGCTTCGTGGTAGCCGTCCGACCGCCAAGATGGGCCTGAATGTAAGTTCTTTTCTCTATTTGTGTCGTGTGGTTGAGGGGTTTATCAAATTCAGCACAAGACTTCCACTGTGTGCTTACTGATCTTCTTAGCTTTCATAGCTAAAGGAGTAAAGTTCGTGTTGTATTTGATTTAGGCGAGAAAGTTAAGAAAGCGCCTATTCACCCCCCCCTAGTCGTCTTTACGGTCCTACGAGTGGTATCAGAGCCTGCTAGCTCTTCTCATAGATCTTAACCGGTCTTTGGAGCCATGGCGATCGATAGATATTCAATCAGGCCACATGTTTTTGATGGAGTTGATTTTGCTTATTGGAAGGCCCGAATGGAGGCCTACATCGAGGCTCAAGGGCACGCAATTTGGCTTAAGGTGAAAAACCCTTATGTCGTGCGGTAGATGACAATTTGATCACTCGGATGTGGAGAACAACAGCGGGGCTCGGAATTTTTGATTCAAGGCCTTAGTCGATCGGAGTTTGAGCGTGTCGCTCATTTGTCGTGTCTGCTCATGAGATCTGCGGACTCTTTGTGATTATCACGAAGGGTCCATCGCGATCAAGGAAGTGAGACGAACCAATAAAGAAAGCATACTCCAAGATCGAGCAAAGACCTGGTGAATCTTTAGATGAGCTGTGGGGGAGATTTTCTAAAATTCTTCATGATCTCCGCGCTGTTGATCTTGTATTTTCTGAGTCTGAAAATGCACGCCAGCTCTTGAGGGCTTTGGATGTGAAGGTCTAGGGAATGAAGATCACTGCCATAAATGACAACACTGTCATGAGTGAGCTTACCATGGATAAGCTTTACTCTAGGTTGAAGACGCATGAGATTGATTTTATCTCCGCCTCCCCATGATGATTCAATGGCTTTAGTGGTCGACCAATCTAAGGGTAGATATTCTGATTCTTTTGATGTTAGCTCATCTGGCTTTTCTTTATCTGCTTTGCATTCTTTGAGCGATGAGCAACTTGAGAGACTACCTGAAGATGATTTAGCCCTCCTATCCACCAAACTCACGAGAGCTTACAATAATGTGAGGAGTAGGAGGAGAGGTGGACCTATCACATGCTTTGAATGTGGTGAGCCGAATCACATTCGCTCTAGATGCCCCAAGCTGAAGGGCAAGGAGGAGAAGGAGTCACAAAGGCATCCTCAAGCGAGGGATGCTAAGTCCAAGAAGACAAACTATCGCAAGTTTGTCAGCCGAGTCCTTGAAGCTCTAGAGGATGTGAGCATGGATGATGTGGACTCGGAGGCGGAGGACGATAGGAGTGACTCCCGTGGCAAGAAGAAGGCACGTGATTTCACAGGCATGTGCTTCATAGCTAAGAACAGCCACGACAGCGACTCCTCCAACAGCGAGGATCCTTTTAGTGATCCCGATGAGGTATGCCCTTCACTTCCTGACATGAAAAGGGCCTTGGTGCTTGCTGAACAGAAATTGCATAAGCAAGTTAAAATGATTAAGAAGCAGGATATTATGATTGATAATTTGAACCTAGAAGTTGTTAGGCTTAAATCTATTAATCCTGATGATATTTGTGAATCCTGCACCAGCTTGCTTAATGACTTGACAAGCTTGAAATCTGCTCATTCCTCTGTTGCTAATCAACTAAAAGATGCTCTCGATGAACTAGAAACTCTCAAGTCTAGTTCTGTTTGCTTAGATGCCATTTCACTTGATGTGACTGCCATGGAAGCTATTCCTTTAACTTGCTCAAATTGTGCTTTGCTAGAATTAAAACTGGATAGCTCTTTAAAAGAATGGCAAAAATTTGATGCTAGTCACACATTCTCTCATTGTAAGAATAATAGGATTAAGATGCAAGAGTTGACAGAAATGCTGGTTTACTCTACAGTTGCATCTTGTGAAAATTGTCCCAAGCTTACAATTGAGATTGAAGCCTTAAACAAGACTCTTGAAGAAAAGGCTAAAATTGAAAGATCCATGTCTTTTACTGCTTCCAAGAAAGTCATTGATTCTAACTCTTGTGTTTTGAATGCTGAAGTTGAAACCATGATTGATCAGATTCAAGAGGCATTTAGAGTCAAATTTAAGGAGCAGTTGAATAGGATTAAGGAATCCTATTGTGTGTCTTGTGAGGCCTTCAAAGTGGAAGTGGCTCTTCTTAAGAGTAAACGTGATGAGGTAATCAAGTCTAGAAAGTGCACTAGATGTGAGAGTCTAATTAAGGAGAATGATTACCTCAAGGTGACTCTTGAGAAGTTTTCGAGTGGGGAAAAGAAACTCAACATGATTCTTGATCAATCCAAAGTGAGCGTGAAAAATAGTGGTCTAGGTTTCAATTCCCTAGAGCATTCCAAGAAAAACACACCTAGAATTGCTAGAGTTGTGAAGAATGGTCTGTTTGAGCTAGAACCTCCTGAGTCATCCAGGGTTGTTTTCAAATCCGCTGGTTTTGCTCAAACTCTTTTGGGCAAGAAAGGTGCTTTTACTCCTTCAGTACAGACCCCTCAAAAGGTCCAGTACCATTGCACCTTCTGCAAGAAAGAAGGCCACACTGTTGAGTTCTGCTTCCGGAGAGCAAAACTTGAGAGAAAAGAGAGGATGAGCGTCTTGAGATCCATTAGAGGAGTCCCTTCTCCAGCTGTAGTCTCTAGAGCTAGGCAGCCTGTATATCGTACCTCATATAGGCCTAGATTTGTAGAGAACTTTGTAGACTCTTTTGGTGGGTCTAGGCAGCATGTTGGATTAGGACATCGTGAGGAGAAACCACGGGTAGCACCTAGACAGGGGGAGTATCGATCTTTTGGCAGATCGTTTCGGAGAGGTCTAGGTGGTTCTCATGTGCATCCTTATGATTTTATTCCTGATCATGTTTCTGCTATTTCTACTGCTGCTCCCAGACATCGTGCTTCTCAGTACTGGATTCCTCGATCATTTATCACTAACCCCAGTACTGAGGCACGGATGTTTTCTGATTGTGCTTTTTAGGTCCGTCGTGCGAGGAAGGAGGACATATGGCTTGTTGACTCCGGGTGTTCTCGACATATGACCGAGATTCTAGATGGTTCTCCTCCTCACACGTGCATCCGACAACGAATTGATTACATTTGGGGATGCTTCTACCGGGACCGTGGATCAAAGGGCACCGTGTGGCGCGTCAACGACAAGTTCATGCTTAAAGACGTCGCTTTGGTAAGTAAGTGAGGTATAATCTTCTATCTGCTTCTCACCGCTTGATGAGGGTCTAGAAGTGAGGTTTAAGAGTGGTGAGTGTAGAGTGCTAGATTCCTCGGGTGAGCTTGTTTTTGAGATCTCAGTTTGAGAAGATCTTCGTGCAAATTTGAATTTCTTGATTTCAGTCCTAGGTGTCTTGTAGCCTCGATTCTCATGATCTTGTTTTGTGGCATCGTAGACTTGGGCATATAGGTTTTGATCATTTGTCTAGAGTCACTTGCAAGGACTTGATTAGAGGTTTGCCTAGGTTGAAGGTCATTAGAGATCTTGTATGCTCGCCAGAGACATGGTAAGATGGTGTCCGCTTCCCACCCACCTCTTACTTTGGTAATGGTGATGGACGGGACAACTTCTTCACTTAGATACTGATTGGTCCTTCTAGAGTTGATCACCGGTGGGAAATGGTATGTGCTGGTGGTTGTGGATGATTACTCCAGGTATTCATGGGTCTATTTTCTCGCTTCTAAGGACGAAGCAATTGGATTTTTTAGAGAATTGGTCCTTAGAATTGCTGTTGATATCCCTGGAGCTTTGAGAGACATTAGGAGTGACAATGGGACAGAATTCAAGAATTCTTCTTTTTCTACCTTCTGCTCTGACAGGGGAATTGAGCATCAGTTTTCTTCTCCTAGAGTTCCCCAGCAGAATGGTGTTGTAGAAAGGAAGAACAGAACCCTTGTAGAGATGGCCCGGACCATGTTAGATGAGCATTCCACTCCTAGGAGATTTTGGGTGAGGCGATCTCTACTGCTTGTTATATCTGCAATAGGGTTTTCTTGAGATCTGTGGTTGGGAAGACCTCTTATGAGCTTAGATTTGGTCATTCTCCCAAAGTCTCTCATTTCAAGATTTTTGGTTGCAAGTGCTTCATTCTTAAACATGGCAACCTTGATAAATTTGAGTCTAGATGTTTTGATGGCATATTTCTTGGATATTCTGCTCATTCTCGTGGCTATCGTGTTTTTAATGTTGACACTAACAAAATTGTTGAGACTTGCGAAGTCACTTTTGATGAGGCTAGTCCTGGTACTAGACCCGATGCTTGTGTACACGTGTTCCTAAAATTCAAGGAAGCATCTTAAGTCGATGATGACTCGAGGATGAGGAATGAACCATCCTCCGCCTACCTCTGAGAGGGTGGAGAGCACTACTACTACTTGGGCCAAATGGCGCACCTCCTCCTATCCCCACCGACGATCTGAGTGACTCTGTTCCTACCTCGACAACTCATGAGGTAGAGGCCACATCTGCACCAGGAGCACCTCTTCGCATTCAGCGACAACATCCACCTGAGCAGATGATTGGGGATCTTCAAGAGCGAGTCACTCGCTCCAGGTTTATTTCTCCTGATTCTCATGCACATTCTGTTTTTGTCGCTTCTTTTGAACCCCGAGATATCACCCATGCTTTATCTGATGCTTCTTGGGTCAATGCCATGCATGAAGAGCTTGAAAATTTTGAAAGAAACAAAGTCTGGACTTTAGTTGAGCGGCCTTCTGATTCTCATGTTATTGGAACAAAATGGATTTTTAAAAATAAGCAAAGTGAGGATGGGTTGGTTGTTCGCAATAAGGCTAGACTACGTAGCTCAAGGTTATTCCTGTGAGAGGGCTTAGACTTTGAAGAGACCTTTGCTCCAAAGAGCTAGATTGGAGGCCATTCGCATTCTTTTAGCATTTGCAACATCCAAGGGTTTCAAGCTTTTTCAAATGGATGTTAAAAGTGCTTTCTTGAATGGTTTCATAGAAGAAGAGGTCTTTGTCAAGCAACTTTACGGTTTTGAAAATCAAAATTCCCAAACCATGTTTTTAAACTCTCTAAAGCCCTCAGATGGATTGAAACAAGCTCCTAGAGCTTGGTATGACAGGTTAAGAGTTTCTTGCTTGAAAATGATTTCAAAATGGGAATGGTTGATAAAACCTTGTTCACTCTCGTGCATGGCGGTGATTTTTCTTTGGTTCAAATTTATGTGGATGATATTATATTCGGTGGTTCTTCTCATGCTTTGGTGTCAGATTTTGATTCTATGAGCGGTGAGTTCGAGATGAGCATGATAGGAGAGTTGACATTCTTCCTTGGTTTACAAATCAAGCAAGCGAAAGAAGGCACCTTCGTTCACCAACAGTAAGTATACAAAGGACCTTCTTGGCGCTTCAATATGGGAAGTAGTAGGCCAATGTCTACTCCCATTGCTACAACCACCGTCTTTGGACCACGATGAGGATGGAGAGTCCGTGGACGGAAGAAGTACCGTAGTATGATTGGCTCCTCCTCTATCTCACGGTCGAGGCCGGACATACAATTCGCCGTATGTCCGTGCGCTCGCTTCGAGCTTCCTCGTGCTTCTCATCGTCAAGCGATCGCGTATCTTGGTACCTTCAAGATACGCTTGACTTTGGACTCGTATTCTTCTTCTTACGCTCTCTCAATTCGAGCATTTTACGATCTTGACTTTGCGGGTGTAGAGTGGATAGGAAGAGTACTTCGGCACTTGTCATTTCTTGGGCACATATCTTGTTTCTTGGTCTTCTAGAAAATGCAGTCTTGATTGCACGATCCACACCGAGGCCGAGTATGTAGCTGCTGCCAGTGGTTGCTCTCAGGTTCTCTGGATTTTATCCACGCGGGACTATGGGTTATCCTTGATAAGTGTTCCTCTTTTCTGTGACAACACTTCTGCAATTAATATTGCCAAAAACCCAGTGCAACATTCCAGGACTAAACACATTGATATTCGATTTCATTTTCTTAGAGACCATGTTGAGAAAGGTGATGTTGTGCTTCACTTTGTAGAGTCTGAGCAACAGCTTGCTGATATTTTCACTAAAGCTCTTGATTCTTCTCGGTTTGCTGCTTTGCGGGGAGAGTTAGGAGTTATTAGTCCTATTGGGCTGTTTTGAGGGGGAATCTGCTCTTTTTGCATTCATTGTATCTTAATGCATGTTTCTATTCAATTGTCTTGCATTGTATAATAAAAGTTGTGGAGTTTTGATCATTATCCTTGTATGACTTGATTTCATATTCTATACCTTGTCATATCAAGTGATAGTCTGCTAGACGTCTTTTATGGCTCTTCGTGTTTGGCTTAGCTTTTGCCTTGCTAGCTTTATATCTGTGAGCAAATTGAATCAAATCATGTCTTGTTGGATCTTGTGACTAGTTTTGCTCTAGTGATCCTCTTATGATTCTTGCCATGTCTTATAGGGTGAATTGAGTCTTGAACTTATTTTGAGATGAAAAATGAGCTTTTTAACTTCTTAAATCAAGCAAATGAAGAATGAGATTTTCTGTGCGAAAAAACTGATCTCACCAATCGTTTCTCATGAGATGGCTTGCCATTGCACTAGGCATGAACTCAGGGGGAGTTTTGGATGACCTAGACCACGCTTTTAAGCTTATCGCTTGATATGGTCGCGGCAAGGCTTGAGATCTAGCACAGTGAAAAAAAAATCATTTTAGGAAAATGCTCAAAATACTAAGTGCTTGAGCTTTGCTTCAAAAGAATACTCTTAATGTTCAAAATACCTCAATTCTTGTGTTGAGTCTCTTTTTACTTATAGACATGGCTTGACTCATTTTTGGTTGCTGTTAGTGAAACTATGATATTGAGCAACTTTTTATGATATTAATTCTGTTAATCTCAGAGAACTGCTATTTTGGTTTTAGCTTTGCAGTACATGTTTTGCCATGATTGAATATAGCATCTACCCTTTATATGGCTTGGTATAATACTTGTACTGTCTTCATGTATAATGGTCATGGCTCCTTTTTACTAAAGTTCAAAAATAAAGTCATTCCTTCATGATCTTTCTTTTCTCATGCATCTTGATGAATTCATTGTCAAAGGGGGAGAAAGATTGTGAAGAAAATGCTGTTTGGAGCTTTTGGTTTCATACTTAAGGTTTAATATAAAAGAACTTCATAAAATAAAAAATTGAACCTTTTGAAAATTTGTGATCATAGTGAGTTAAGTCTCTTGGTTCTATTGCTTTTTCCTTTGCAATTGAAGAAGACTCACAATGATCAAAGGTCATATAGAACAATTGTCTTTCTTTTGGACCTAAGTGAGATTTTTGGCTACTTTATGGAAATTGAATCCTTTGCTGCTTTCATTGCCTTATCTCACTTGCTTATACTATTACGAAGCCACTTGGTGGGTTCCTAGGCTTTTTCTTGCTTATGGACCAAGTTGTGCCTTTATCAAAAGCGTTTGTTTTACTTTTCAATCTGAAAAACCACATTTTCTGGGAAATTGCCAATGTGTTCATCAAGGGGGAGATTGTGGATATCGTGAGGATATGTGCACGATCTCAGGATGATGAGTCAATTGGCAATGGCTTTGTTGGTTTGTAAAATCTCGTGTTTTCGGGTTTGCTCAAAATTTGTCGGACCACGGCGGTCGACCGGTTGTGTCGGTGGTCGACCGCCAGTGGAGGTCCGACCGGCCATGGTGGCCGGTCCGACCGATAAAATGGAAAGTGGATTTTGGGGCTAAGCCAAAAATAGGTTGTGTAGGCAAGTGAGGGGAGTCTCCTGGATGTGGTCACATCATTTTTGGAGGTCCCAGTCAAAAGTTCTATTGAGTTGAAAATTCGGAAGGTTTGGATTTTCACGCTGAAAATTTGGCGAAGTCTTTTCGGGCGGTCCGACCGCCGTTGTGGGATCGGTCCGACCGGCCTGAAATCGGTTGGACCGGCCTTGTGGGGCGGTCAGACCGCCGATGACTTGGAGGTTAGCCAAGTTGGCATTGAGTTGATTTGAATGTGTTTTATGGATGGACTTCAATGCTTTATTGTTGTATATTGCATTGTGGAACTAACGTGGGTCAAATTGTGAAGAACTTGTTCCCGGAAACGATTTGTTTGTCTATTCTTTGTCGCGGTGGCTTGCAGGTTAACGACGTCAACGGTGAGGTGGATCGGGACTACGCTTGGAGAGCTGAGGTCCAGAACGATCATGGATGCCGGTTGAGGTCGTGTGACTCAAGCATGGTGCAGAATGGGCAAGATGGATCGAACGGGTGGTTCGGTACAGCTGGTTGGATCAGGCGGTGCGGAAGTCGGTGCGAGTCTCTCGGAGGTTCCGATGGGATTTGGACAAGAGAGGCTTGGCGACGTGATGAGAACCGCTGATCAACCTACACGTGGTGAAGCAGACGATTGCTTCAATAGTTATGTGTGTGTGGGTCCCATGTGTGAATGGGTCCCAAAAGTGAAACCCTAGCTCTCTAGTATAAATAGAAAGGGGGGAGATGTAAAACTTCCTCAAGCATTCATTTGGCCTCCTTCTTGCTTTTTCTAGGGTTTGGAGGAAAGGAGAGGAGAAGCTAGGGTTTGGAGAGATTGTGAGTGTGCTCTTGTGTGAGCTCTTGTCCTCCTTGTTGGGGAGGCTTTGTAAGCATCTAGTGTGTTCAATCAATCTTGTGATGCTTAATTGAATGATCATTTGTCCCCTTTTGTGTTCTTCTCTCTTTTGGATGATTTTGGTGCTTCCTTGATTCAAGGGCTTATGCTTGGTCTCTTGACCTACATTATCTTGCTTTGATGTGTGGGAATACTCCTAGAGTCATCTAGATCATTCATCCCCACAAGCAAGTCTTGAATCAAGATTTTCATATTTCTAGGTTTTGTGCACTTCTTTTGTAAAACCTTTAGAGATCGATTCTGCGAAGTGGATCTGAAGGATCGTCGCTAGAAATAGGTCTCTAATATCATTAGGGAGGTGTGCTAGAAATTTGGTCGAGTTTCATTGGTTGAATCAAAAGTTGGATCAAATTTCGTTTTGGAGTTGGGCTTGATTTTCAGTACTGGACTTTACCGGTCTGACCGGTGTTGCAACGGCGGTCTGACCGCCCGCTTTTCAGACCGCCTGTTCTGCCGGGTCGAACCGATATCCAACGGTCCGACCGCCTGTTAGTAGCCGGTCCGATCATTGGTTGATCGTCGGTCGATCGCCTGGTAGCCGGTCGGACCGCCAGATGCCGATTGAGCAGGAAGTTCTTTTCTCCATTTATGTCGTGTGGTTGAGGGGTTTATCAAATTCAGCACAAGGCTTCCACTGTGTGCTTACTGATCTTCTTAGCTTTCATAGCTAAAGGAGTAAAGTTCGTGTTGTATTTGATTTAGGCGAGAAAGTTAAGAAAGCGCCTATTCACCCCCCCTTGTCGCCTTTACGGTCCTACATCTTGTCTATCTATAAACAATTTACCACTATAGTTCGCATTACGTTCTCCACTCCTATTCATGTCTTTCGTGGTTGACTCTGCTGGGCGAGTACCTCTCTCGTTACTGCGGCTTTCCTTCTTTGAAGCGGGGCAATCTCGCTTCGATTCTCTTGTCCTGGTGCTCATGCTCAGAATGGTGTCGCTGAGCGCAAGCATCGTCTCCTCCTTGAGACGGCTCGTGCACTCATGATTGCCACCTCTATTCCACATCACTTTTGGGCCGAGGTTGTTTCCACTACCACCTATCTCGTTAACATCCAACCATCTTCTGTTCTTCAGAGTGAGATCCCTGTTGAGCGTCTCTATGGTCTTCTTCGACTACTCGTCCTTCGTCTGTTTGACTATGTTTGCTACGTTCTCCTCACTCCTTGAGAACGCACCAAACTGACTGCTTAGTTTGTTGAGTGTGTCTTTCTGGGATACAATGCCTAGCACAAGGGCTATCGGTGCTGGGACCCTGTTGGTCGACGGATGCGGATTTCTCAGGATGTGACTTTCGACGAGTCTCGTCCCTTCTACCCACGTCCTACCTCTCCTCTGGTTTCCTCTGTGAAGTCTCTGTCTTTTTTGACCTTTTCAGATACACCCATATCTGTCTTGCCCTCATCCACCCATCCCACTGAGTCTCCACATATTCCTCCTGTGGCCTCTCTGCCGTTGTCGCCACCTGATTTGTCTCTTGCGGCTCCTCCCACTACAGTACCATTTTCCCATCTCTTTTACACTCGTCGACCTTGTATTGAGGATCTTCCAGATGAGCCATCTTCTCCTGATGATCCATCTTCTCCTGATGCTCTATCTTCACATGATGGGTCATCTTCTCCTCGCTACACTCTCTGCGATCGCTAGTCGATTCGGCCTCCTGCCCGTTTTGGTTTTGCTGGTGCAGCTACTCATGAGCCTGTCTCCTATCGGGATGCTGTTACTCATCCTGAGTGGCAGCATGCCATGGCCGAGGAGATTGATGTCCTCGAGCGTACTGGTACTTGGGATCTTGTTCCTTTTCTATCTCACTCTCGTGCCATCACGTGTAAGTGGGTCTATAGGATTAAGACTCGCTTTGATGGCTCTCTTTAGCGCTATAAGGCGCGTCTTGTTGCTTGTGGCTTCCAGCAAGAGCATGATCGTGACTACGACGAGACTTTGCTCCTGTGGCCCACATGACCACTGTCCGCACTCTTCTTTCTGTGGCGTCTGTTCGCCACTGGTCTGTTTCTCAACTTGATGTCAAGAATGCTTTCTTAATGGCGAGTTGCGTGAGGAGGTCTACATGTATCTGCCACCTGGGTATTCTGTTCCTGAGAGCATGGTCTGTCGCTTTCGTCACTCTCTCTATGGCCTTAAACAAACCCCTCATGTTTGGTTTGAGCGCTTCTCCTCTGTGGTCACTGCTGCTGGTTTTTCAGCTAGTGATCATGATCCTACGCTCTTTATCAACACTTTGTCTCGTGGTCGGACTCTTCTTCTTTTGTATGTTGATGATATGATCATCACTGGAGATGATTCTGGGTACATTGTCTTTGTCAAGGCTTGTCTTAGTGAGCAGTTCTTTATGTCGGATCTTGGTCCTCTTCGTTACTTTTTTGGGATTGAGGTTACTTTCACTCCAGATGGTTTCTTTATGTCCCAAGAGAAGTATATTCAGGATCTTCTTGATCGCGTCTCTCTCACTGATCAGCGTACTGTTGAGACTCCCATGGAGCTCAATGGTCACCTCCGACCCTCTAATGGCGAGCCTCTTTTTGATCTGACTCGCTATCGTCATCTTGTTGGGAGTCTTGTCTACCTTGCTATTACTCGTTCAGATATCACTTATTCAGTTCACATTCTGAGTCAGTTCGTCTCTGGTCCCACTCAGGTCCACTACAACCACCTTCTTCAAGTTCTGCGATACCTTCGTGGAACTATCTCTCGCCGTCTCTTCTTTCCACGCTCTAGCTCGTTACAGCTTTAGGCTTATTCGGATGCTACTTGGGCCAGCAATCCCTCTGATCGCCGGTCTATCTCTCTGCTTACTGTGTTTTTCTTGGTGGTTCTCTCATTGGCTGGAAGACGAAGAAACAGACTGCAGTGTCCCGTTCGAGTGCAGAGGCTGAGTTGCGAGCTATGGCTCTCTTGACAGCAGAGATTACTTGTCTACGGTGGTACTTGAGGATTTTAGTGTTTCTGTCACCACACCGACTCCTCTCTTGTCGAGACGACATGTGCTATCGGTATTGCTCGTGACCCTGTGAAGCATGAGCTTACCAAGCATATTGGTGTTGATACTTCCTTCATGAGGTCTTGTGTGCATGATCAGGTGATTGCTCTTCAGTATGTGCCTTCCGAGCTTCAGATAGCGGATTTCTTCACGAAGGCTCAGACTCAAGCACAACATAGATTCTACCTTTCCAAACTCAATGTTGTTGATCCACCATGAGTTTGAAGAGGGTGTTAGAGATATATGTATAATGTGTTATTCCTATTGTTATGAGGGGTTATTTGCATATTCACCCTCGTGTACTATACTAGCCCTTTGACCTCCTGGAAATATAAGTTGCTATTCCTAACAATAATTTCTATTAATTTCCATATGTGTTCCGATATAACTGTTATGTTTCAGCGATGTCCGCCCATTTCAGGGGTTGAAGGTACAATAGACTCTCATCTCCGTGTTTGAGGAGAGCAAGAGTGTTTAACATTGATGTTCTCCTTCGGATGTTGACTGAGTTGCTACCATTTATTCATCAGAAAGCTATAGAGACTTGCCAGTTTACTCCATCAGTAGATGCCCCTACAAGCTCTATGCCAGAAAATTACTTCTCAGAATCTTGCCAAAAACTGTATGCAACATAAGTTGTCACCATCTGTGATCTTGTCTGCTAACTAAGTGGGCATAGCCGACGCATCATCTGCTGGTGTGGCCGAGTGACAGGGCCAGGGATGTCGGCGCAAGTGGTACACTTGAGAGCACCGGCAAGGTAACGGGTGCACATCTTAGGATTGCTTCCTCTGTGAGCAGTTTCTTTGGCGAGAGTGGCCTCCTCGGGAAGAAAGAGATATTTGCATCATATGGTCCTCGCTCATCGGGGCAAATGCATACTTGACAGTACTCGTTGATAAGTATCATATGATAGTATTATGTCCGAGTTAGAAAATGGCGAAGTATGAGATTTGCAATTTGGTTGAGAAATGAGCATAATATCTCTATCTATCTTGTTGACCATTGGCTGTTGATTGAAAATTAGCTTAAAGCATCTTGGTCATGTCACTAGGCCTACATACCTAATGTTAAGGGGTAACATAGAAAAGGTCCTTTTTGCAGGCCTTGTAAGTTGCAATGCAATAAATCGTAAAAGTCAAGAAAATGATTTTGTCGGTCATCGTGCACACAACTATACTTTAGAAACCCACATTTGTTCAACAATTAAGAGCTCAACAAGGCACGTAAAATGGGATGCATAACACTGTGCTAAGTATACATTTCTTTTGAGGTAACTATTCTTCTGTGAGCTGGCATTCTTAAAAAAGAACTGGTTTGGAGCTAAGGAAAATGAAATGTGATCCATGATTATTCAACTGTAATCCATTTGACAGTGTTCTGGCCTTACATAGAGTATATGATGGATGACCCAAGAATATTTTCCTACATTTAATTATGCTCTGGAGAGCTTAATAATGGTTACGCGGATCAGTTTTAATTCTTCTCTCATTCAGATGACTGTATAAGCCTTGTAGTAGTCGGTGCGACATACCTGACGCTGAAAAATATTATGCAGTTTTTACTGCTGAAAGCAACTATAGTTTCTGGACCCAGCATAATCACCCAATGAGCACCTTTGCTTACCCATGAATAATTATACATTTCTGTGCAGACAACGCAAAACAGTCAATATAATATGATATGAGTTGGCCATGTTAGATAACCATTTCGTCGAACTGTAGAAGAGGGCAATATCCAAAGCAACTTGATTCAAATGGGCAAATACAAATAACAGATAATATATATAATCAGGAGCAGTTCATGATTGACAGCACTCGTAACAAAAAGAAGATAAAAGAAAATTGGACATAGCCAATAAGATTATCTCCCAACAGAACAGAGACTCAACATACAGAACGGTAGAAGAGGGCGATATCCAAAGCAACTTGATTCAAATGGACAAATACAAATAACTAGGGTTTACAGGACAGACTAACGGATAATATATATAATCAGGAGCAGTTCAAGATTGATAGCACTCGTAACAAAAAGAAGAAAATAAAAGAAAATTGGACATGGTCACTAAGATTATCTCCCAGCAAAACAGGGACTCAAAACATGTATGCCAAATGTTTAAGGACTCAAAACAACTTGAAACCAATATGCTAATCTTCAACACGAGCTTCCAAATTGTTTTCAGGGAACTCAGCCATCCAGCAAGGTGTGTACGGAAAAGACAATATGATTTCTTCCGGGTGGCCGTACATGTAACGGTAATATTTTGGATGTAAGTTACCTAAGTCCTGAACCATCGAGCTATTCAAATGATAGGCCACCGCTCTCGTCAATGAAACATTCAAGAAGACAACATCTTTGTAAGGATGAAATCCAAGGAAAGTAACATAAGGACTTCGGTACCCTTCAACGTCTTTGTCAACAACATTATCATTGTCAGAGTCCCATTCAAATTTCTCTTCCACAAGTGCTTTGCTGTTGTCATCTTCATCATTGTCAGAGTCCCATACAAATGCTTTTTCGTTAACGTACTGTAAAATCCAGGGTCCCTCAATTTGTTGAATCCAGGGTCCCTCAATTTGTTGACCATAGTTCATTACACGCACGGCAGCGGGCTGAAGGTCAATCTGATGCTTCAACACCCACTCTATCTGACCACACGATTCGTCAAGGATCCAAACCTGAAGGTCGTAATGACCATGAACTAATGCACAGCACACCCCTTTCTCTGATCTTCCTAGATAAAGTTGATAAAGTTCCTCCCATTCAATAGCTGTTGGCATTTTAATTACTTGGTACTTATCATTTGACAAGGATATTCTGCAGAAAATCAAATCATTGACATTTGTTAATAAATCACAGAATTGATTAATCTTTCAAGGGAAAAGTAGCAAAACGGATGGATGCAACTACTTGTGGGTACATGAACACACACACACACACAAAAAGACAGTAGAAATCATATTTTACAAATATAAGCACAAACATAAATTTAAAAAAAGGATCAACCAAAAGTCACATAATTGAATTCTATGATGCCTACCTCATAACAAAATCGCCACCATTGCACTGCACATAGAATGCACCCCGCCAATAAACACTGTAGCCTCGCTTGTTGAGGAGGCCATGAGAGTGTTTAGGCACACGGACTGCCCAAAGGATGCCGTGCTCTACAACGCTGTTCTTTCAGGTTGTGTGGAGAATGGCCGATTTAGGGAGGCTTTCTTGATGCTAGGTTGGATTGAGCTCAATGGAATTGTATTGACATGTGTTCTCACGGCCTGCTCAGCGACAGCGAATTTGGCTTATGGTATGCAGGTGCATTGCAAGGCTCTCCGTTGTGGGTTTGGTTCAGAGACCGTCCTGTGCAATGCCCTTATTGACAATTGCTGCACGTGTGGTGTTCGATCGGATGGCCGGCAGAAATTTAGTTTCCTGGTCCAGTATGATTGATGCTTATAGCCACCGTGGGCACGGTGAATGTAACATCTCAAATTTTATTTTTTTAATATTTAATTTCAAATTAATTATTTAAAATTATCTGGAATTTATTTGGATCTTATTTGTATTTTTTTTAGTATTGGAAGGAAGTCTTAAATTTTAAAACTCTATGTCCAATCTTAATTCAAAAAATTCAAATTTAAATCTCTAGAAAAATATTCGTTCTAATCTCTTGACCCAATCTATTTATTTATTTTGCCCTTCTTTCTTTTTCTTTTTTAAAAAATATATTATTTAAATAAAAAAATGTGATTTCCCGTCATCCAGCCATCCGGGAATTTCTCCCGAGCGTCTCGCTTAACGTGGAGTTCCATTGCACGCACTGCCAGCAAGCCAATTCCATTTCAATTCATTAATATGTTTCACCATTCCTTTTATTCCTTGTCTCCTTCCTTCTACCTTCTTCCTCCTTCCTCTCGAACCATCTTCTTTGTATCGTCTCTTCTTCCCGTTGGAGTCTCCTGGTCGTGCCCTCCATGGCGGCGCCTCCTGGCCGGCCGCCGCGGTCGACCTCGCAGCCCACACCGCGGGTCACCTCCACCACCACGCCGCCCTCCCTTCGCCCCCCCCCCCTTGCTCCCCACCGGTTGCAACCGAACCAACCGATCTCCAAGCTCCATTAATGGCCGACCTCCGCCTCTCTCCTTGTTTCTCCTTCCTCAAAGCATTAAAATTGATTCCGTCTGAAGAGAAGCGTCCCCATTAATCTCACCCTTGATGCCAAGCTATCAATTTTACGTTTTCTCCACTCAATGCAATCAATTTTACCGTTTCTTCTATTCATTTGAAAACCGAAAACTGAAGCGTTTTTCCTGCGGCGTTCCTCGTCGACTCAACCGTCTCCTACTCAGTTTAAAGAGAGCACCGCGTGTCCCTCGCCCTCCTTTTCGATTCGCCTCAAACCCCAACCTATATCCCCTCTTCGTTTGTCCGAATTCCGTCGACGACCGTGCATCGCCGAATCACCTTCTCCACCGGATTACGTCACCATCAAAGGTTCTCTCTCCATGCCTTCACCACCATAGGGTTTGCATCGTCGCGTTCTACATCGTGCTTCCCTCGCCCTTGCCCGAGCTTCGCCGGAGAGTCACGCCACCGTGAGGCCTTGCACCGCCGATGCTCTGGATCACGCCGCTGTCGCCTCAAGCTGTCGCTTCCCATGCCTTCCTCGAGGGTCCCTTGACTCATTTTGCTAGTTGGGCATGGCCCATGCTGCCCATGCTTCCCTCGCCGGCAAAGCCGTGTGTAGAGACGCTATGGCTGGAGCTTCTGCTCCATTCGCTTCTCGGTGGGTTGAAACATGTCATTTCATTGCTTCAAATACTTGTGCCTTGGTTCTAGTCACAAGAGCACAATGGCTCGGTTGGTAGGTGAGTGCGCCGTCTGCCACTACCTGAGGTCCCAGGTTCAAACCCCAGTAGCCAAGTTTTTCCACCATTTTCGGTTTTCTGTAAACAGTAACTTCTGAATAGTGTATTTCTATTTTTTTTAAATTATTTCATGTGTTAATCAATCTTCCAGATGTCCGTTCTCTTTCGTCCGAACTCCAAATCCGTCGATTCTTGATCCTAAATTATTATAAATTCATTATCTTTCTTCCAGTATTTATTTTGTAATTTATTTGTTTTTCTATTATTTATTTGTATCGTTTCACGTGTATAGAATCTCACGTCGTCGACACCAGTTTGGACCAACCGGACACGGCAATCACAACCTACGTTGAAGACGAGTCTCCTTTGACCACTTTGAACCTATGATTTGTAAATTATGTTTTCAGTTTAAAATTATTATGCATTGCTAATTTATTTAAATGATAAGTTAAACTATAGGTTGTTAGTTAAAAACCTAAAGTTTGCTATTACCATCCTTGATATTTGATATCTTGCACCTTTGTAACCCTAGTTTAGGAAGATCTGTATTATTGAATACAATTTTGCAGAATAGTTTGATACGGTAGAATCGCTTAGACGTGTTTGTTCCTGTTTAACCTTTGGGGGAGAAAAAATTTATTATTTGTTATGCTTTAAATTTTGAAAAATATTTTACATTAGGTAATGTCAATATTTGGAAATAAAATAAAAATGGTGGAAAATATTTTAGACTAGGGTGAGTGGTATGAGTCTGGTTTGTCTCACCCTGGTCGATTAAGGACCGACTCTTGTGTTTATTTAAACCAAGCATTACCGTACAACCACATATCATAAATGGGAAGGACATAGTTGAATAATTTACTATATTCTAGCATTACGCCGGCAGGCTGTAGATGGTAGGTTTTACACAGTAGTCTGGAGCGATGGTAATTGGCGTCCATGTGCATGGGGCTTGCTCCGGATGTTGGTAAAAGACGTCCAAGTCCGGGCAGGTTATCCCTCACAATGGTGAGCTCCAGGTCGATGGTAAATGACGTCTATGACTTGGGGTTAAGCTCATCGGGCGGGCTAGTGTTAGGATAAAGTATTGTAAAAGCCTTGTGACAATCACTTAGTCGCACACCTTCGGAAGTGTGTGAGCGGACAGTATAAGCTGATTGTCTCGTGTGGGTCAAGCTGTACAACCTCTGCAGAGTGTTAAAAACTATTCGAATAGTTGTGCCCACTGTCAAGGGCGGGCAAGGTGTGTATACACATGGTATATTTCAGTTTTGGTTTTAAAAGATTTATTTTGGGAATCTGGGAGTAGTTGGAACTCTTGGATTATGGTTCTGGCAGTTAGAGCCAGTTGAGTAGCTAGAGCTCAATTCTTGAAAACCTGGCGGTTAAAGTCTTTTTACTAATGTATGGTAGTTGGAACCTGCATTAGAGTTTAATTTAATTTACTTTATCTTTTTAATCACCTTTTGTCAAATGAGTTTTTTAAAAGATGTTTTAACTTAAAATGCTGCTTTGTGCAAATGAACCCTATACGCTCAATTGTTAAAGCTATGCATATGCATCATTTCCCAAGACTCGCGGAGTACTTTATGTACTCACATGCTACGCTCAACCAATCTCAGAAGTCTGCGAAGATGCCGAGAACGAATACGACTACTTCGCCTGTGGCTTCGACGAAGGCTTCCCGGAGTACTAGGCTGTGTTTCCCCAGTTGAATGCCGGTGGGCAATTTGATGGGTCACCACTCGAAGTTTACTCTTTTGTTATTTCCGCTGCTGTAAGACTTAAGGTCTTTTGACCTCTTTTGTAATAAGTGGTTATAAGGCTGGTACTCAGTTATTTATTAATGTTATTTCGTGATTCGAACTGGTTATCAACAATGTTTTCACTGTGTGCACTTGCTACTGATCTGGGACTGGTGCAGAAATATACAGAGAGTTCGGATTCAGAAATCCGGTCCTGACAGCGAAGATTCTTTGGATTTGTTTAAGAGGATGGAGGAAGCTGTACGCATGGTTTTGCCAAATGCCATTACATTTCTTGCTGTTTTTACAGCTTGTGGACACTCTGACCTTGTGGATGAAGGCCGAGCCAAGTTACATTAGATGAAAAGCAACTATGGGATTAATCCAGGACCAGAGCACTATGCTTGTTTTATTTACATGTAAGGTCGTGCAGGCCAGATTGACGAGGCATGGTATCTCTACTGTAGTTTAAGTGTGTAACATCCCAAAAATGGATTTGTGTTTCAAATATAAGAAAATCAGGAGAAATTAAAATTTTTCTTTCATCTTGAAACCTTTGGTCATTTTTGTAATTCTTTTAACAGAATTATGGAAAATCAAATTTGAATCCTCATTTGACTCTAGTCCAAAAACCTCCTTGTCATAGATCTTGTGCCAGACCCTTGGAAATATTTTTCCTGAGTTCTAGGGAGGCTTGGCAACACCTCTGATCTGAATTATCTCACGATTTTTAGAAATTATTTGATAATTTTGGAGGCAAGTCAAAATTGGTCAAACCCTATTTCCCCTCTTCTGGAATTTCTGGAGGAAAATTCAGGGTATGAAAATCTCTGAAAATTTTATGGGAGGTTCCTCCTGCTGTCAGCAAGCTCCAGTTAAAATTTCATAAATTTTGGAGTTTGTTTGCTACCTTAAATAATTCTTCAAAAATCAGTTATTCAAATTCCAACCCTAACTGGTTTGCTCTGCTCCTTGGGTTCGAGTCGGACTCGGGCTCGAGCCGCTGGACTAGGTCCAGTCAACTAATCGCACCGACACAGTCGATCGGGTGTGTGTGGTCGTGAGCCGTTGGATCGGCATCGAACGGTCTTCGACCAGCCGAACGACGGGATCGTTTCAACCCGCTTGATCTAACTCAGCCGTTCGATTTCAATCCGACGATTGACGAGTCGTCTCCTTCCTCCGTCAGCGCGCGCGTGTGCTGCAGCCATGGCGTGCGCAGAAGAGAAAAGCCGCAGCGTCCTGTCCACTCTATGACCACCTTTAAACGGCTAGCTCTGCGCGCATTAAATGCCTGTCGCACTCCTACCTCAGTAGGCCATGATTCGACTGCTCCCATCGCTCTCAAGTGCTCTCATGGCAGTGTTGACCCGACTGGAAAACCGGCCGTTGCTCTCTGCCATTGCTCTATTTAAACTCCTTTGTGCTTCACCCTTAGCTTCCTTTAGCACTTCCGCAACTCCAGCTAGCACTCACCATCTTGCTTGAGCTGCAGTTCCTCGCAATCTCCTCGGCCGCCGTTGTCGAGTGTGGAGCTTACGGTGGAGGCGGTGCAGCGGGGGTTTTTCTTCTTCAAGTCTTTGCCCCCCTGCTCCCCCTTCGCTCTCTAGAGCTTGACCCTCACTCGGTTTGGTTCTCTCTTTGCTCAGGTCGCTGTGGCCTAGTGAGGACCTTACCGCTGGCGTTCGGTCACTCATCGCCGGAGCCACTCCGTGGGTCTCTAGTCGTTCTTCAGCTCAGGTACTTTCGCATTGCCCTATAGGAGCTTAGGTGTGTTTTCATTGTTCTTTTGGTATTGTCCGTTCGGAGAGTTCTCCCGAGCCATACCTACTCGGCCGCACTCCGTGGTCGTACCGCTGTCGCAGCCATGCTCCGACCAGTACTGGCCGTGGGTCAAACCGTTAAACCTTTAGGCACTCAACCCTGCCTTTGGCTGGCGTCGCTGTGGTCGGAGAAGCCGCCGTGCAAAAGCGTCGGGGCGCGCCTTGTGGTCGAATTCGACCGATCATCGTAACTGGTCGTTTCGACCAGCTGCAGTGTTGTGATGGGTAAATAGGTCATCTCGTAGTCCCCAGAAGTTGTGATGGGTAAATAGGTCATCTCGTAGTCCCCAGAAGTGCCCTTATGCTTATAAGAGAGAGGCCTACGAGTGATTGTAAGTTCTCCTACAATCACCACCCGTAGTCGTAAGCCTCACTACGACTATGGCGTGGTCATAAGTCCTGCGACCATTACCCAATCGTAAGTTATGTTGTGGCCTGTATCTCGTCGTAAGTCTTACTACGACTATGTCCGGGTCATAAGTACTTCTACGACGTATACCAAGTCGTAAGTCTGTCTACGACTAGTACCCAGTCGTACGTCTTTCTACGACCATTATCTGGTCGTAAACCCTTCCACGACTATTGTTCAGTCGTAGGTTCTGCTACGACCACTGCCTGGTCGTAAGACCTTCTTTTGGTCGTATCTTTAGCATTAAGAATCCAAATCAATTGATTCTTGTTGCTAAATTCTTTATAAATCAGTACCTTGTTTCGGTAAGATTTTCAGAAATTTTGGAGAAAGTTTGCTGTTGAGTCTTTGTATTTTATTCGTTCTTATCAGTTGCTTTTCGCCTTCTCGTTAGGGTCGGAAGAGCACATTGACAATATTGTCGATTCTCAGCAACATCCTGACCCACAGCAAGCAGGCAAGCAGTTTGATCATGTTAATCCCCTTTACTTTCAAGTCTAATACTTTGTTTACGAATCATATGTATGCATGCTTTTGTGTCAAACTAATTTTCCCGATTAGAGGTAGTTATTCCTATTGTACTGTTGCCCTCAAACTGTTATCCCCTGCCACAACCTTAAGTTATTAGCATCGCTGGTGGATTAGAGCCCGGTGATTTAATTATACTCTTCTATTGTCTTTTCGATGTCATGCTTAGAAATGCTTAGATGTCGGTAGTATTGGGCAGTCATCGACTTAGTCGATGATGTTGATCACACAAATCTTATTACTACTCCATTATGTCCAGCACTATGTGCTTTGTTATTTTGTAAAGTCAAAAACTGAAAATAAAACTATTTTCGACTTGGGCACAATGGTATGTTGGTGTGATCTGTTGGTGTGAATGGAATGGTGCCTAGGTCATCAAGGACCAAGTTACTTGTGTCACTAAGCCAAGCGCTTATGCGTGCTAACCACGCGAGAGGGATATGGGACCTCTCTTGACTTAGTACTTTGGTGTGGGTTATCTCAGAGTCGCAGGAGGGGGTTGTGTGTGTTGTGTGAAACATGATATGTGGTCGTGTTCTTGTGTTGGGTGTGCGGTGGTGGAGATTCCGGGTAGGCTCTCCACCTCGAGGAGCGTCGTAGTTGTCCAAGACTTTACCCGGGAAGGGTAGTTGGTGAGGCTTTACGATGACTCAGACACAGCGTATGGGTTTCTATCCATACTGGCGGCTCGAGAGTAATTCACAATATTGGAAGCGTCTCGTAGGACTTAGCCGTCTTGCATACCTTGGAAGTGTGCTTAATAGCTTGGCAAAAGGCGGTCGGCGTGTGGGTACATTGGTACACCCTGCAGGATAAAACTATTCAATAGCCTCGTCTAGGTTATGGACATGCTTGGTAAGGTCGTGCAAGAACTAGACTACAACCTTTTAAACTAAAATTTGACATGGGTGGTATGAATGGGTAATTCATGCTATTGTTGTAGTGATTTATGGGTTAGTCACTTCGGGATATTCTTTGTCATCTATCTCTTTGTTATATTGTTGTCATTTACGCTTATTTAAACATTAGAAACTGATTTGTCAAACTTGCCTTCAAATGTACTATCTTATTGCAAATAAAATTTGCTTTATGCCGAAAATAAAACCTGCAGCCTCCACTCAAAAAGCTTGCATATAGTTATGTACAGGTTTGCTACTCTACACGTAAGTCTTGCGAGTATATTCAAAGTACTCACCCGGCTTTGCTGGGCTCTTTGTTGCAGGAGAGGAAGGTGAGCCCCAAAGGCCTCACTTCTGTGAAATGTGCTGTGGTGTGGACGACTAGCTTGGCGGTCCGGTCGGTTGCCTTGTGGGGTAAAGGCACACTGGTCGGCTCTTTTGTTTATAGCCATCTTATGACACTTTTGCTTCCGCTGTTAAATTTCTTTACGTATTTGTCATTTGGTCGGTCGGCCTCTCCCTTGTAATAGCTATCCTTTGATTATGTTATCCTCTGTTCTGTTTTTGCTTCGGTTCTATGTGAATGGATGGAATTGATGCATGAACTTTGTAAAGAGGTGTGTATACTGCATTTCTGGGAAGTATACATGTCTTGAGTCTCGGATTATCTGCTTTGTGATGCTAGGATCGAATGGATGGTTAAGCATTACAAGCCGGATAAACCGGGGTCTCACAAAGTGTGAACCGAAATGAGCTTTCCGGTGCCATCTGTGTGGCTATGTTGAATGAATGTAGAGCAAACATGGATGTGGTGAGAGGCAACAAGGTAGCTGTGCATCTTCTGGAGGTTGACCCACAAAATCCTGGAAATCATGTATTAATATCAAATTTTCATGCTGCTGCTAGACTATGGTCTGAATCAGATATGTCAAGGAAGGTTATAGTGGACAAAGGTCTCAGGAAAGAAGCAGCTAGGAGTCATGTCTCCTCCGTTGGCTAAAAACTGATTTTGCACAAATCTGGAGGTACAGTTCACGAACTTACCAGAACCATACACCACAAAAAGTACGCAAAGTTTTTTTTTTTTTTTTTGAGGAGAAAGAAACCAAGAACTCAACCTCGTGCTAATTAGAATTAATGAATGATATTGTCAAAGAGACTCGGAAGGGCTACTGGATGTGGTTCAGTGCTTATTGCGTATACGAAGTGAAATGGTAGGGTCAATTTTGCTGACACTTGTGTAAATATTTACAACAGCCGAAACTACTGAAAGACTCCACCATGTTTCAGCGGTATATATGCCTTATTATGTGACCGTGCCGCTGCGCCGCCCGCCATCCGTTTGACGAAATGCCTCATGTGCCTCCGCCGCCGCCGCTCGCCGAGCTGCTCCGCCTCCCCTCCTCCCACCCCTCCCATTCCCCTGCCGTCCACGCCGCCCTTCTCAAGTCATCCTCCCTCTCTAGCCCCATCGCGGCCACCGCACTCCTCACCGCCTACGCCAACGCCGGCCTCCCCGGCGCCGCGTCCCGCCTGTTCGACGAAATGCCCGCGCGCGACGTGGTCACCTGGAACGCGCTCCTCGCGTGCCTCGTACGCCACCCGCGCCCCTACGCCGCCACGGAAGCCTTCCGCGGCATGGCCGCCGTGGGGTTCGTGCCCGCAGCCACCACCCTCTGCAGTCTGCACCATGCAAGGCCTGCGCCGCGTCCCGCGCCCTCCGCCCTGGCCGCCAGGTCCATGCGCGGAGCGTTATTGCTTGCCACGGCAATGTCATTATGGCGAAGCCACTTGTTGATCTCCACATGAGCCGCGGCCTTGTTGAGAAGGCCATGAGTGTTAGGCACACGGACTGCCCAAAGGATGCCGTGCTCTACAACGTTTTTTTTTTCCAGAAGTACCAGACAAATGAAGATAAATACATGATGTATTGTATGATTTTTTTTAAAAAAATTACAAAACTAGGTAGTCGCACAAAATAATTACAAAACTAAGCCTCTGCCGTCATTTCAAATGGCGATAGGTTCCTATCATCATTTCAATTGACGACAGGAACTCTGTCGCCTTTGGGAGGTTTCTATCGTCAGTTCAACAGGAACGATCCTTGTCGTCATTTGAATTGGTGATAATAACATATGAATGTTTAAATATAGCAAATGATCTTAAAAAATTACTAATTTTTTTGTGGAGCCTCGTGATAAAGTGTACTTGCTTGTGTAATTTTTCTATAATTTTATCTATTCTGAATTTTTCTCCAAAATTCATTTAAGTATATTGTTTGTAGAAATTTCTAAATAAATAAAATGAGACCCAAAAATTATATTCATTTAAGTATACTGTTTGTAGAAATTTCTAAATAAATAAAATGAGACCCAAAAATTATAAATTTTTTTACACTCTTTACACAGTAGATTTAATTGTGTAATTTTTCTAGAATTTTATGTGTACTCAGGCTTGATAGAAAAGGAAGCTTAGCAAGCTGTAAGGGACAACATTGGGCAACCCGTATCATCTTGTTATCAGAGCTCTGTTGACTCGCTAGGATTGTGTACCTCGCAACTTTTTTTGCACATTAGGATTTCTATTCCATATTAGTGTTGTAATACCCTGGAAATCGAATCGGTAAATCACAGATTTAGCCGAGAGGAGAAAAGGGAATAAGAGGAATAGTAAAACATGAAACGACAGGGGGTCATCTGATATTTTTCGCCAACTGGGCTGGGCGCGGCCAGAGAGGCCTCCTTGTGGCCGGCCAAGAGGGGGTGCCCCCAAAACCCTAGTGCCCCACCCCTTTCCCCCTTTTCCTCCTTTCCTCCCCCTAGCAGCCGCCGGCTCTCCCCACCCTCCCCCTGCGCCAGATTGGTTCGTCAGATTTGGGTAAGTTTCGTATATTTTTTTGATCTGTCCACCTTTTAGAAAGTTGTAGCCCTTGATCTTAGATTTCTTTTGGCACCGAGATCACCTGGTTTGGAGTTACGGTTTAGGAGATATGTCCGTTTTTGTGCGACAGGTCAAGAGAGCTGACAAGATTTGGCAGTCTGCATGTCTAGTCAGATTGTATTTTTTTGAACCCGAATCTGAAGAGCCACCCAAAATGAAAGTTGTAGTCATTCCAGTAAGCTTTCAGGATTGATAAAGAACATATTTTTTAGACGTGTGAATCAAAAGTTATTGAATTTTTACCGTCGCTGTTGTCTGATTGTCAGACTGAGGGAATAGCAAACTTCATCAGAACATTAGGATTATTAGAAGGCTGAATCAGGAGTCTTACCCAACTAGGTTATTGTAGCATGTTTAATAATATTTTCAAATTGATAAAGATCATCTCAATTGGATCTGTAGAGTGAAAGTTATGCCATGTTGTTTACTGCTGTGCTGTATTCTGGACAGATGTCTGTCAATGGTTTTCAACGGTTGTTTAGACCACTAGTTTGGCCGAATCAAAGAACCCCACCAACTAGAGTTTCGTAGCCTGTTACGTTAAGAATATTTGAGCACTGGTTTCAAGTCATTCAGAGTTACATATATTTAATTACGATTTTTCTCGTACTGTTGTCCCGGGAAGCATTATGCTAGACTACCGGAAAATTTGGGTAGAACCTCTCTTTGAGTCATAGGTCTTGAGGAGTTGGATTAAGGGGTGTAAACGGAGTCCAGCATTCATCGTATTTATTGTTACCGCTATGCTTGTGTAGGAGGCGGAGTTCCAGAGTAGAGACACCAATTTTGCTTCCTTGTGTGCCGTAGCGGGAAGGAAAGAAACAGGCAAGTGCATCTATATTGTGGTTGATATACGATTGTTCCATATGATGACTCATGGTAACTTGTGCTTGTTCGATGCGCTGATTTATGGTGATATGTACTTGTTCATGATGGCATGATTTACCAAGATTCGATTATTGTTATTTTATTGTTCATCATGTGCACTCATGAACGCAAGTTGTGAACTTGCGTCACCCACGGGAGTGGGTAGTGATTGTAAGACCCACCATTCCAAAGTGGGCAATATGGATCCCCGGTTGACTTGTTCTCAAACGGGCTTTGGATCCCCGCGTTTTGTAGAACGCGGGCATAAGTGAACACCGACGGGTGTTCACTCGCTATACCGGTATGAGCAAAAGAGAAGAGCATGTGCATTCATTCATATGTTGATTTGATTCATGATGTTGATACACTGTTGGATAATGAATGATTTTGTTATGTTTTGTATCATTGCACTTGCTGAGTCTTTGACTCACCTTTGCCGTGTTGTTTTTTTTAGGCACATCGTTTGTGGACGGCATGCATGGGCGGGAGTAGAAATTATCATGGTTGCACACTGGCACGAATAAAGTTGAACAAAACATTTAAGTCATACCTTCAATTTTGAAATGTCTTATGTGAGGCTTTCTTCTTTACGTCCTATGTTGTAGTCAACCTACTTTTGAGATTGATAGCATTTTATGGTTGTTTCTTTCATGAACATGTTTAGTACGCGCGTTTGGATATTTGCTTATTATTGTTGTTATTTGCGCGAATGTCCGGATAGTTCGATTTACAAAGGAGGCTCTGCCGAAATTTATTGTAGTGTCTTAGATTTGTATTTGTTATATTGTTATTTTAGTAGCATTCCAGGCTCATGTTGGGCTGGGGTGTTACAAGTGTTGATCAAACACCAATGGTTTGGGGGAAGGTTTGGGTAAGTGATATGAAGAATTGTTCGCTCTCATCAAGGTCTATCAATTGTTGGTTTTGGTTTTATTAGATTGAGTTGTATCTGAATTGTTGGTTGCTGGAGGAGACGATCGCTGCTGAGGACGATCGACTATACCTGGACAATCGACTACGCTGGACGATAGACTACTGTGAACGTTCGACTGCGACTACTTCATCGACACGCTCTTCGTTGATCAGGCTACTCCAACTCTTTTTTCGCTGCACTGCGCATCTGGTGGTAATGATGTATAATCTTTTGCTTGCATGGTATCCTGATTTACGTGGTATAATTTTTGAATTATCAGCTAGCATAGCCTACCCATATCCCTACAGTAGTATCAGAGCCATCCTGCATAGTTTTTTTTTTATTTAGATCAGTCGCACATACTTGATATGTGGCAGTAGTAGATTGGATCTATTACTGGTCAGGTCTAATAACCTAGATCAGTTCATATGGATAGAACGATCTAGGCACTGGTTGATAAGATCGATCGGGTTTCGGTGGTAGTAGATGGGTTTGCGAAGAGGTATAAATTAAGAGCACTAGATGATTTACCCAACTTGTTTTCGATTGCCTTGCATGATACTCCTACCGGACGGAATTCCACCATCGGATTATGTCGCAGTGCATGGTCGTATCAAGGAAGTGATTAGATTGGCTCGAAATAGGGTTAATATGATTAATCCGATGATTTCCATGGCTTGATTACGTTTATGAGATTCATGTCATGGAAAAAAAATTCCAGAGCGCTGCCCTCGACCAGCGAGGAACACTGCCTCTTCAAACCCCGCCCGCTAACCGGCTAGCGGGACCGTCGCGGTCTTAGCCACATTATATGGTATTATGTGTTCTTGTCAACCGATATAATTGGATTCTATTGATAACTCGTTTTTGCAGGGATTGATGTGAACAATATGGCCCATTGTGTATGTGATGAATGTATGAATTTCTCATGGCCTGCATGTCATGCTGTGTAATACCCCGACCTGCTCGTAGTGTGGCCTATGTGGCCCATGAGGAGTTGTGTGGTGGATTAGTCCCACATTGCTTGTCTCAAGTGAGTTGTAGTAGTATATAATGCTTGTTGGATCCAAACGTAGCACCTTTGGGTTAACCCTTTTACACGAAGCGAGGACGAAAGTGTAAGTGGGGTGCTATGTGTGGGCGGGTCCGCCCCACGGTGGGCTGGGCATTGAGCCGATTTTGGATCATGGTGTTACAGATGGTATCAGAGCATCAACCTTCGCTGCACGGGCACGTGCGGGACAGGGGCGCGGGATATGGTGCATGGCACATGTGGGCCCGGAGTGGACACATGGCATGGCATATGTGCCGGCACTGGACGCACGGACGTGTCCGAGGGGTGGTTCTGGGCATTTGCTGCATATGCGGTATGCTGTCGAGGACGTCAGCCCTTGAGGGGGGTGAATGTAATACACCGGTCTGCTCGTAGTGTGGCCCATGAGTTGTGTGGTGGGATTAGTTCTACATTGCTTGTCTCAAGTGAGTTGTAGTAGTATATAATGCCTGTTGGATCCAAATGTAGCACCTCCGGGTTAACCCTTTTAAACGAAGCGAGGACGAAAGTGTAAGTGGGGTACTATGTGTGGGCGGGTCCGCCCCACGGTGGGCTGGGCATTGAGCCGATTTTGGGTCATGGTGTTACATGCTGTGAGATAGCCATCGAGCTACATATTATTCTATAACAGTCTGCGTACCGACATGTGATGCTTGATATTCTCCTATGTAATTCATTACTCGCTCTTAATAGTAATTACTTAGTAGATTTATGCGGTCGGAAACTTCAACTATGGTGGTCGGATGACAGGAAGCATGGTGATGGAGATCGTCATGTTAAGGGTCATACTATTTCATAGTTTAATATGATTATCTGTGAATATTTATTCATGTCATGCTATTTGATTATGTTTTATCGTTAGATGTTTTAACATGGTAGAATAGTATCCCTCAAGAAAAATTAAGTAAATTTGATGCCTTTCTAATTGCTGCGACCATCACGATTTTAGTCGTTAATTGGCAGGTCTACCAAAGTAGGGTGCCATTAACTATCTTAATAAAATGGGGTGGTTGTCGGACATCCACATACATAGTATTGGTTTAACTTGATAAGACTATCAAAACAGTTTTAGACCTTGGGGCATAGTGTTGGTCGCCGAGGCATAACGATGCCACCCAACAGACAATAGTCATATGTGATATGATTAACAAGAGGTTACCTACCTAAAATAACTAGATTTCTAGCAGTGATGCCAAAGCTCACTCAGACTTAATAATTTTTGGATCTTGAACTCACTGTATGATGTTAGAGGGAAACATGATTTAGAACATATAGTGGAAGAATATTTTATTGACTGTTGATGATTAAGTTCAACCAAGTCCAGACTAGTCGTATAGTGATACGACCAGATCTAGACTAGTCGTATAGTGATACGACTAGGTTCAGACTAGTTGTATAGTGATACGGCTGGGTCCAGACTAGTCGTATGGAGATATGAGCTGGTTGTAGACTTGTCGAATATAAGCACAAACATGAGTGTCTAATAGAAGATCTTATATAAACATAGTGTTCAATCTTTACTTATATTTCTGTTGTAGATTATGACACCTATTACTTCTTCTGTACCTACCTTTAATTTGTGATTTGTTCTTGAGAAAGAAAAGTTGAATGGAACAAATTTCATTAACTGGTTTCAAAATTTGAGAATTGTTCTCAAACAAGAAAAGAAGTAATATGTTCTAGAGGATCCTTATCCTGAGGAGCCGAATGTTGATGCTACTCGTACTGAAAAGAATACTTATGAGAAGCATTGCAATGACGCAGACAATGTGCACAGCCTGATGCTTGCGGCCATGAACTCTGAGCTTCAGAAGCAATATGAGACCACCGACGCTTACAATATGATTGTAGGTCTGAAGGGTATGTTTCAGAATCAAGTAAGGGCCGAGAGGTTTAACACCTCTAAGGCATTGTTTTCTTGTAGACTGTCAGAAGGTAACCCAGTCAATCCTCATGTGATCAAAATGATTGGTCACATTGAGAGCTTGGAAAAGCTTGGTTTTTCCCTTAGCCAAGAGTTGGCTACTGATGTGATTCTCTGATTGGTCCCTGCGAGCTTTGAGCCAGTCATATTGAATTTTCATATGAATGGCATGGAGAAGTCAATGACCGAGTTGCATGGTATGCTTAAAGGTGCCGAGGAGAGCATTAAGAAAAGTGTCAATCATGTGATGATGGTTCAAAAAACTACTAGCTTCAAAAAGAAGGGTAAATCAGGAAAGGAAAAGGGTAAATGAAAGACTCAAGATGAGATCGAGAGTCTCAAAGTTAAGCTTAAGAAGCTCAAGCTAGGTTCTAAGTTTGAATCAGAATATTACCATTGTCATGAGATTGGGCATTTAACACCCCGATTTTCAGAATCGGGATGTTAATATTTAATTTGGCGATCAAATAAATTTTTGATTGTGTTTTAGAATTTTTCTCATGTTTAATTAAAATGTTGCTTTTAAAATCGAATCGAATTAATTAAAAAGCTGCACAAACATAATAATAATAGCAATGAACAATATTAAATTGAATTGTTGGAAAGACTGCATTTAAATTAGATTGTATTGATTTCTTGTTTTAGCATGCATTTCAGAAATCATGTCTTTACGCATTTTCGCATAGTCGCTCTCTTTTCCGGTTCGACTGACCGCAGATGAAATGCCTGCACAAACAGTCCTTTTTTCACTACCAATTTTTTCCCCAAGCCAAGAACAGGTGCAAAGCCCCATGCTTCCTTCTCTTGCTTGCCATTCTCCATCTCCATTTCTTTATCTCAACTGAGTACACCACTGCCCATTCATTTTTGGCTCCCAGTCGATTCACCCAACCAACCATCCCCTCTTCCATTTTAGCAACTCACTACACTGCTACTCAATTCCTTCCAGCCGAACCACCATTAGCACTTCTAGTCATCCCAAAGCAAACCTTTGTACATGTTCGTCTCTTCACCTTCTCTCTTTTCAATCCCAATAAAAAACTGAGAATCTCTCGATGCATGTTATACCAATAAAATCCTTATTACTTAAGCTTTCCATTCATCCAAGAAATTTTCACATGCACTGTCATTTAATTCTTTTTCCTAAAACCAAAGCCAAATGCCACTGTTAATTCTTTTGTCCAGCCGCAACACAACAATTCAAATCACTGCTCTTGCCCGACGGAATCCCTTTCACCAGGGCTGTTCCTGGCATTTTGGAGGCCCTGGGGCGAGACAAAATGGGAGACCCTTTATTTTAACATAAATATATAATACTACTTTTTATATTAACTGCAAAGCTATTCAATACATCAAAAAGATACAAACTACTCATAGAAAGCAATTTCTTCTAACATTTCTAGATGCAAAGTCATTGATACTAGTTGGGTGGGCCTTAGTTGCCGATTAAATAATTAAGGCCCATGTCTTGGACTCTCGGCTAGCTCAATGCCTCAATCTAGTTAGTAGTTATACAGTCATGCAGAGCAATAGAGCGTATACTGGATATACAATTATACATATACATATATGTAGTATGATGTATTAGAATTAAGGGCCCTTGGCTTTGGTGGACCCTAGGCGGTCGCCCCGGTAACCCTCCTTCAGGAACGACCCTGCCTTTCAACCACACTGCCACCATTCTTTGTTTATCCCTCTCCCACTACCATCCCCACATCACAAGCCACTGCCCATTTCTATAAGCCTAGCCGAACCACTTTGTTTTTCCCCTGCCATTTCCTCTTTCCACCTCCCCATTGCTTTTGTCCAAGCCGAGAGCTCCCAACCCACTGCTTTTCTTCTTTCCGGAACAAGAACAACATGAACTCTTTCGTCTCCACCTTCTCTCCCCACAAATACAATCAAGAACCACAAATCGACCCTTGCATGGTATACCATGGTGATCATCCTCGCTAGAGCAACCCGTTTTAGCAATTAGTTTCCGCATGCAGGGCCATTTGAGCGTTCTTGAGAAGTGAGAAAGAAGAAGCAGTGGTGCTGCTCGGTTCCAGGGAGCAGCAGGCAGCAGCCCGATACGGGGTCGTCGCCCCTGCGGCAGCCCAGCTGGGGCGCGGTCTGGCAGAAGCTGTTGGTCCAAAACCGAACACAAACAAATTCACGATAAAAACTCTCGAATGAGCAAAAAAAATTTTCAGTGTTCTAGCACATTTTTCTTCTCAAGTTATCTCATATTAGAGTACAACGCCTTTACTTATATAGCACCAAGACTCAGCCACACAAACGAAATAGGACCAAGAATCAGAATCCAACTAGGACTCGATGGTCTACATAAAGAAACTAATACTTTAGACAAAAAAAATACCTAACAATCACACCTTAATCTTTGTGTACTTACTTATTATGTGTACTCGGTTGCCAGTTGGACTCAACTTCAACTTAGCTCACACGATCGCCCGGAGACGGTGGCACAACTCGAACACGTCTTGGACTATTACTTATCGAGGCAGTCGGTCTCAACTACGACTTATGCCCCAACTTGTACTCGAACTTCAAGTTGGTCACAACTTCAACTTGAGTAACACACGGACTCGACTCAGGACGACGAAGACATCTTCTTAACGTCCCTCGCCTTCACCCTTCGATGATTGGCACCAAGATGCATCGTCTTCAACGCCTTTCACGCAGCTTTGGCCGTCTCCTTTTCGGCCAGTAGGAAGAGTGTCGACGTTACCTCGTCACCGGTGACACCACTCCCCGGAGAATGCGACATAATCTTGGGTACAAATAAAAAAACTCAGGCTCCTCCTTGTCATGGAGCCGCATGCACCGTACAGTGCATCGGTCTCACCGCCGTGCCCCACAGTGCGCTCCTAGGATGTCGCCGCACCCGCCGCCATTCCGTATATGCCACCCCGGGAGTCGAGATCACCCCTCCTGAGGCAGCAGCTAGGGTTTCAAACCTAGAGATCTGATACCAATTGTTGGCCCCAAACCGAAGACAAACAAACTAACGGTAAAAACTCTCGAATACGAGAAAAGAAAAATTTTCAGTGCGGCACAACTAGCACATTTTTCTTCTTTTCTTCTCAAGTTATCTCATATTAGAGCACAATGCCCTTATTTATATAACACCAAGACTCAGCTACACAAACGAAATAGGACTAGGAATCAGAATCCAACTAGGACTTGATGGTCTACATAAGGAAACTAATACTTTAGACAAAGAATACCTAACAGGAGCATGGCGACCAGGCAACACACTGGAGAGCAGCGGCGTCGAGGGCAGCAGCTCAGGGAGGGGGAGCTTGAATGGTGCGTTGCTGCGACAACGTCGAGGTGGTAGCTCCGTGGGGCGTAGTGCACGTATGCGGTAGCCTGCTGAGGCACTATGGAGGGGTGAGACCGGCACTGTGCATACGTACGGCGGTGCATGCACGCGACAACCGAGCCGTAGTCATAACCGACTGCTCCGGACGGCGGGACAGCTTGGTGGCGTGGGCTGGCCGATGGCTTGCACGACCGAAGGCGAGGTCGGGGTGGCGCGCTACCGATGATGGCTCGATGATGCCACGTCGAGGCCAGAGTCATGCTTGCAGCAGCTCAGCGATGTGCAAGCATGCATGCGTGGCGGCGCGACATCTAGCATGCAACGCATGGTGCGGCCGCCGTGGGCAGCCAGCGTGCACATGCAGTGGCGAGGCGCCATGGGCTGGCCTAGGTTTGGTGGCGCGGCACACGTCGAGGGCCAGCGGCTCGAGGAAACGGCGCCTAGCTGAGGGCGCGATGATCGAGCGGGACGACGGCACTAAGACGGTGGCGTGGAGGAGCCGGCCAAGAACGTGGCACATGTATGCGACGACCATGCATGCAGCGGCGCGGCGGCCCGAGTGAGGCGAGGCGACATGGAATGTTGCGCACGACATGGTGGCGGTGACGCGGAGTGGGACACGGATGTGGACGAGTTCGGTGACGACTACGACGAACGCGGACGAGAGGGCAAGCAGATGCGAAAACGGCGACAACTATGGCAGACGCGGACGAGTGCCAAGAAGACGACACCCGCTGGCGTTTCGCACGCCTAGCGTTGCAATAAAATTCTTAGTGTTATTTATGTTATCGTGTTACATTTTTAGTCGTGCATGTTGCATTTTAATCATAAGCATGCCATCTATTTATGCATGTTTAATTGTAAACATGATTTGGCAGCTTAAGACCGGTATAATTCTCTGGTTATGTCTTAGTTATGTGTAGGCGTGTTCATGTGATGTGTGTCGGTAGATACGAATAATTTTATCGTCATAGCGGAATATGTATCTTATTGATCGGTAGATGCTAGATTAAATATATGAGTTGACTATTTGATCGGACGATATTATTGTGAAGTCGCATGAAAGCTAATGATGATCTTTGGAGGATAAATTAATTGGAGGTTTTTTCTCACATTGGATTAGTTATTTTTGAAGATAGGACGCATAAAGATTTTTATAATTTATTACTTGATGGATGAAGTATGTGTTGATGATTAATTATATATCTTTTATATATGTGTATTGTTGCTCGTTGGATGTCGGATTAAGTAAATTATTAGATTGTTTGATCGGATGTCTTAACTGATAGTTATGCGAATCATATATGCTAGAATTTGGGAGATGGTATAATGAATTATTTGATTTTAGATCAATATATTTGGATTGCCGTGTATTTACTAGTTAAGTCCTATGTGCCAAGTTGATAGATTTGTACCCTTAAATGGATTTGTAGATAAATTATTATTAATTGATCGCAGAGACACATATATGATTGGATTGGTAGAGGTCGATCACGACTAAGTTCGGTGGTACAAATATGAGTAGATCGATTAGTGAGCCATTAGATATCAGATGTGTTATTAAAATTGTTAAGCTCATTAGGTGTCGGTTAGTCAAATAAGCCTCGATTGGTGAAAATTTGGTGTATGCAAATATGAATTGCCGAGGCGAGACTAGTAGAGTTGGATACTTAGTATTAGCTTAATTCGTCTAGTGAAGAACAATTGATGGAGTTAGTCAAGGTCATATGCCCATAAGTCAGTGGATTTTGTATAATTATCGGATAGGTTGTATAGTTGGAAGATCATGAGTCCAGACGTTATTTGGTGAAGTGAATACACTGATTATAGTAGATGCTTTGCTTTAGGACGTAAAGGACAAAGAAAAGGAAATATATGGACACCACATGTCCATGACAGAGGCTATAATAGGCTGAGTGTAAAGAGTATTAAATGCTTTAGAAAAATGGAAGAACAACTTTTGTTTCACCGCAAAATCAAATAACTTCAAAAATTCATAACTAATGCAAACTAACTCCAAATCAAGTGAAACTAATTTTAATAATTTTCATTTTAAATGTAATTTAATTTGAAATAGCTTTTATTTATGTTCCTATCCAAGAAAATATAGTTTTTAGAAAATAATCCACAACTGAATTATTTTTACACTAGAAATTACTATTAACTTTGAAAATACATAACTAATTCCTATGAACTCCAAATGAGTTGAACCAAGTTATTTTGGTCTTATAATTTTATTCTCTATCCATCCATATAATCCTTATCTCGACCACTGCTCTACAATTTTTTTTTTGTGAAAAACATATTTTTTGGATGAACAGTACCAAAGGCATTTTTTTTTATTTTCTAGAAAACTGATTTGCAAACTGCTATAACTCTCACATGCTAAATCTGAATGAAATAATTCTTTCACCTAAATTCATATAAAATCATCATCTATCTACTGTAAAAATTTCATGCATATTTTAATAATTTGAATTTTTAGCTTTTCTTGGTGTTCATTTGATGTCGTTATTTCTATAGAGTCCGAGTTGTCGCAAATGAACGACTACATAACCGATAGTGAGCAAGAGAAATACCAGCAAGGCAAGCATCATTTGAACTTTCTTTTTGTATTATATTGATCCCAATTTTTGATTAGTTAAGTGCAATGATAATTGCTTGCGTGCTAATTTTGTTATGTCGATATTTTTATGATGTGTAGTTAGTTATGTCCTATTTATAAGGTTGTCATTGAATTATTCCAGTACCTACATGCTTACGTTATGTTGTGTGAATTGCTTAGCCATGCAAGTCTAGTTGCGGTAGATTGATTGTCGGGAATAACCCGACAGTTATGGGAGACACAAACTTTCTTACTTTCTTTCTATTCCAGATATTCGTATATGTTTCTCAAGTTAAACTTTGTTATTTCAAAAGAGTTTTGGTTCTGGACAAGTGGTTGCTAGTGTGAGTGCTGTTATGCACGAGACTCGAGTTTTGTGGTTGTCTTGTCCAGACCAACAAGGACCGAACTTTGGTGATGTCGTTGATTCAAATAAAACTCGTGCTATCACACACGGGATATGGTTACCGTTTGGTCAAGTAGGGGGGAAGATTTTGTTGGTTTGTATCGTAGGTGGTGTGAGGACATATCGACCGTGAAATCCTATATTCTGTAGGAGCCCAGTGTAATATATACTGTGAAGGTGAGCACGATTCTTATGTTGCGGGAAAAACCAACACGCTAACTACCTTACACTGGCCCCTCCGACGCAACGTGCTGCTTGCTTAGCATTTGATATGTGCTTATATACTAAGTTGGGGTTCATCTCGCGTGGGTGGTCTAACTCAATAAGGTTTTTTTTTGCCGAAAAATACTAAAGACGACGTCCCCGGCCGGCACACCATAGGAAGTGTGTTAATTCCGGAGGCTTGTAGGCTAGTCGAGTCGTGTGGGTAAAGTAGTACACCTCTGTAGAGATAAATCTATTCGAATAGCCGTGTCCACGATTACAGACGATCGCTTGAATTCAGGAGTCATTATTGTTAGACTTTAAATAAAAATTGGCATGGTTACAACTTGGTATTCGGCATGAATGGGTGTTCATGCATTTTTAGTTTATCAAAGTGGGCTGTCACTTTGGTATTAGTTTGTTCAATTTGTTCAATTTTTTCATCAATGTATAACTTTGTCATATGTTTTACTTCTACTTCAAATCTGATTTTGAAATGGCAATTGAAAGACTAGTATGTGTAGGTTAAAAATTATTGCGTCTTTCGCAAAACTAATGCCACTAATGATATTCTTTGATTGTCCTATATGCATAACTAATTTTCCTTTGTGTAAGACTTGCAAGTACAATTATACTCAACCCGCTTGCTGCAATTACGGGTGAGGATTAGCCTCCGATCAACGAGTTCGTTAGTGCCGATTACATCAATGCTAATGAATAGTGTTATTCTTTAATTCCCAGTCGGTTACCTTGGGCTATGGGCCCACTGTTGCTTATCTTTTGTTTATTTTACTATCTTCCGCTGCCACTTTAAGTGTTTAATTGAATTTGGCCGGTCGGCCCCTTTTGTAATAGTTGTAGACTTAAACTATTGTTGTATGTCTTTCATCATATCTATGTATGAATGTTGTGTGACTGTGATTGACGTTGCGGAGGGTATATGCGTGTTGGTCGCTGATCTTGGGAGCCAACACGAGACGTATACCCGCTATTGTGAATTCCATCTTAACTCGTTTGAGTGTGGACTTGTACCGTTTGAGAACTAGTCATCATGTAGTGCTTGTAGATAAGTAGTGCGCATGATCACTAGGGCTCTAGTTTCGGTGGGGACTTCTCACTCAGGCTGAGTTAAGGTGAGATTCATTTCACTTGAGGCCCAGAGTTATTTCCATAAGATCAGGAAGGCCTCAGTCTTACAAAAATAACCCGGGGGTCCTCACAGGGCATTATAAGAGAAACTGTAAGTACTTAGTAGAGATAAAAAACAAGGGAAGTGAGACTTCCAGTTTAGGTTAATCTTGCCATTTCTCAGACCAGTTCTTGGGTATTTGATACCGGATCGGTTACTCATATTTGCAATTTGATGCAGGGACTAGTAAGGAACACAGCTTGACAAGAGGAGATGTTGATCTTTATGTGGGCAATGGAACAAGAGTTGCTGCACTATTGACACTTTACCATTAGTTTTACCCTCAGGATTAGTTATGAACTACATAATTGTTATTATGTTCCTGGTTTAAGCAAAAAAAATATTATTTCTGCTTCTTGTTTAGGAGCAAAAGGTTATAAGTTCAGAATAAAAAAAATAATTATTGTTCAATTTATTTTGAAGATGTGCTTTATGGCTATGTGAAAGCATCTAGGCCCCTAAAAAGGTGTTTTGGTAATTAATGACAATATGTGAATATGAGACTAACATGTGTGTTATGTGATTACAAGGTTTAGTCCTAATGACAAATTCAACGACATGGAGCTGCATGCTAAAGGATGTCATGAGGATGGATTTGTTTCAAAGGCAAGGTATAAAATAGTCTAGGACCCCTTTTAAATTTTACCGGTCTTAGGAGAATGGTGAAAGACTGGGTTTTAGGTTAGATGTTGTATTATTAAGAGGGATCATGACTTGTAACTTGAAAACACATCTTTATGCCTATGGATCAAACTAGGATCATGCATGCAATCAAAATCTGTTTTAAAGCTCAAATCAACAATCTGTGCAAAATCGGTAGTTCCAGCGTTACATGGGCGGAACTACCACATGTCGGTTGTACCAAAAATCCAGCGGTATGTTTTTTTTTTCCAGAGAGACACCTCTTGCGATTTTCTTTGCTTCTCTGGAAGAGCGGTAGTACCGGCGTTATATGAGCGGAACAACCACATGTCGGTTGTATCGAAAATCAGGCGGTACATTTTTTTTCCAGAGAGGCACCTCTTGCTATTTTATTTGCTTCTTTGGAAGAGCGGTAGTACCGGCGGTACATGGGCGGAACTACCGCACAACGGTGATTCTGATTTTTATGCGGTACGTTTTTCACAGAGCGACACCCTTCTGATTTTATTTCGCATTTTGCTAGAACGGTAGTATCGTTGGTTTTGGCGGAACTACCGCACATCGGTGATTTTGAAAAAGTGTGCGGTACGTTTTATCTAGGAAGGGGTGTTTTGTGCTTCAACGAAAAATGGTAGTACCGCCAGTGTTTTGCGGAACTACCGATTATCAGAACTAACACGTGTTCAATGGCGGTAGTACCGCACCAAGCTTCCAACGGCTATGTCAGACGCATTTAATACCTTTGTTATAGCCGTTACTGTACTGACCATGGAGGAGCGGTAGTACCGACCAATACATGGTGGTACTGCTGATTGTCCTGACTTTTTCTGATTTCTTCAACCAACGGTCGTATTTGGATGTAGGCGGTATAAATACACCCCCACCAGCTCTAGGACATGTAGTTGAGTATTCATTGAACACTCTTGAGCCTATAGCATTCATTTCACGCCTCATTCTCTCCTATTGCATCTTTTGTGAGGTTGTTGAGCAAAATCAAGTGCATTCATTCTAGTTTGATCCATAGCACTTGAGTGCCGTCAAGCAAAGGTCAAGGTTTATTACTATTGGTGTTTGTCGACACCTAAACGGCTTGGCGACAGTTTGCGCGGTGATCTCTTCAAGAAGATTGTGAAGAGGCCCAGCGCCGATTGTGATTGGTTCGGTGTTCACCAACTCCGGAGGGGAGGAAGAACAACCACAAGTGAAATTGAGGGAAGGGTTAATTCGTGGAGCCGGCTTGATTGGGTAAAGCTTTCTCAATGTGGACTAGTGAAGATCGACAAATCTTCGATACCACGGGAAAAACTCCTTTGTCTTCATTGTGGTTATTTCTTATCCTTACTTATTGCCTTTAATTTTGTAGCATATATCTTGTGATAGGTTGTCTTGTTAGAGTTTATCTTGCCTAGTTGTATAATTTGGTTAAGAATTTTAAAACCTCCTATTCACCCCCCTCTAGTCGGTTATCCTTGATCCTACAAGTGGTATCAGAGCTTGGCCTCTCTAATTTTAGACTTAACCGTGTAGGAGAGAAAGTATAGCTAGTGAGGGAATATTAATAGGCATGGCTCCTTTATTTGATGGAAAAAATTATGCGTATTGGAAAATTAGAATGTCCATTTATTTACAGACCATGAGCCCAAGCATATGGAGACGGACTTCACATCTCGACGACTAGGCCGCTACCCCAGTCGATTGCCTGTGGCAGATCAACTGGTCTCCACTACTTCTTCGTCTTCCGCTGTGTTTGTTTATTGTTGGCTTGTAAGCCTCTTTTGTAATAAACTACGTTGATTATTAATAAAGTTGTGCAATTTATGGATGTTACCATATCTGTTTACTGTGTGAACTAGTTACTGATCATGGGACTAGTTCAGAAATGCACAGAGGATTTTGGGGTGTTACTCCCGGGTCCAACACTCAAGGATATACTCAAGTCGAGGGTTTGGATTATGATGAAACCTTTGCACCCGTAATAAGACTTGAGTCTATTCGTATTTTACTTGCCTTTGTATCCAGCTTTGATATTAAGTTATTTCAAATAGATGTTAAAAGTGCTTTCTTAAATGGCAAAATAACCAAACTTGTTTATGTTGAACAACCTCTGGGTTTTGAAGATCCTAAGAATCATAATCATGTGTATAAACTCTCAAAGACGCTCTATAGCTTAAAGTAAGCTCCTAGAGCATGGTATGAACGCCTTCGAGATTTTCTACTCTCTAATGGATTCAAAATAAGAAACATTGATACTACTTTATTCACAAAAAATATTAATGGTGATTTATTTGTTTGTCAAATTTATGTTGATGATATTATCTTTGAATCTACTAATCAAGAATTTTGCAAATAGTCTGGTGATATGATATTTAGGGAATTTGATATGTCTATGGTTGGTGAGCTCAAGGATGAAACATTCATAAGTCAAACCAAGTACGTAAAGTATTTACTCAAAAGGTTTGGCATAGATGATGCGAAGCCCACCAAGACTACTATGGCTACAAATGGTCATCTTGATCTCAATGAGGAAGGTAAACCGGTAGATTTAAAGCTCTATAGATCCATGATTGGTAGTTTGATTTATCTTACCGCATATAGGCCCGATATCATGTTTAGTGTTTACATGTGTGCATGCTTTCAAGCAGCTCCTAAAGAATGCCATATAGTGGTAGTGAAGAGAATATTAAGATATTTAAAGCATTCCTCAAGCATTGGCCTTTGGTATCCTAAAGGTGCAAAATTCAACTTGATTGGATATTCGGATTCTGATTATGCGAGATGTAAAGTGGATAGAAAAAGCACCTCAGGGAGTTGTCAATTTCTAGGTAGATCCTTAGTTTCATGGTCCTCCAAGAAATAAAACTCCGTAGCCCTATCCACAGCCGAAACCGAATATGTTTATGCAGGTAGTTATTGTGCACAATTGCTTTGGATGAGACAAACTTTGATAGACTATGGAATAAACTTTGATAAAATGTCTCTTTTGTGTGATAATGATAGTGCAGTGAAAATAGCTAATAACCCTTTCCAACACTCAAGAACCAAGCATATAGATATCCGTCACCCTTTCTTGAGAGATCATGTGTGCAAAGGAGATATTGAGATTAGTCATATTCGCAGCGAAGATCAATTAGCGTCTATTTTCACCAAACCATTAGATGAAGGCCGTTTTTTCTTGTTGAGCAATGAGTTAAATGTCATTGACTATTCAAATGTTGCTTGAACTCTTGTTACTTGCACTTTGGGACTAAATTGTATTTTTTGATAATTTAAAGATGCTACTTTTCAAATATTTTCTACAAATTTGATATGTTCATAAAAATTACTTTCCTAGAAAACATTAGTCTTCTAATTGCATAATAATCCTGGATGGTACTTACTTGAGTGCAAAACTAAGAATTATTTTGAAATTTATCAAAATCTAGATCTTATTCTTGAAGTTCCAGGATAATCGGAACTACCGGCGGTAAAGTTCCGGTACTACCGGCGTTCATCCTGTGGAGCTACCGCGTCGAGGTGGTTGCAAGCCATAACTCTCCCGTGCGGACCTACCACATTTACTCTCTCTACCTTATCCTCTCCCGAGCGACTCTACCGCACCTCTTCACCGCAACCCCCCCCCCCGTGCACTCGTTCTCCTCTCAGTCTCTCTCTGTGGATATCGTGGGGATATGTGCATGATCTTAGAGTGATGAGTCAATTGGTAATGGCGTTGTTGGTTTGACGAATCTCGCGTTTTCGGAAAACTTGTCTTTGTCAGTCTTGGCGGTCCTACGCCCGCCCACGGTCGAGCGAGCCGTGTGGCGATCCGGCCAAGCAATGCTTGCCGGTCCGACCGGCCACAGTTTATGATGGAGTTTGGGGCTAGGCCAAAAATAGGTTGTGTAGGCATGAGAGGGGAGTCTCCTGGATGTGGTCACATAATTTTTAGAGCTCCCAGTCAAAAGTTCTATCAGTTTGAAAATTCCAGAAAGGTTGCGGATTTTCGAGTTAAAATATGGCTAAGTCTTTTGGGGCGGTCAGACCGCCGTTATGGAATCGGTCCGACCGCTGGGAAATCGGTCGGACCGGATTGGTAGGGCGGTCAGACTGGCTTCCACTTGGACTTCGGCCATTTTGGCATTGATGTGTTTTCGTTGTGTTTAATGCATGAGTTTCAATGATTTATTGTTGCATATTGCATTGTTGAACTAACGTGGGTCAAGTTGTGAAGAACTTGTTCCCAGAGACGATTTCTTTGTCTATTGCTGTGGAGGTGGCTTGCAGGTCAACGACGTCAACAGTGAGGTGGATCGGGACTACGCCTAGAGAGCTGAGGTCCAGAACCATCATGGATGCCGGGTAGAGTCGTGTGACTCAAGCATGGTGCAGAATGGACAAGATGGATCGAACGGGCAGTTCGTTGCAGCTGGTTGGATCAAGCGGCACGGGGGTCGGTGCAAGTGCCTTGGAGGTTCCGATTGGATTCGGACGGGAGAGACTTGCCGACATGATGAGAGGCGCTGATCAACCTGCACGTCGTGAAGCAGGCGATTGCTTTAACAGATTTGTGTGTGTGTGGGTCCCATTTGTGTTGGGCCTTAATGGGAGCCCATGTGAGAAACCCTAGCCTCTCCTATAAATAGAAAGGGGGGAGATGGAAAAACCCCCAAGCACTTAAGCCCTCATTTAGAGAAACTCCAACTTTTCTAGGGTTTGGAGAGGAGAGGAGGCTCTAGGGTTTAGAGAGAAATTGTGAGTGTGCTCTTGGATTGAGCTCTTGTCCTCCTTGAGGGAGTGGCTTTGTAAGCAACATCTTGAATCAATCAATCTATTGATGTTTGCTCAAGGGTCAAGTCTCATTTGCCTTCTTCTCTCTTTTGATGATTTTGGTGCTTCCTTGATCCGGGTGTTTATGCTTGGTCTCTTGACCGATTTTACCTTGCTATGATGTGTGGGAATACTCCTAGACTCATCTAGATCATCTATCCCCCACAAGCAAGTTTTGGATCAAGATTTTCATATTTCTAGGTTTTGGAACACTTATTTGGTAAAACCTTAAGAGATTGATTCTTTGAAGTGGATCTGGACAATCGTCACTAGAAATAGGTCTTATATATCCTTAGGGAGGTGTGCTCCAAATTTGGTCAAGTTTCATTGGTTGAATCAAAAGTTGGACCAATGTTCGTTTTGGATTTGGGCATTGTGCATTGCCTCTGGACTAAATCGGTCTGACCGATTTTTCACCGTCGGTCCGACCGCCCGACAATCAGACCGCCAATTGGGCACCGGTCCGACCGCCAGGTAGTCAGACCACCAGCACTACACCGGTCCGACCGGTCTAGTGAGATCAATTCTCCATTATTGTGTCTTGTGGTTAAGGGGGTAATCGAATTCAGCACAAGGCTTCCTCTGTGCATTTACTGATCTTCTTATCTTTTATAGCTAAAGGAGAAAAGTGCGTGTTGAATTTGATTAAGGCAAAAAAATTGAGAAAGCGGCTATTCACACCCCTCTAGTCGCCTTTAAGGTCCTACAAGTGGTATCAGAGCCCGGTTAGCTCTTCTCACAGACCTTAACCGGTCTTTGGAGCCATGGCGACTGACAAGTATTTAACCAAACCACATGTTTTTGATGGAGTTGATTTTGCTTATTGGAAGGTCCGAATGTAGGCCTACATCGAGGCTCAAGGGCACGCAATTTGGCTTAAGGTAAAAAATCCTTATGTCGTGCCAGCCGATGACGATGTGATCACTCCAGATGTGGAGGCCAACAGCAACGCTCAGAATTTTTTGATCCAAGGTGCGTGTCGCTCATTTGCGGTCTGCTCATGAGATCTAGCGGACTTTCTGTGATTATCACGAGGGCTCCACTGCGATCAAGGAAGTGAGACAGAACCAGCTCAAAAAAATTACTCCAAGATCGAGCAAAGACCTAGTGAGTCTTTAGATGAGCTGTGGGGAAGATTTTCTAAGATTCTTCATGATCTCCGCGCTGTTGACCTCGTCTTCACTGAGTCAGAAAATGCACGCCAGCTTTTGGGTGCTCTTGATGTGAAGGTCTAGGGAATGAAGATCACTTCCATCAATGACAACACTGTCATGAGTGAGCTTACCATGGATAAGCTATACTCAAAGTTGAAGACTGTGGATATCATGGGGATATGTGCATGATCTTAGAGTGATGAGTCAATTGGCAATGGCGTTGTTGGTTTGACGAATCTCGCGTTTTTGGAGAACTTCAGTGATGTCAGGTCATGGGCGGTCCGACCGGCGAAGCCGCCGGTCAGACCGGCCGTGTGGCAGTCCGACCGACGATGCTCGCCGGTCCGACCGGCCACAGTTTATAATGGAGTTTGGGGCTAGGCCAAAAATAGGTTGTGTAGGCATGAGAGGGGAGTCTCCTGGATGTGGTCACATAATTTTAGGAGTTCCCAGTCAAAAGTTCTCAAAAGAAAATTCCAGAGAGGGTGTGATGCGGGGTACCCGATCTTCTCGACGTAGAACCTCTCGATAATTTGTGTATCCTGACGAACCACCAGCTGATCCCCCGCGCCAATGCACAGACTTGCCACTCTATGAAAAATTCGCCCAAACACACACTTGATTGGATCCTCGCTGACCACAAGCGAAGATCATCGAACCCTCAATTTCCAGCGGAAAAGGAAGAACGACTCCTTGTTCTCAACGCTCAATTCCCTTAGTTTTGGCTATAAGCACAACAGGAGAATCAAGCAAAAGCTTTGAAAATATATTAAATGTGGTCTCAGGTTATAATGGGGGTCTAACCCTCAATATATAGTGCCCCTTCTCCTCATGGCTGGCCAAGAGGCCCTACTCCTATTCTAATTCGGAATTAAACTCCTACTCCAATTCCGACTCAATCTAAAACTAAAAGGAAACTCTAATTTTACAACCGTCATATTGTGTCGGTCATATCTTTTGAGACAGGATGAATTTCGGAGTTAGGGAGGATCCGTTGGATCGGGCTTGAAGTAAGCTTTCCAACAAACCCAAAAACACTCAAATCGGACTTCGTATGAGAAAGTTATGATATTTTTACTCCGGAGTCTCCTGCTGATTCCGAATCCGAATTGAATTCTGAGTTGATTCCGAGTTTGAATTTGGTTGGGCTTGTGGAAGTTTCGAATTTGACTTGGATTCTTGGGCTTCTCTCCCCTTGCTTGTCTCCCTCGAGCTTCTCCTCCATTGTGACGGCCTTTCTTCAAGAACAGCCTCATATCCTTCATCTCCGTTCTTTATTGAATCTTCCAATCTGAGCACAAGCAAAATACTAGTTTTAGGTAGTATGAAATTCTCAACTAATTTAAAAGGAAATTCAGTGAACAGATTCCCCTGTTGGATAAGCTTCTCTTGTTTTTCAACTCTCTTAGTAAGCTCATGTTGTTATGAGGTATTTAATGAATTGAAAACATTTTATGAAACAACATAGCTAAGTATGTCCGCATCAAAGCGGATTTCCGAGTTGAATTTTGGCTAAGTCTTTTTGGGCGGTCAGACTGCCATTATGGAATCGGTCCGATCGGCTTGGTGGGCGGTCAGACCGGCTTCCACTTGGACTTCGGCCATTTTGGCATTGATGTGTTTTCGTTGTGTTTAATGCATGAGTTTCAATGCTTTATTGTTGCATATTGCATTGTTGAGCTAACGTGGGTCAAGTTGTGAAGAACTTGTTCCCGGAGACGATTTGTTTATCTATTGCTGTGCAGGTGGCTTGCAGGTCAACGGCGTCAACGGTGAGGTGGATCGGGACTACGTTTGGAAAGTCGAGGTCGTAACGATCATGGATGCGGGTGAGTCGTGTGACTCAAGCAGGGTGCAGAATGGACAAGATGGATCGAACAGGCAGTTCGTTGCAGCTGGTTGGATCTAGCGGCGCGGGGGTCGGTGCAAGTGCCTTGGAGGTTCCGATGGGATTCGGACGGGAGAGACTTGCCGACATGATGAGGGCCGCTGATCAACCTACACGTGGTGAAGCAGGAGATTGCTTCAACAGATTGATGTGTGTGTGTGTGGATCCCATTTGTGTTGGGCCTTAATGGGAGCACATGTGAGAAACCCTAGCCTCTCCTATAAATAGAAAGGGGGAGGATGGAAAAACCCCCCAAGCACTTTAGCTCTCATTTGCAAAAACCTTTCTAGGGTTAGGGTTTGGAGAGGAGAGGAGATGAGAAAAATTTGTGTGTGCTCTTGGATTGAGCTCTTGTCCTCCTTGAGGGAGTGGCTTTGTAAGCAACATCTTGAATCAATCAATCTATTGATGTTCGCTCAAGGGTGAAGTCTCATTTGCTTTCTTATCACTTTTGATGATTTTGGTGCTTCATTGAACCGGTTGTTTATGCTTGTTCTCTTGACTGATTTTACCTTGCTTTGATGTGTGGGAATACTCCTAGAATTATCTAGATCATCAATCCCCCACAAGCAAGTTTTAGGTCAAGATTTTCATATTTCTAGATTTTGAACACTTCTTTGGTAAAACCTAAAGAGACCGTTTATTTGAAGTGGATCTGGACGATCGTCGCTATAAATAGGTCACAGATATCCTTAGGGAGGTGTGCTCCAAATTTGGTCAAGTTTCATTGGTTGAATCAAAAGTTGGACCAATTTTCGTTTTGGATTTGGGCATTGTGAGTTGCCTCTAGACTAAATCGGTCTGACTAATTTTACACCGCCGGTCCGACCGCCCGATAGTCAGACCGCCAATTGTGCGCCGGTCCGACCGCCAGGCAGTCAGACTGCCAGCTCTACAGCGGTCCGACCGGCCCAGTAAGATCAACTCTCCACTTTTGAGTCTCGTGGTTAAGGGGGCAATCGAATTCAGCGCAAGGCTTCCTCTGTGCTTTTACTGATCTTCTTAGCTTTCATAGCTAAAGGAGAAAAGTGCGTGTTGAATTTGATTAAGGCGAAAAATTGAGAAAGCGCCTATTGACCCCCCCCTCTAGTCGCCGTTACGGTCCTACAATTGGTATCAGAGCCCGGTTAGCTCTTCTCATAGATCTTAACCGGTCTTTGGAGCCATGGCGACTGACAAGTATTCAACCAAACTACGTATTTTTGATGGAGTTGATTTTGATTATTGGAAGGCCTGAATGCGGGCCTACATCGAGGCTCAAGAGCACACAATTTGTCTTAAGGTGAAAAATCCTTATGTCGTGCCAGCCGATGACGATGTGATCACTCCAAATGTGGAGGCCAACAGTAAGGCTCGGAATTTTTTAATCCAAGGCCTTAGTCGATCGGAGTTTGAGCGTGTCGCTCATTTGCGGTCTGCTCATGAGATCTGGCGGACTCTCTGAGATTATCACGAGGGCTCCACTGCGATTAAGGAAGTAAGACAGAACCAGCTTAAGAAAATCTACTCCAAGATCGAGCAAAGACCTGGTGAGTCTTTAGATGAGATGTGGGGAACATTTTCTAAGATTCTTCGTGATCTCCGCGCTGTTGACCTTATTTTTTCTGAGTTGGAAAATGCACGCCAACTTTTGGGTGCTCTTGATGTGAAAGTCTGGGGGATGAAAATTACATCTATAAATGACAACACTGTAATGAGTGAGCTTACCATGGATAAGCTCTACTCGAGGTTGAAAATGCATGAGATTGATTTTATCTCACGTCTCCCCAAGACAGAGTCGATGGCTTTAGTGGTCGACCAATCTAAGGGTAGTTCTTCTGATTCTTTGGATGTTAGCTCATCGGGTTTTTCTTTATCAGCTTTACATTCTTTGAGCGATGAGCAACTTGAGAAACTACCTGAATATGATTTAGCCCTCCTATCCACCAAATTCATGGGAGCATACAACAAGGTGAGGAATAGGAGGAGAGGTGGTCCGATCACTTGTTTTGAATGTGGTGAGCCAAACCACATTCTTTCCAAGTGCCCCAAGCTGAAGGGCAAGGAGGAGAAGGAGTCACGAAGGCATCCTCAAGCGAGGGATGCTAAACCCAAGAAGACAAACTATCGCAAGTTTGTCAGCCGGGTCCTTGCCGCTCTAGAAAATATGAACATGAGCGATGTGGACTCGGAGACGAAGGACGACGAGAGTGGCTTCCGTGGCAAGAAGAAGGCCCATGACTTCATAGGCATGTGTTGCATAGCCAAGAACAGCCACGACACTGACTCCTCAAATGACGAGGCTTCTTTCAGCGATCCCGATGAGGTATGCCCTTCAATTGCTGATATGAAAAGGGCTTTGGTGCTTGCTGAACAGAAATTGCATAAGCAAGCAAAAATGATTAAGAAACAAGACGCTATGATTGATAATTTGAACCTAGAGGTTGTTAGGCTCAAATCTATTAATCTTGATGATATTTGTGATTCCTGCACTAGCTTGCTTGAAGAACTGACAAGCTTAAAATCTGTTCATTCCTCTGTTGTTAATCAATTAAAAGATGCTCTTGATGAACTAGAATCTCTCAAGTCTAGTTCTATTTGTATGGATGCTATTTCTCTTGATGTGACTGCTTTGGATGCTATCCCCTTAACTTGTTCAAACTGTGCCTTACTTGAATTAAAATTGGATAGCGCCTTGAAAGAATTGCAAAAATTTGATGCTAGTCACACTTACTCAAATTGTAAGAATAACAGGATTAAAATGCAAGAGATGACTGAAATAGTTGTGTACTCTAGAGCTGCTTCTTGTGAAAATTGTCCTAAGCTTACAATTGAGATTGAAGCTTTAAACAAGACTCTTGAAGAAAAAGATAAAATTGAAAAATCCATGTCTCTTACTGCTTCTAAGAAAGTTATTGACTCTACCTCTTGTGTCTTGAATGCTGAAGTTGAAACAATTATTGGTAAGATTAAAGAGGCTTTTAGAGTTAAATTTAAGGAGCAGTTGAATAGGATTAAGGAATCCTATTATGTGTCTTGTGAGGCCTTTAAAGTGGAAGTGACTCTTCTTAAGAGTAAACATGATGAGGCAATCAAGTCTAGAAAGTGTACTAGATGTGAGGATTTAGCTAAAGAGAATGATTACCTCAAAGTGACTCTTGCGAGGTTCTCTAGTGGGAAAAAGAAACTCAACATGATTCTTGACCAATCCAAGGTGAGTGTGAAAAATAGTGGACTAGGTTTTAATCCCCTAGAGCATTCCAAGAATCACCCACCTAAGATTGCTAGAGCTGTGAAAAGTGGTCTGTTTGAGTTAGAACCTCCTAAGCCATCCAAAGTTGTTTTCAAATATGCAGGTTTTGCTCAAACTCTTTCTTGCAAGAAAGGTGCTTCTGTTTCACCAGTACAGACCTCTCAAAAGGTCAAGTACCATTGCACCTTCTGCAAGAAAGATGGCCACACTATTGAGTTCTGCTTTCCGAGAGCAAAGATTGAGAGAAAAGAGAGGATGAGCGCTTTGAGAACCATTAGAGGAGTCCCTTCACCTGCTATAGTCTCAAGAGCCAGACAGCCTGTTTTTCGTACTACACATAGGTCTAGGTTTGTAGAGAACTTCGTTGATTCTTTTGGTGGGTCTAGGCAGCATTTTGGTTTAGGATATCGTGAGGAGAGACCACGGGTAGCATCTAGACAGGGGGAGTATCGATCTTTTGGTAGATCGTTTCGGAGAGGTCTAGGTGGTTCTCGTGTGCATTCTCATGATTTTGTTCCTGATCATTTTTCTGCGGTTTCTGCTGTTGCACCCAGGCATCGTGCTTCTCAGTACTGGATTTCTAGATCCTTTATCACTAACCCCAGTACTGAGGCACAGATATTTTCTGCTTATGCTTTTTAGGTCCGTCGTGCGAGGAAGGAAGACATTTGGCTTGTTGACTCCGGGTGTTCTCGATATATGACCGGAGATTATAGATGTGTTGGACCGAAAAGGCGACTAGAGGGGGGGTGAATAGGAGCACGCTCACTTTTTCACAAAATATGAATTCAACACAATTTCACTCCGTTGACCGTGCTCTGATACCACTTGTTGGACCGAAAAGGCGACTAGAGGGGGGGGTGAATAGGAGCACGCTCACTTTTTCACAAAAATATGAATTCAACACAATTTCACTCCAATAGCTATGATGAAGCTATGAAGATCAATATACCAGTATAGTGGAGGCCTAGAACTCTCTAGGGTTTGACTCAATTGGGCTCCCGTTAAGGCCCACTAACAAACGGGTCACACACGCACGCTTCGCAAAGCGCCGTCTTTAACCTTTTGACCCAAACCGCTTCACCATGCGCCATAGATTCGCCAATAGGTCACCCTTGTCCATCTTGTGTCACGCTTGAGTCCATTGACCTCACCCGGCATCGTCGATCGTTCTGGACCTTAACTCTCCAAGTCTAGTCCCGATCCTCCTCGTCGTTGACCACCAAGCAACCTGCACAACCATAGACAAGCAAACACGAATTCAGGAACAAGTTCTTCACAACTTGACCCATGTTAGTCAAAACATGCATCATGCAAACCATGTGCCACGTTACCAATGACTTTGACCTAACAAAATAACATCACCACGAAGTTGGCCGACGTTCAAGTAGAAACCGGTCTGACCGCTCCATGTGAGCCGGTCGGACAGCCCCTCTTGCCGGTTGGACCGCTCCCTGTGAGCCGGTCGGACCGCCCCCAGGGACTTAGTCGAAATTCATGCCCTGAAATTCTGAAACCTTCTGGAAACTTAAAACGAATAGAACTTCTTACTAGAGACTCCAAAAATCATGAGACCAAGTGCATTGGAATCCCCTCACTTGCCTACAACACCTATTTTTGGCCCAGCCAGTTCTGAGTACTTTTAGGTCACCGCCGGTCTGACCGCCGCACATGGCCGGTCCGACCGATTTGGGACCGGTCGGACCGCCATTCTATGGCCGGTCGGACCGCCCCTGTCCAGAATGCCTGAAGCTTTATCGAAAACTCGTGAAATGATAAACCATAAACACCATTGCCAATTTTCACATCATCCTAAGATCTGGAACATATTCCCATGATATCCACAAGATGGTTCTCCTCCCTCACACGTGCATCCGGCAACGAATTGATTACATTTGGGGATGCTTCTACCGGGACCGTGACTGCAAAGGGCACTGTGCGCGTCAACAACAAGTTCATGCTTAAAGACGTCGCTTTGGTAAGTAAGCGAAGGTATAATCTTCTGTCTATTTCTCAGCTGTTGATGAGGGTCTAGAAGTGCGGTTTAAAAGTGGTGAGTGTAGAGTTCTAGATTTCTCGGGTGAGCTTGTTTTTGAGATCTCCTGATTTGAGAAGATCTTTTGTGTAAATTTCAGTATTTCTTCAGCTTCTAGTCCTAGATGTCTTGTAGCCTCTGATTCTCATGATCTTGTTTTGTGGCATCGTAGACTTGGGCATATAGGGTTTGATCATCTGTCTAGAGTCAGTTGCAAGGACTTGATTAGAGGTTTGCCTAGGCTGAAGGCTGTTAGAGATCTTGTGTGCTCACCCTGTAGACATGGTAAGATGGTGTCTACTTCCCATCCACCTCTTACCTTAGTGATGACTGATGGACTAGGACAGCTTCTGCACTTAGACATTGTTGGTCCTTCTAGAGTTCAGTCAGTTGGTGGGAAATGGTGTGTGTTTGTGGTTGTGGATGATTTCTCCAGGTATTCATGGGTTTATTTTCTGGCTTCTTTAGAGAATTGGCCCTTAGACTTGCTGTTGATATTCCTGGAGCTTTGAGAGCCATTAGGAGTGACAATGGGACATAATTCAAGAATTCTTCCTTTTCTACCTTCTGCACTGATAGGGGAATTGAGCATCAGTTTTCTTCACCTATAGTTGCCCAGCAGAATAGTGTTGTAGAGAGGATGAACATAACCCTTGTAGAGATGGCTCGGACCATGTTAGATGAGCATTCTACTCCTAGGAGATTTTGGGCTGAACCGATCTCTACTGCTTGTAATATCTCTAATAGGGTTTTCTTGAGATCTGTGATTGGGAAGACCTCTTTTGAGCTTAGATTTGGTCATTCACCCAAAATCTCTCATTTCAAGATTTTTGGTTGCAAGTACTTCATTTTTAAACATGGCAACCTTGATTAATTTGAGTCTAGATGTTCTGATGGCATATTTCTTGGATATCCTGCTCATTCTCGTGGCTATCGTGTATTTAATGTTGACACTAACAAAATTATTGATACTTGCGAAGTCACTTTTGATGAGGCTAGTCCTGGTACTAGACCCGATGCTACAGGTACACAGGTTCCTGAAATTCAAGGAAGCATTTTCGTCGATGATGACTCTGAGGATGAGGACCCGACACATCCTCCAGTCACTTCTGAGAGGGTTGGAGAGCTGCTACTACTACTCGATTTCAATTGGCGACCTCCTCCTATCTTCACCGACGACTTGAGTGGCTCTGTTCCTACCTCCACACTCGTGAGGTAGAGGCCATACGCACTGTGAGCTCCTCTTCATATTCAAATGATGCATCCACCTGAGCAGATGATTGGAGATCTTCAAGAGCGAGTCACTCGCTCCAGGTTTATTTCTCTTGATTCTCACGCTCATTCTATTTTTGTCGCTTCTTTTGAACCCCGAGATACCACCCATGCTTTATCTGATTCCTCTTGGGTCAATGCCATGCATGAAGAGCTTGAAAATTTTGAAAGAAACAAAGTCTGGACCTTAGGTGAGCCTCCTTCTGATTCTCATGTTTTCGGAACAAAATGGATTTTAAAAAATAAGCAAAGTAAGGATGGATTGGTTGTTCGCAATAAGGCTAGACTTGTAGCTCAAGGTTATTCCCAGGTAGAAGGCTTAGACTTTTAAGAGACCTTTGCTCCAGTAGCTAGATTGAAAGCCATTCGCATTTTACTAGCATTTGCAGCATCCAAGGGTTTCAAGCTTTTTCAAATGGAGGTTAAAAGTGCTTTCTTAAATGGTTTCATAGAAGAAGAGGTCTTTGTCAAGCAACCACCTGGTTTTGAAAATTATAAGTTCCCAAACCATGTTTTTAAACTCTCCAAAGCCTTGTATGGATTGAAGCAAGCTCCTCGAGCTTGGTATGATAGGCTTAAGAGTTTCTTGCTTGAAAATGATTTCAAAGTGGGAATGGTTGATAAAACTTTTTTCACTCTCAGGCATAGCAGTGATTTTTTATTGGTTCAGATTTATGTGGATGATATCATATTCGGTGGTTCTTCTCATGCTTTAGTGTCCATATTTTCAGATTCTACGAGCAGTAAGTTTGGGATGAGCATGCGGTTGTGAACCACCTACAGTTTCCCGAGTAAGTTTAATCATTTAGTTAAACATTGCTTGGTCGGCTAGACATTTCTTGGTCGGCTGTGAGTTGGCTTGTTTTTTTGCTGTTACATCTTGGATGTGGAGTCATGAAGCTTGGATTAGTACAGGTGAGGGAATAAAGAAAAAAAAAAGGGATTAATTGCTAGAAAAAAAAACAGAGATCCGAATTCGAGTGGGTGACGATCTGTAATTTTGTGATCTCTCTGTTTTTCAGGTTAATTAGAGATTATAACTGAGTTTAATTAGAGAGGTCGACTAATAGATCCGTTAGCCTGCTGTTCGGTTGTACGATTTATTCGGATGCCTTAATGGCGGATTTTGGAAATCTCATCTACTAGTTAATTGTAGATAATTTCGATATCTTTCTATAGCATATTTTATTATGTCAATCGGACAAGTAGATTTCGAGATATGATTTTCGGAAGACCGCTGTTTTTACGGTTATCGTCTTTCGGCGCTGTTTTGGTAGACTGTAGATTAAAAATAGTAAATAGCTTAATTAGAGTTTTTGATCTACATGAAAGTTGTAGATAATTGTCCAATGGTTCTGTAGAATCTGAGAACGCGTATTTTGGTTGGATAGAACAAAAGTTATGAATTTAGTAAGACCGCTGTTCCGAAGCGGACAGATCAGTTTTCTGGGCTTAAAACGGAGGGTTAGATGATTTAATTAGAAGACTTTGTAATCTAAGAAAATATGGATAATTTTATAAAGAATCCAGAATGGGGTGGTTTGTCGTGATCGGACTTTCGAGTCAAAAGTTACGTTCGTTCTAGTACCGAGACAGCAATGGATAACTTTTCGGTACCGGAGTAGCGTGGTATATTTGGGGACGTGTAGGAGCGTTGTCGATTGATTGCTATTCTTGTTGTTGTAGCTTGTATTGAAGTTTGTGTATTTAATATAGGAGAGGCGTCGTGCTTGTTGCCATCTTCTAGTCAGATCGTGCGTCGCAACTAGTAAAGGCAAGTGCATGGTAGACAGCGATCAATGATCGATCACTGTTTTCCTTATCTTCTATTACCATTATTGTTGTGCTTTTATTTTATTTAATTGCAAACAATGAATTGGTATGTTTATATCTTTGTTGACAAGCATGATGAAAAGTTGGATATGATGTTTATGATGGAGTTTGCATGTTTGCATTCATAAGCATCTTTGCATAAGAGAAGGTGATCATGATTGATCACAACTCCACGGGAGTTGAGGAGGTCCCCGATCCTTATGCAGGAACGGGCTTGAGAGTGAATGTTGTCGCGAGCATTCACTCATGCTATACCGGTATACGCGAAAGAAGTGCATGTGGACATGTAGAATAGAGTTGCATTCATAAATGAGATTAATGACTGAGAATATTAATGAAAGTACATGTGATGATAATGAAGTTATTGAATACTGTTGATTTATTATTATCGTTGTATATCGATGTGTTTGCTGAGTCGTGGACTCACCCTTGCTCTATTGTTGTCTTTAGGTGACCTTCGAGGATGCCGTGGCGAGAGCAGTAGAGCACATGGACATCACATGATCATTCGCCATGATAATCTTTTCATTCAATGTTGGTTTACACATGGACATGTTAGAGGTTGAATAAAGTTTAGGACATCACTTGGACTAGACTATTTGCTTTATTAATTTGGATACTTTGGTTGATGCCACTTTGGATTATTTACCTGGTTTTATTCCCCTTGCTTATTGATTATCGTTTGCTCCATAATTATACATGCTCTTTTGTGACCCATGGATATGGATATCGTTATTTCCTTGCTGTACTTTTATTGTGTGTCGATAATTATTAGTTTAAAGTGTAGTGTGGTGGCATTCTAGGCTCAGTGTTGGGCTGGGGTGTTACAGTTGGTATCAGAGCGGGCTTTAGGTCCGTGGTGAATAGATTAACAACTTAGGCAAACTAAAATTGTTAAAATTTGTTTTAGATTAGTAAATCAACTAAAATTTGCTAATGGTTAACTAACCAAAAATTTGACACACTAGTGCATAGTAGGTTAGAGAGAGGTACGAATATAGTTTTTACGCTTCCGTTATGTTGTTCATTGATGGATGAGTTTATTTTGATCTTTGAACTCATTGTGTATTGTTGATTGTGGTTGATAGCTATGCCGAGGGTAGAGGGCGTGGTCGTGGTGGCCGCGGATCGTGGAGAGTCGGGGCAGCGGAGGGTTCCGTGGAGCCACCTCTGTGCGGTTGAGTCGATGGTAGGGGGTTCTTTGTTGACCCACCTCGGTTGTGGTCGAGGATGAGACCCCGCTTTCTTTGAGAGAGTTGGTGGGAGAGATCCGTGCTCTTCGTCAACGGCGCCGGCACCTCCTCATTCTGCGGCATCTGTTGTTGCTCTGTCGCACATCCACCGGTTCTGGAGGCGGATGTCACTTCGAGTGGATGGGGTTGAGGTTTGATTCGTTTGTGGTCGGGCACACCGGTCGAGCGGGGACTTCGCTACATGGAGAGCGGTTTGGAGCTTTGGAGATGTCTTCACCTCGGAGGTCCGTTTGTAGCCTTTCAATTTGAAAGGCAAGCGGATATTTGGTGGGGCGTGTTGTCTTCGAGGACCGCCACTCAAGGGCGATCACTTGGGAGGATTTTGTAGATCGGTTCAAGGGAAGTTCTACCCTACTCATTTGTTGAGAAGATGGAGGTTGCCTTGACGACCTTTGCTCGGGAAGAGGTCTATTCTTTGAGTATGAGGTGAGTTCAACAACTTGGTTCGCTTTGTCCCTTGATGTGAACGATGATCTTCGAAAGGCCAAGAGGTTCCGTCGGGGCCTCAATTACGAATCTGGACATGTGTTGTGAGCTACTCCACTCCGTGACTCTGACTCTGTGGTGGATCAAGCTAGGGGCATGGAGTTGGAGATGCAACTCACAAAGGCGACAAGCCTCGTGGGTCGTAGTTTACGGTGGTGACGGAAGAGGAGCTCTAGTGAGGGAAGTGGGTGCATTCGACGACACCTTTCAAGAAATTCAAGGAGGACCGCAGATCTTCGAGTCCTAGCGATCGAGGCCGTTCTCTTCTTGGCGCCTCGTCCTTTGCAGTACTCGGCTCTTCGTCTGTCCCGAGGCGAGCATGCTTTGCTTTAAGTGCGGTGATGGACACCATGCCGAAAGTGCACTTGACGGGTGATTGCCGCCGATGTGGCCGACCGGGTCACAAGGAGGCGGTGTCGCCGTAAACCCGCTAAGCGTGATCAAGTGGGAGCTGTGCCATCTTCTTCTTGATGGGTCTGCTCGAGGATCTTTTCGGATGATGATCGCCTCCGCGATGCCATTTCCTTCACTTGGGCGCCTCCGGCGAGTACTCTCGGCGGCGCCACCTTCAAAGACCGCTTGGGTTGCACGACCGGCTTTACCGCACCGCCACAGCCAGATTGTTGGGGCTCGCCGCCCGCCGTCGTCTTCCTTCGCCATGGCGCCACATGGAGTGTACGCCATGCCTACTACAGAGTCCGCAGGTCGTCCTGACGTGGTGACAGGTACTTTGCTTGTGGATTCATTTGATGCTTTAGTCCTTTTGATTCGGGGCTACCTTTTCGTTTGTTTCGCTGGCGTTTGCTAGAAGAAGCGAACTTGAGTATCGATGGATTTCTCAATCGGTGTTGGTTAGTTCTCCGGGGTATTATTGCTAGTTCTCTTGTTTGTCCCGGTGTTCTGTTGTCATTGATGGAGAGAAGTTCACGGCGAATTTGATAGTTATTCAAATGGAGCCGTTCGACGTTATCTTGGGTATGGATTGGTTGCACTCTTATCGAGCCGTGATATCCTCGCTTCGTAGAGCGGTCTGCATGCGCACCTCGTGCGGGAGACGTTGACTTTTCAGGAGTGCGCCTCGCGCTCTCTTCGATGTTGGTCGGGTGTTCCGGTCGCGTGCGAAGCGAAAATCGGGCTTCTTTTAGCTCTTCTTTGGCGAGAAGTGTGGCCCGCAGATTGAGGAGATTCCAGGTGGTTAGTGATTATCCGGATGTGTTCCCGGTGAGCTTAGGGTTTGCCACTGCGCGAGGCGTGGAGTTTCGCATTGATCTTGTTCCGTACTCGTCCCATCTCGATGTCTCCATATCGATTAGCACGTCCGTTTGTGACGAGTTGAAGAAGCAATTGGATGAATTGTTGGCTAAAGGTTTGATCGGCGTAGTGTATCGCCGTGGGGAGCTCTGATTACATTCACGAGAAGAAGGATGGGAGTTGGCGTATGTGTATTGATTACCGTGCGCTTAATGCGATCACAATCAAGAACAAATATCCATTGCCCGCATTGAGGACTTGTTTGATCGGTTGAATGGAGCTCAAGTGTTCTCCAAGATCGATCTCGATCGAGGTATAATCAAATTCGTGTGCGTGAGCGGATGTAGAGAAGACCGCTTTCTCCACGGTATGGGCATTATGAGTATAAAGTTATGTCTTTTGGATTGACTAATGCACTGCCATTTTTATGGAGACCATGAACAACATGTTACACAGTATCTAGATGACTTCGTGGTGGTGTTCATTGATGACATTCTTATCTATTCAAGACCAATGAGGATCATGAGCGTCATTTGAGGTTGGTTTTAGATACTTTGAGAGAGCACAAGTTCTATGCTAAGTTGAAGAAGTGTGAGTTCGGATTTGAAGTGGGTTTTACGGGTCATGTGATTAACCCTCGTGGTATTCTTTGTTGATCCTAGTAAGGTCTCTACGATGGTGGATTGGAAGAGGCCGACTAGCGTGAAGGAGGTGAGGAGTTTCTTGGGATTGGTGGTTATTATCGGCGTTTTGTGCGAGATTTCTCTATCATTGCCAAACCGATGTCTCGGCTTACTCGAGAAGGTGTGAGATTCGGTGGGTGATGAGTGTGAGCGTAGCTTACGCATTTTGAAGGACAGGTTGGTGACCTCTCCTATTCTCACTCTTCCCGAGCCGGGAAAGCGGTTCACAGTCTTTTCAGATGCGTCTCGAGTGGGTCTTGGCTGTGTTCTCATGCAAGACGGTAAGGTGATTGCTTATGCGTCGAGGCAGTTAAAGAAGCACGAGCAGAATTATCCCACTCATGATTTGGAGTTGGCTGCGGTTGTTTTTGCTCTCAAGATTTGGAGGCATTATCTATACGGCGAGCCTTGTGATATTTTCACAGATCACAAGAGTCTCAAGTATATCTTCACTCGAAGGATTTGAATTTGAGGCAAAGGAGATGGTTGGAGTTGATCAAGGATTATGATCTTACTATTCAGTATCATCCAGGCAAGGCCAATGTTGTTGCAGATGCTCTTAGTCGCAAGGCGACTCCCGCTACTCTAGATTGCCTCATTGCTGATTTTGATCGCATGGGAATATCTTATTGTTATGCGGCACGACACATGTTGAGACACGCTTGATTCTTGAGTCGGCTATTCTGCACCGTGTCTGGAAGCTGTAGTGACCGTTATTACAGGAGGTTAGGAAGCGTCGGATGAGGGTAAAGAGTGTGATTTTAGCATGGGCGATTACGGTACTTTGAGGTTTAAAGGACGTCTTTGCGTGCGCAAAGGCGGAGGTCAAGGATGATATTTTGAGGAGGCACATCGCACTCCGCACCTCGCTCATCTGGTGAGACTAAGATGTATCGAGATCTGAAACAAAATTTTTGGTGGAAAAGAATGAAGGTGGACATTGCTAATTATGTGGCTTCTTGTGGTGTTTGTCAGCAAGTGAAAGTGAGCATAAGCGTCCCGCAGGTTGTTGCGACCTTTGGAGGTTCCCAGTGGCCTTGGGATGATATCTCTATGGACTTTGTGGTGGCGTTGACTCGTTCGCGCGAGGAAGGATGCATTTGGGTAGTGGTGGATCGATTCAGCAAGTCTGCGCACTTCATCCCTATTCGCACGACAAATTCAAATGAGTGATCTAGCTCCTATTTATGTGCGTGAGATAGTAAGACGCATGGTGTGCCAAAGACCATCATTTACAGGACGCCAAGTTTGTCTCCAAGTTACGGGAGAGTCTGCGAGTGCATTGGGCACACAATTACTTTGAGTCTGCTTTCACCCATGCATGATGGGCGATCGAGGCGTACTATTCGGACTTTGGAGGACATCTTTGCGATCTTGCGTCTTGTCTTGGAAGGGTAGTTGGGAGGACCATTGCCACTTGCGAGTTTGCTTATAATAATAGTTACCATTCCATGATAGAGCCGCGCCATTCGAGGTTCTCTATGGGCGGAAGTGCGATCGCCACTTTCTTTGGGATGCAGATGGGAGAGAAGGCAATTTGGGTCCTGACCGGATTGAAGACCGTTGAGCGTGTGGCCATGGTGGGCGAGAATCATTAGCGACTCAGCGAGCATGAGAAAAGTTATCTTGATTTGAGGAGGCGTGACTTGGAGTTTGCGGTGGGTGACCAGTGCTCTTGAGAGTGTCTCCCACTAAAGGCATTGTTCGGTTGGCACGGAGGAAGCTTAGCCCGAGGTATGTTGGACCATTCCCGATTATTGCAAGAATTGGAAAGTTAGCCTACCGCTTGGATCTTCCGAGTCCATGCGTGGAGTTCACAATGTGTTTCATGTCTCAATCTTTGAAAAGTTTTTGAGAGACCCAGAGCATAAGATTTCATTAGAGCCACGACTATTGAGCAAGATCTCACGGTTGAGTCGCGTCGTGGCGCGATCTCGAGAGGTCGGAGCGAGTCTTTGAGGCACAAGACGTTGGTATCGTCAAGGTCTTTGTGGACGATCACCGAGAGAGCCGACTTGGGAGTTGGAGTCTCGCATGCGCGAGCTTTATCCGGAGTTGTTCACGTCGGGTACGTGTTGTTTTGTTGTTTAATTTCAGCTGTGCAGTTTTCTTTGAGTAGATCGGCGAGTAGAATTCGGGTCGAATTACATTGAGGTAGAATGTAATACTCTGAAAAATAATATTAATAATCGCGTCTTAAGGGTCGGAGAGTAATTATTTAAATAGTAACAATAAATAAATAATTAAAAACGTCTTAAGGGCTTGTGCGTAATTAAATAAATTAGTACATATAAAAATAGAATTTTCGGAATTTTTAGAGCCATATAAATGGATTACGGATTTTCTAGAAAACCCTAGCCATTTTATTTTTCCACCGCGCCATTCTACCAATTTTCTTCTTCGCCATGCAAACAAATTCTTTCTCTGCTTATACTGGATCTAGCTGCGTCGTCAAATCGACTGCCTGATCGTCAGGCGCTGCGCTTCTGCTTGTCTTGCCGATCCAGTAAAGCCATTGCGTTGCCGTCTTGATCTTGCCGAACCGAGCTGCGTGGAGGCTCTGCCGTTCTGCAGCGTCGCGTTCTTTGCGTTTAGCGTGGAAGCCACCACCGCGTCGCCTCTGTCGTTGGTTCTTGCCACCCACCACGCCGTAAGCCAAGACTCTCGCTCCCATCTTTGCTTACTGTTGCTGCCGATCGCTTGTGTGATTGCAGGGCTGCATGCATGCGGTTGTGAACCACCTCTGATTTCGAGTAAGTTTAATCATTTAGTTAAACATTGCTTGGTCGGCTAGACATTTCTTGGTCGGCTGTGAGTTGGCTTGTTTTTTTGCTGTTACATCTTGGATGTGGAGTCATGAAGCTTGGATTAGTACAGGTGAGGGAATAAAGAAAAAAAAAGGGATTAATTGCTAGAAAAAAAAAACAGAGATCCGAATTCGAGTGGGTGACGATCTGTAATTTTGTGATCTCTCTGTTTTTCAGGTTAATTAGAGATTATAACTGAGTTTAATTAGAGAGGTCGACTAATAGATCCGTTAGCCTGCTGTTCGGTTGTACGATTTATTCGGATGCCTTAATGGCGGATTTTGGAAATCTCATCTACTAGTTAATTGTAGATAATTTCGATATCTTTCTATAGCATATTTTATTATGTCAATCGGACAAGTAGATTTCGAGATATGATTTTCGGAAGACCGCTGTTTTTACGGTTATCGTCTTTCGGCGCTGTTTTGGTAGACTGTAGATTAAAAATAGTAAATAGCTTAATTAGAGTTTTTGATCTACATGAAAGTTGTAGATAATTGTCCAATGGTTCTGTAGAATCTGAGAACGCGTATTTTGGTTGGATAGAACAAAAGTTATGAATTTAGTAAGACCGCTGTTCCGAAGCGGACAGATCAGTTTTCTGGGCTTAAAACGGAGGGTTAGATGATTTAATTAGAAGACTTTGTAATCTAAGAAAATGTGGATAATTTTATAAAGAATCCAGAATGGGGTGGTTTGTCGTGATCGGACTTTCGAGTCAAAAGTTACGTTCGTTCTAGTACCGAGACAGCAATGGGTAACTTTTCGGTACCGGAGTAGCGTGGTATATTTGGGGACGTGTAGGGCGTTGTCGATTGATTGCTATTCTTGTTGTTGTAGCTTGTATTGAAGTTTGTGTATTTAATATAGGAGGCGTCGTGCTTGTTGCCATCTTCTAGTCAGATCGTGCGTCGCAACTAGTAAAGGCAAGTGCATGGTAGACAGCGATCAATGATCGATCACTGTTTTCCTTATCTTCTATTACCATTATTGTTGTGCTTTTATTTTATTTAATTGCAAACAATGAATTGGTATGTTTATATCTTTGTTGACAAGCATGATGAAAAGTTGGATATGATGTTTATGATGGAGTTTGCATGTTTGCATTCATAAGCATCTTTGCATAAGAGAAGGTGATCATGATTGATCACAACTCCACGGAGTGGAGGAGGTCCCGATCCTTATGGAGGAGCGGGCTTGAGAGTGAATGTTGTCGCGAGCATTCACTCATGCTATACCGTATCTGTGAAAGAAGTGCATGTGGACATGTAGAATAGAGTTGCATTCATAAATGAGATTAATGACTGAGAATATTAATGAAAGTACATGTGATGATAATGAAGTTATTGAATACTGTTGATTTATTATTATCGTTGTATATCGATGTGTTTGCTGAGTCGTGGACTCACCCTTGCTCTATTGTTGTCTTTAGGTCACCTTCGAGGATGCCGTAACTGAGAGCGAGTAGAGCACATGGACATCACATGATCATTCGCCATGATAATCTTTTCATTCAATGTTGGTTTACACATGGACATGTTAGAGGTTGAATAAAGTTTAGGACATCATTTGGACTAGACTATTTGCTTTATTAATTTGGATACTTTGGTTGATGCCACTTTGGATTATTTACCTGGTTTTATTCCCCTTGCTTATTGATTATCGTTTGCTCCATAATTATACATGCTCTTTTGTGACCCATGGATATGGATATCGTTATTTCCTTGCTGTACTTTTATTGTGTGTCGATAATTATTAGTTTAAAGTGTAGTGTGGTGGCATTCTAGGCTCAGTGTTGGGCTGGGGTGTTACAAACAGCTTGAAGATATTTTTCACTAAAGTGCTTGATTCTTCTCGTTTTGCTACTTTGCGGGGAGAATTAGGGGTTATTAGTCCTCTTGGGCTGTTTTGAGAGGGATTTTGCTCTTTTTCCATTCATTGTATCATAATGCATTTTAAAATTCGAATTTCTTGCATTGTATTATAAACTTGTGGAGCTTTGATTATTATCCTTGTATGGCATATTTTCATACTTTACACCTTGCCATGTCCTCTCATAGTCTGCTAGACTTCTTTTATGGCTCTTCTTGTTTAGCTTAGCTTTTGCCTTGCTAGCTTTATATCTGTGAGCAAAATTGAATCAAATCATATTTTGTTGGATCTTGTGTCTAGTTTTGCTTTAGTGATCCTCTCATGATTCATGCCATGTCATATAGGTTAAATTGAGTTTTGAACTGAGTTTGAGCTGTAAAATGAGCTTTGTTAATTCTTAAGTCAAGCAAATGAAGAATGAGTTTTTATGCGCGAAAAAACTGATCTCACCAATTCTTTCTCATGAGACTGCTTGCCATTGCACTAGGCATGAACTCAGGGGGAGTTTTGAATGACATAGACCATTCTTTTAAGCTTCTTGCTTGAGATGGTCGCGGCAAGGCTTGAGATCTAGCACATTGCTATAAAAAATATATATCATTTTCGGTAAAATGCTCAAAATGCTAAGTGCTTGATTAAATTTCTTCATATTTGAACTCCTAATGCTCAAAATATCTCAGTTTCTGGTTTCTGGTCTTCATTTACTTATAGACATGGCTTGACTCATTTTTGGATACTTTGGTGAATCTATGATATTGAGCAACTTATCATGGTATAAATTCATTTAATCTCAGATTATTACTATTTTGGTCTTAGCTTTGCAGTACATGATTTGCCGTGATTGAATATAGCTTCTTCGCTTTATATGGCTTGGTGTAATACTTGTACTGTCTTCATGGATAACCTTCATGGCTCCTTTTGCTAAAAGTTCAAAAACAACAAAATTAGCAATTCCTTCATGCTCTAACTTTTTCCTTGCATCTTGATGAATTCATTGTCAAAGTGGGAGAAATATTAGAGAAAATGTGGTTTTTAGAGCTTTTTGGAGTCTAAAAGGGAAAATGGATTTTCTGAAAATTGGTGATCCTTGTGAGTGGATTCTCTTGGTTTTATTGCCTTTTCTGATTATATTTGCAAATCTAGAAGACTCACAATGATCAAAGGTCAAATAGAACATTTGTTCTTTGATATGGACTAAAGTGAGATTTTGGGCTACTTTATGGAAATTGAAGCTTTTTGTGCTCTCTTTGCCTTATCTCGCTTGCCTATGCTATTATGAAGTCAGCTTGGTCGTTTTCTAAGCTTTCTTTTGCTTATGGACCAAGTTGTGTCTTTGTGCGAAAACAGCGAGTTTTTACTTTTCAAACCACTTAACTACATTTTCTGTGAAATTGCTAATATGTTCATCAAGGGGAAGATTGTGGATATCGTGGGGATATGTGCATGATCTTAGAGTGATGAGTCAATTGGCAATGGCGTTGTTGGCTTGACGAATCTCGCATTTTCGTAAAACTTTAGTGCTGTCAGGTCTTGGGCGGTCCGACCGGCCCAGCCGCCGGTCAGACCGGCCATGTGGCAGTCCGACCGACAATGCTTGCCGGTCTAACCGGCCACAGATTACGATGGAGTTTGGGGCTAGGCCAAAAATAGTTTGTGTAGGCATGAGATGGGAGTCTCCTGGATGTGGTCACATAATTTTTGGAGCTCCCAGTCAAAAGTTCTATCAGTTTGAAAATTCCAGAAAGGGTGTGGATTTTCGAGTTGAAATTTGGCTAAGTCTTTTGGGGCAGTCAGACCGCCGTTATGGAATCGGTCCGACCGCTGGGAAATCGGTCCGGCCGGATTGGTAGGCGGTCAGACAGGCTTCCACTTGGACTTTGGCCATTTTGGCATTGATGTGTTTTCGTTGTGTTTAATGCATGAGTTTCAATGCTTTATTGTTGCATATTGCATTGTTGAACTAACGTGGGTCAAGCTGTGAAGAACTTGTTTCCGGAGACGATTTTTTTGTCTATTGCTGTGCAAGTGGCTTGCAGGTCAACGACGTCAACAGTGAGATGGATCGGGACTACGCTTGGAGAGCTGAGGTCCAGAACGATCATGGATGCTGGGTGGAGTAGTGTGACTCAAGCATGGTGCAGAATGGACAAGATGGATCGAACGGGCAGTCCGTTGCAGCTGGTTGGATTAAGCGGCGCGGGGGTCAGTGCAAGTGCCTTGGAGGTTCCGATGGGATTCGGACGGGAGAGACTTGCCGACATGATGAGAGCCGCTAATCAACCTACACGTGGTGAAGCAGGCGATTGCTTCAACAGATTTGTGTGTGTGTGGGTCCCACTTGTGTTGGGCCTTAATGGGAGCCCATGTGAGAAACCCTAGCCTCTCCTATAAATAGAAAGGGGGAGATGGAAAAACCCCAAGCACTTAAGCCCTCATTTAGAGAAACTCCAACTTTTCTAGGGTTTGGAGAGGAGAGGAGGCTCTAGGGTTTAGAGAGAAATTGTGAGTGTGCACTTGTATTGAGCTCTTATCCTCTTTGAGGGAGTGGCTTTGTAAGCAACATCTTGAATTAATCAATCTATTGATGTTTGCTCAAGGGTGAAGTCTCGTTTGCCTTCTTCTCTCTTTTGATGATTTTGGTGCTTCCTTGATCCGGGTGTTTATGCTTGGTCTCTTGACCGATTTTACCTTGCTATGATGTGTGGGAATACTCCTAGAATCATCTAGATCATCAATCCCCCACAAGCAAGTTTTGGATCAAGATTTTTATATTTCTAGGTTTTGGAACACTTCTTTGGTAAAACCTTAAGAGATCGATTCTTTGAAGTGGATCAGGACAATCGTCACTAGAAATAGGTCTTGTATATCCTTAGGGAGGTGTGCTCCAAATTTGGTCAAGTTTCGTTGGTTGAATCAAAAGTTGGACCAATTTTCATTTTGGATTTGGGCATTGCGCATTGTCTCTGGACTAAATCGGTCTGACCGATTTTTCACCGCCGGTCCGACCGCCCGACAATCAGACCGCCAATTGAGCGCCGGTCCGATCGCCACGCAGTAAGACCGCCAGCACTACACCGGTCCGACTGGTCCAGTGAGATCAATTCTCCATTATTGTGTCTTGTGGTTAAGGTGGTAATCAAATTCAGCACAAGGCTTCCTCTGTGCATTTACTGATCTTCTTAGCTTTCATAGCTAAAGGAGAAAAGTGAGTGTTGAATTTGATTAAGGCAAAAAATCGAGAAAGCGCCTATTCACCCCCCTCTAGTCGCCTTTACGGTCCTACACACTCTCTCTCTCCAAAGAACACCGAAGAGGCGGGACTACCGATTGTCCTAACTGAACATAAAAGATCATTTCATTCAAAATCAAACCTAATTTTCTTTGATCAACTATTCCTTGTGTAATCCAATCCTCTCTTTTGAAGATGCCAAGAACAAGGATTGCTACTTTCAAGTCCTATGGATCTCAATGGGTCAATCATCCTCAGAAGTTCCTGACCATGCCCTGGAAGAACGCCGCAAGGTTCAAGAAGACAAAGGCAAAGGTTCCGCTGACTCCAGCTCAGATTCTGAGAACAATTCATCTGAAGCTGGGACTGAATCAGATGATATCATAGGAGAACCTGAAGAGAGTGAGATCAACCTGAGGACTATCTCAGCGGATGCTTATGCTATCATGCTAATCGCAATTAGTTTGTTCTTCCTGCTTCTTCCAAGAGTCCTAGATTTCATACCAGGTTTCAAGAGCTGGTCTATGAACATCTATATGGCCCCAACAGACAGTTTGCAGATCATAAGTGGGTCAACTGGGATCATTTGAACTCTCTAGATAAGTATGAAGGTACATATCACCTCTTCCAGAGAGCAGGGCTTCATGACCTGGTCACCCTCAAGTGTGACTATGATGAGGACATCATCAGGCAGTTCTATGCTACTTTGTATGTTTCCTCTGATTTCACTAAGCTCAGCTCGATGACTGGATCTTCCTATTTGGAATACAACAAGCATTACTTTGAGCTAGCCCTGGCCACAGAGTTTGACGCTTTTGAGAAGATATATGACAAACCAGCTCTTTTGGTGCCAGCTTGGACATAATATTATGATGCAAATGCTTGCTTCGTTCCAGGTAAAATAGGGGGACTTCTTCCCATTCCTAGCTTGGTAAATATAATAATCAACCACACTATCCTTCCCAAGAGTGGAAATTTCGATACTATTTGGGGGCATGCATGGAACATAATTGACAATATTATGCATGGCCGGAAATTTGACGTGGTTGATGTCATTATAAGAGAGATTGCCTCTTCTAAGAATAATCGTGTTAAGAGAATAAATTATGCTCCTTATATCATGGCCCTGATCATTCGAAAGACTGGGTATAATGGAGGTTTGGGATCAGTCCACAAGCCGTACAAGCCCCGTGAAGGCCCTCCTATTCCTGCAAATGTTCAAGCTCCCAATCCCCCTATGGAGGCCGCACAAGGAGGTGCACAAGGAGTTGCTGCACCGGCAGAAGGTCAAGCCTCCCTCTCCTAAATTTATGAGGCCATCTTGGAGATTAAAAATTCTCAGCAAGAAATCAGGATTACTCAGCAGGAGATGAGGGATTCTCAGCAGCGATTCCAACTCGAAACTCAAAACAGGCTGGCTTCCCTAACTGAGAGTGTGACGGCACTGGAGAACATGATAGTGACTCCTAATCGATACGGACAATGCCGTCTCCTTACACCCCCAAGCAGCTCTCAAGATCCGGCTGAGTGACCTTTTTGGTACGTTGATGCCAAAGGGGGAGAGAGGGTGTGGAGGATGTGGAAGGTAATATTTAGGGGGAGCTATCTAGTCTCTATTAATTATGTTTGCTTGTAAAACTCTTGTTGAACTTATGATATTGATGTAATAATTCTTATGCTTGCTTTGAATACTCTTGTTAAACTTAGATGTGATTCTATGATTATCATATTAATATCTTCATCTTCAATCTTATTGTTTCTCCAAGTTTCAATATGCTACAGAAACACCGCCAGAATTTCTTAAAAATTCTCTACATGTGCCTTGCTTCAATTTCTCTTTTTATGCACATGTTAAGGGGTAGCTTTCTTTACCAAACTTAATATCTTTCTCACACTTTGGTTGTGTTGTCATCAATTACCAAAAAGGGGATGTTGAAAGCATCTAGGCCCCTAAAAATATGTTTTGGTAATTAATAACAATATGTGAATACGGGACTAACATGTGTGTTAAGTGATTATAAGGTTTAGTCCTAATGACAAATTCAACGACATGGAGATGCATGCTAAAGGATGTCATAAGGATGGATTTGTTTCAAAGGCAAGGTATAAAATAGTCTAGGACCCCTTTTGAATTTTACCGGTGTTAGGAGAATGGTGAAAGACCGGGTTTTAGATTAGATACCGTACTATTAAGAGGGATCATGACTAGTAGCTTGAAAGCACATTTTTATGCCTATGGATCAAACTAGGATCATGCATGTAATCAAAATCTGTTTTAAAGCTCAAATCAACAGTTTGTGCAAAATCGGTAGTTCCAGCGTTACATGGGCGGAACTACCGCATGTCGGTTGTACCAAAAATCCGGTGGTACGTTTTTTCCAGAGAGACACCTCTTATGATTTTCTTTGCTTCTCTGGAAGACCGGTTACCACATGCCGGTTGTATCGAAAATCGGGCGGTACATTTTTTCCAGAGAGGCACCTCTTGCGATTTTCTTTTCTTCTCTGGAAGAGCGGTAGTACCAGCGGTACATGGGAGGAACTACCGCACATCGGTGATTCTGATTTTTATGCGGTACGTTTTTCACAGTGCGACACCCTTCTGATTTTATTTCGCATTTTGCTAGAACGGTAGTACCGCTGTGGTTTTGGCGGAACTACCGGACATCGGTGATTTTAAAAAAGTGTGTGGTACGTTTTATCTAGGAAGGGGTGTTTTGTGCTTCAACGAAACATGGTAGTACCGCCAGTGTTTTGCAGAACTACCGATTATCGGAACTGCCGCGTGTTCAATGGCGGTAGTACCGCACCAAGCTTCCAACGGCTATGTCAGACGCATTTAATACCTTTGTTATAGCCGTTACTGTGCTGACCATGGAGGAGCGGTAGTACCGATCAATACATGGCGGTACTACCGATTGTCCTGACTTTTTCTGATTTCTTCCTCCAACGGTCGTATTTGGATGTGGGGGTATAAATACACCCCCACCAGCTCTAGTACATGTAGTTGAGTATTTATTGAACACTCTTGAGCCTATAACATTCATTTCACACCTCATTCTCTCCTGTTGCATCTTTTGTGAGGTTGTTGAGCAAAATCAAGTGCATTCATTCTAGTTTGATCCATAGCACTTGAGTGCCGTCAAGCGAAGGTCAAGGTTTATTACTCTTGGTGTTTATCGACACCTAAACGGCTTAGCGAGAGTTTGCGCGGTGATCTCTTCAAGAAGATTATGAAGAGGCCCGACGCCGATTGTGATTGGTTCGATGTTCACCAACTCCGGAGGGGAGGAAGAACAACCACAAGTGAAATCGAGGGAAGGGTTAATTTGTGGAGCCGGCTTGATTGGGTAAAGCTTCCTCAACGTGGACTAGTTAAGATCGACAAATCTTCGCTACTACGGGAAAAACTCCTTTGTCTTCATTGTGGTTATTTCTTGTCCTTACTTATTGCCTTTAATTTTGTAGCATATATCTTGTGATAGGTTGTCTTGTTAGAGTTTAGCTTGCCTAGTTGTATAATTTGGTTAAGAATTTTAAAACCTCCTATTCACCCCCCTCTAGTCGGTTATCCTTGATCCTACACCATACACCATTGATGAATTGATTGTGTGTTTTGAATATTGAGAATGAGCACGTCTATAACATCTCTACAACGTAAAAAAAGCAAGTGGTGGTCATTCATCCTCCCATCATCAATCACGTCGGTCTGACTGAGAATCTGAGGTTGGACAGGCCAGAATTCACACGGTCCTCTCCTCTTTGCCCACGTCGACATCCACGCCCACCTCCCACCCACACGCACGCTCGAAGCTTCTCGCTAAAAAAATCATCGCCTCACTGCCTCAGCCAAACCACCGCCTGATTTCTTCCTCGCGACAACCAACTGCCTCGTCTCCTCCCCACCCTCATTCGGTTCGACCACGTCGCCCCTTCTCCCCACCTCTCCCTCCCCTCCCCTTCCCCTCAGTCATGCCCAACTACCGTCTTCCTCTGGCCGCCGTCGCCCTCGTGCTCCGTGCAACTCGACCGCCTGATCTCCTCCCCCACCGATGCCATTGCAGAGATTGGTCTTGGCACCGGTGTCGGCAGGCTCCTCGCCGTCTCCATCGAGCACCTTGAGCGGGAGCCCGCCGCGAATGATGCCCCACTCACCACGCTATCCCCGTGGGAGCTCCAGCTCGTGCTCGTCTACTTCGCGCAGGAGTACTGCCCCACGGAGTCAGAGTTATCGCCTTCCTCTCCCACGTGGAGCGGGAGGTCGCCGCCTACGGCATCTGCAAGGTCATCCCGCCCTACCCCTGCCACTCCTGCCGTTTCGTGTTCGCCCACCTCAACCACTCCCTCGTCACCTCCTCCGAGGGGCCCAATGCCCTCGGTTGTCTCGTCTCATCCACCCTGACTCAAAGTCCAAACTAAATCCCCTCTCTTGTCTTCTCCTCTCGCGTTTCCCAAATCGGGCTAACTGCGAATATGCCAAGAAGAGGAAAAAGAACTCGGATTCGAGGATTCTCCCCCAAATCTCACCGTCGGCGTCGTAATCAGCGTACGTATGACCATTCCCCTGCCCCCATTTCTTTATTTCCCTAAATTTTTTAATCAGAATTAGGGTTCTTGATTTTTTGCATTTCGGAGGTTCCACGTGATTGCATCTAGATGTGCGCCTTGTTTTATGCAGGATCACCGTGAAACCCTATGGAGGGTCGCTTGTCTTGTCTCCCATGCCCTAGCCATCCTGTCGCCGTTGTTGCTGTTGGCGCCGAACGTTTTGCGCTCGGGCATGTGATGTCGTGGGGGTGCTTCCACCACGGTAGATCCACCTTTTACTTGCAGCTGTGGTTGCTTGAGACAACTCAGTGAAAATCGCGTACGCAGTACAAGCTAACTCTTGTGCATGTCTTCTTGCCTCAATAAGAATGTACGCAAATGCCATATCGTGGAATTGCTCTTTGCCTCAGAAAGATTTGGTGGATGATCCTGAAAAATTAGGGCAACCTGCTATGGTTGAAGATGCTCTAGACTTTCAGGATGGTCTAATTGGCGAATGTGAAAAGCACAAAGATTCTGTTGAGTACAAACGGGCAGCAGAGGAGTGGGCATCCAGACAATGTCAATTACTAAAACTGGTATAGTGTTTTGCCTACTTAGAATCCATCTTAAACTATACAAGAACATCATGTGCATAAATTTTGGAACATAAAGTTTAATAATACACTATTCAATGTCAATTTTAAGGAGCACCAGGGTTATGCCTTTTGTATTTTTGCCATGCATGTCTATGGAGACAATCTTGACCGCCTTGATATTTATCTTTTCTTGTGTTTGTGATCTGTATGTGATGAACCACGAAGGTCCTGTTCTGGCCCAATCTTTCGGTGAGAAGGTAAGTTCGGTAGTAGTCGCTCAACTCGCACGATCCTGGCTACGAACTCGCAAGGCTCAAAACAAGACAATCGCTGAACTACTCGACAAGTCGTTATCAACAGTGCATGAATACCCGGATGACATGATCACGAAGATCAATTCCTGCATACACCGAAGAAGCACGTAAGAACAAGATAAATAGGCAATCTGAAACTGTAAATAGGAATTGAAATTGTATTGATAAATAGGGTTCCGAAGAACTATGTCGTTGTTGATTTCGCCGAACAAGAGGACAAAGTATATAGTAGCAAAGCTAAACTTCAGTCAACAAAACCCCCCGAACCCTAAGGGTGGCAGCCACTATGTAAAGGAGGAAGAGAGGGGTGGCTGGTACTATTCAGGTATTAATAGTACCACATAAACAGTGCCAAACCCTTGGTGTCCAACCCGAATTACAAGGCCCATGGCCCATTACCATAGGTGACGCATCACCAAGTTCCTTTACTCAAATATTGCTAAGTGTTGGCCTAAATAACTTGATATATAGTCTTCATGCTAGATTCTGCTAAGCACATTATATAAATATTTATTCCTCGTATGGTCATCTACATGCTTGGTGCTGCCATCATCTCCATTTAGCTTGCCTCCCGATCCTTGTTTTCTAAGTAAAATAATATCACGTGCTTTAGGCAGCATCATAGAGTTCATAGAATATAGATGCACTCAGAGAAACGAAGTCACCTGATAATTTAGTTGGCGAGCACGTGCTCTAGTAATTGGTCCTTGCACATCAGAAGCAGTAGGGATGGTTGTATCAGTGGAAGAGGTATCCTTATCATCCTCCCCTTCTTGAATTGGAGTCGTCCTCGACTCAAGGCCATCTTCTGCTCCTAAGTATGGCTTCAAATATGCAATGCTAAATGTGGGACTAACCCCAAAATCTATCAGCAGATCAAGCTTATATGCATTATCATTAATCTTTTCTAACACCTTAAAATGACCATCAGCTCTAGGCATCAATTTTGACTTTATCAAGTCAGGAAACCTATCTTTGCGCAAATGCAACCAAACAATATCTCCAGGTTCGAATGTTATTTCTTTTCTACCCTGACTACCCGTAAGTTTATATTGTGTGTTCATTCGCTCTATATTCTCTTTAGTTGTCTCATGCATCTTCAATATCAATTCAGCACGTTGTGTAGCAGCAATATTTACCTTTTCCGAAGATAGTAGAGGTAATAAATCAATAGGAGCACAAGGAACAAATCCGTAAACTACCTGAAAAGGGCACATCTTCGTGGTTTAATGATGCGAACGGTTGTAAGCAAACTCCACATGAGGTAAGCATTCTTCCCACATCTTCAAATTCTTCTTCAAAATAGCCCTCAACATAGTGGACAATGTCAGGTTGACAACTTCAGTTTGTCCATCTGTTTGGGGGTGACATGTAGTAGAAAACAGCAACTTTGTCCCCAATTTAGCCCTTAGTGTCCTCCAAAAGTGATTAACAAACTTCGTATCACGATCAGACACAATTGTATTGGGCACTCCATGTAGTCGAACAATTTCTTTAGCTTTGTGGCATGTAGTGCTGCGAGACACATAGCGCTCAACGTCGCGCCTTAACTTAGGCCAATAGAAGTGATCGGTCAAAATATCCTCTGTCTTCTTGACACTAAAATGTGCCATGAGTCCTCCATGCGCCTCCTTTAACAACAAAAGGCGAACAAAGTTAGCTGGAATGCATAGCTTGTTAGCACGAAACATAAATCTATCATTCACAATAAATTTATTTCAGCTTTTGTCATCTTTACAATTCTGAAAGATATCTTTAAAATCATCATCATGCACGTATTGCTCTTTAATTGTCTCTAAACCAAAAATTCTGAAATCAAGTTGAGATAACATGGTATAACGACGAGATAAAGCATCAGCAATAACATTATCCATTCCTTTCTTGTGTTTAATGACATATAGAAATGATTCAATGAACTAAACCCATTTAGCATGTCTACGGTTCAGATTTGATTGACTACGGATGTGCTTTAATGATTCATAATCAGAATGTATAACAAATTCTTTGGACCATAAATAATATTGCCATGTCTCTAATGTCTGAACTAAAGCATATAATTTCTTATCATAAGTAGGATAATTCAAATTAGTCTCACTTAATTTCTCACTAAAATACGAAACAAGTTTACCTTCTTGAATAAGCACACCTTCAAATCTAATTCCACTAGCATCACATTCAAGCTCAAAAGTCTTACCAAAATCAGGAAGTTGAAGAAGTGGTGCATGTGTAAGCTTATCTTTCAAAATCTGAAATGATTGTTCTTGTCTAGGGCACCAGATAAAAGGAACTCCTTTCTTCGTAAGCTCATTCATCGGTGCGACAATGATGTTGAAATCTTTAACAAGGCGTCAATAAAATCCAGCAAGTCCGAGAAAACTCCGCACTTGTGTGACCGTGTTAGGAGTCGGCCAACTCTGTACAGCTTCGATCTTGGTTTGATCAACCTCAATACCCTGTGGAGTAACAACACAGCCAAGAAACGATACTCGATTGGTGCAAAAGGCACACTTCTCAGGGTTACCAAACAAATGTGCATCACGTAGAGCATTAAAAATAGCACGCAAGTGTTCAAGATGTTTCTCTAATGTTTTGCTATAAATCAATATGTCATCAAAATATGCCACCACAAATTGTCTTATGAAAGTACGCAAAACTTCATTCACTAATCTCATAAAAGTACTAGGTGCATTTGTTAACCCAAAAGACATCACCAACCACTCATATAATCTAAACTTAGTTTTGAATATCGTTTTCCATTCATCGCCTAACTGCATGCGAATTTGGTGATACCCACTACGCAAATCAGCTTTAGAAAACATAGTAGACCCACTTAATTCATCAAGCATGTCATCTATCCTAGGAATAGAATGATGATATCGAATAGTAATATTATTGATAGCTCTACAGTCAACACGTATACGCCATGATCCATCTTTCTTAGGTACCAAAATCACAGGGACAACACAAGTACTAAGGTTTTCAGGTACGTACCCTTTGTCAAGCAAGTCTTGCACTTGACGTTAAATTTTCTTAGTATCTTCAGGATTGGTTCTATATGGCGCACGGTTGGGAAGCGAGGCTCTTGGAATTAAATCAATTTGATGTTCCATCCACCTAATTGGAGGCAGCCCTGGGGCTATGTCACTTGAAAACACATCAGCAAACTCCTACAAAATGTTAGCAACAACAGGAGGCATATCCTGAAAGGAAAACCAGGTTTCTTTGCACACTAAAGCATAGCAATCAGATTTACTATCTTCCATCTCACAAATATCAGATTTAGTTGCAAGGAAAACAAAACCTTTCAATTTAATTTCACCTTTCCTAGTACTAGGTTCTTTTTTCTTCGGGTGCACAAGTTCTTTAGCTACAATCTGATTTTCACTTTTGTTACTCTCATTTTCTTTATTAGCTCTCTCTAATTCATCCTTTAAAATAGCTTCAGGAGACATGGGCAACAAAGTAATTTTTTTCATTAAACATGAGAGTATACTTTCACAATGCAAGTTACCTTCAAATTGCCACAATTGTTGAACTATTGAATTTAATATAGGCAAGGGTGTTGTTGTATGGTCAATGCAAGATTCTCAACCATGTCCATGCTCGCCAAATTGTTGCAACTTCCTCCATCAATGATTACTCGACATGAACGCTCTTTGATGACAAGCTTTGTTTGGAACAGATTTTGGCATTGATTCTGCTCAGCACACTCTATTTGTGCACTAAGTACACGCTTCACTATAAGGCTTAAATACTTATCTGAAATTTCAGCACCATATTGTTCCTCATCGCGCTCAGATTCTTGATCATCACCTGTGAGGTCAGTTGTAAGCATAGCATATTCTTCCTCGATATCACTAGCTGAAAGATACTCACCATTATCCTTTATCAAGAGAACCCACTTGCTAGGGCAATCCCGCATCATGTGTCCATAGCCCTTGCAGCGATGACATTGTGTTTCTCGTGCTCTACTCGTTGAAGCAACCGAAGATGAACTTTGTGCGGGGGCGTGTACCATGCTCTTGCTCGTTTCTGATGCACATGATGGTGTAGTGGAAGTAGATGGACGCCGGCTATTGGAGGGGTTCGTAGGTGCATGTGTTCGGCTGGAGGGAGTAAATGGTGCTCTTGATTGCACTTGAGTTGTGCGACCTGCAAAAGCACCTGCAAAATTGCCTTTGTTTCTGGATTGATGTCCCTGTATCTCTCTCTCAACTTTACAAGCAAGATGAAACAAACGAGAGATAGAATTGTATTATTTATAGTCAAGTATGTCCTGAATTTCACGGTGTAAACCTCCCAAAAATCTAGCCATCTTAGTATCTTCAATTTCTTCTAAACCACAACGCAACAAACCAATTTGCAATTCTTGATAATAATCCTCTACAGAACTACTACCTTGTCTTAAGCGTTGTAATTTATTAAGCAAATCCCAAGAATAATATAAAGGTGCAAATCTATGCCTCATTGCTCTCTTCAAAACATTCCATGTTATAGGTATGTTCTGATTAGTACGGCAATATTCGCTCCACCAAATAGACGCAAAATTAGAAAACTCGCTAATAGCAGCCCGAACTTTCTTATCTTCAGGGAATTCATGACAATCAAAATTTTGTTCTACGGTAAGCTCCCATGTGAGATAAGCATCAGGATCATATTTTTTAGTAAAAGGAGGCATGGTGAATTTAATTTTACCAAATGCATCATTATGGTCATGTACCTCACGTTGATTTCTTCTCATACCTTGACGATTTTGATGAAGCCGATGATGGTTGCGATCGTTGTGAACATTGAATCCATCGGATTCCACATCAGCAATGTAGTTGTTCACGTCTTCTTCTTCCACCTCATTTGCCCAAGAGCGTGCAGCAGGTGGTGTGCGGCGAGCAGGAGGCTCCTCCACTCGAGCAGGAGGCTCCTCCACTCTTGGCTCACCCTGGGCCATGGTTTCAGCAAGTGGCTAACGTTCGAGGAGCACAACATATGTGTGGAGCACCGCGAGGTTGTCGTTGATCTTATCCAAAGCATTGCGTACGCTCTCAACAAGCGAGTGCTCCATGTGCCGCACGAGCTCTCTTATGCAAAGTGTGAGAGACCCCTCACCCGCATGCTCCAAAGAGTGGTCGTTGTTGTTTTCGCCATGTGTAGATCTGTGTGACCCTACCATTGTTAGTAGAAAATAAAGAAAAAAATCACAGTATATATGTCCCTATGGACTACTTGGTTCTAGAGTTTCACGAGTCACTCTCTCACAATGCCCTACCAAGTTCTTACAAACTCTTACCAATGCACAAGAATGTGGTACAACTGGTGACTGGTTTGTGATACTCTCACTTATGAATAGTCCAACGATTGCGAGGAAACTGTACCTGCTGAGTTAGTAGGAAGTGGAGCTTAGAAGGTTAGTATGTAGCAAAGGAGTTGCAATTGTTCAAATCAGTATGCAAAGTTGAAAAGTAGTTCAAAATACTAGTCACAAATGCTGGTCTTAGTCTAAACCAAGCCTAGTTAGTGCAACTCGCAAGAACGACTAGGAGCAACAACGGGAAGGCTAGCACAAGAACTATCAAAGCAAGTGAGCAATGTATTAACTATGCCAATCTAAACAAAGAAAAAAAAAATCAAGAAATGAGCCAGCTCCGAATTTCTTTTTTTATGTTTTTCTTCTTCTTTTTTTTGCTCTCTTTTTTTTGTGAATCCGCACCTGACTCAAATCTCTTCGAAATCCTCTTTCAGGTCTAGGTAGGTATATGGGTCACAAATTCTCTCTCTCTCTCTCTAAACTATGATTTTTTTTTGTCGCGTTGCTGAAGTCAGATGAATATTAGGTTTCCTTCTGGCAACACGAAACAAACTCTTTTAGCTCACGGTGGTAGGGTGGTTGGTGGTCGCAGCAACAAAACGGCCGGACGGTGGTAGAGCGCGTTGGTGCTGCGGTAGTGATTAGCAATGGTGGCAGGCGCTGTGGTGGTCGATCGATTGCCACAGTAGGTGTTTTGGTGGCTGCAGCAAAGGTCGGTAGGTAGCGGCGGGGTAAGGGGTGATGGGTACCGCAGCAGCGAAGGTAGCGATGCTACAGGGGGTGATGAGTGCTGCGGCAGAACTAGACGACTTGCAAGAGACTCCAAACTAGACTAATCTAGACAGAAACCAGCACAATAACTCGACGATACAATGAAAATTTAACAACACAAACTAACAGAAACAAATTGCAATGTCTCAAAGGGCTCGGTATGGATGATAGATGTATTTTTTAAGCAATTTTCTAGACTCTAGGTATGAAAAACGAATCTGCTACTAGAAAACTAGAACTCTCACCGATCAACTGTAGCTCCGATACCACTTGATGAATAACGAAGGTTCTGTTCTAGCCCAATCTTTCAGTGAGAAGGTAAGTTCGGTAGTAGTCGCTCAACTTTCACGATCCTGGCTACAAACTAGCAAGGCTCGAAACCACGTAAACGCAGAACTGCTCGATAAGTCGTTATCAACCGTGCACGAATACCCGAATGACCTGATCACGAAGATCAATTCCTGCATACACCGAAGAAGCACGCAAGAACAAGATAAATAGGCAATCTGAAATTGTAAATAGGAATTGAAATTGTATTGATAAATAGGGTTCCGAAGAACGATGTCGTTGTTGATTTCGCCGAACAAGAGGACAAAGTATATAGTAGCAAAGCTAAACCTCAGTCAACAAAACCCCTCGAACCCTAAGGGTGGCGGCCACTATGTAAAGGAGGAAAAGAGAGGTGGCGGCTGTGGGTACTATTCACACAAGAACAGTACCACATGAACAGTGCCAAATCCTAGGTGTCCAGCCCGAATTACAAGGCCCATGGCCCATTAGCATAGGTGGCGCAGCACCAACTTACTTTACTCAAATATTGCTAAGTGTTGGCCTAAACAACTTGATATATAGTCTTCATGCTAGATTCTGCTAAGCCTCAGTATATAAATATTTATTCCTTGTATGATCATCTCCATGCTTGGTGCTGCCATCATCTCCATTTAGCTTGCCTCTCGATCCTTGATTCCTAAGTAAAATAATATCACGTGCTTTAGGCAGAATCATAGGGTTCATAGAATATGGATACACTCCGAGAAACGAAGTCACCTGATAATTTAGTTGGCGAGCACGTGCTCTAGTAATTGGTACTTGTACATCAGAAGAAGTAGGGATGGTTATATCAGTGAAAGGGATATTCTCATCAGTATGCTATGGCCTTGTGGTGTCATGAGCTCTGATTGTTGGTGCGTCTTGTGTCATTTGGTCGTTCTGGGGAGAAAACTACTTTGATGTCCCTGAGGTCCTTGTAGCCTGTGGTGTGCCTGCTTTGTAGGTACAATCTCGAAATGGTCATTGGTCAATTTTTTGTTAAGCTCCTATGGTATCAAACTATCAATACGCCGATTTTTAATCGATTTTGTGTTAATATGGATTGTGCTTGATTGGTACTTGTATTCTTGTGAGTTTGTGGTGACATTCAGGGCCTATCCAGCCTTTGGAACCTATGATGCTTGTTATTGCATTTAATTCATCCTTATGTGCTAATTGCTCCAGGTGGGCGCTATTGGTCATCGCCTAGGTCGTTAGCGATTAGGCGGCGCCGACAATTCTACGCGTCGAAGGATTAGGTGTCTGTTTTGTATTGATTCATTCTCATGTACTCAATATAACTCAAGCTTTTATTCTCATGTAGGACAACAACAATACATATACATTATACATCATTGGGGCTTCTTCGCTCCTTTGCTCGTGTCTATAACTCTATACATTACAATAATGCAAAAGCTCTATACATTACAATAATGCAAATATCAAGCTGTTAGCTATGAACTATCATATTTTCCTATTTTCCCGCCATCATCTAATCATCGCCTAGGCGCCCGCCTAGGTGTCCTCGTGCCTCGGAGCGGCTCGCCTCGCCTTGTCGCCGTGACAACATAGGTTCGAGTAGGGATAATCTGTGATCTATAGATAGCTTCGGTAGTAATGTAATATATCCTTTGCGTACTTAGCTCCAGTATGCATTGTCCGCAAGTCGATAAAAAATTTGATGTATATTCTTTTGGAGTTGTTCTTTTGGAGCTTATTACAGGAAGAAAACCTGTTGATGCTTCTCAGCCATTGGGAGATGAAAAGGAACTAATGCAACACACAAATTTTCTAGACTCTAGGTATGAAAAATGAATCTACTACTAGAAAACTAGAACTCTCACCGATCAACTGTAGCTCTGATACCACTTGATGAACCACGAAGGTTCTGTTCTGGCCCTATCTTTCGGTGAGAAGGTAAGTTCGGTAGTAGTCGCTCAACTTTCACGATCCTGGCTACAAACTAGCAAGGCTCGAAACCACGTAAACGCGGAACTGCTCGACAAGTCGTTATCAACCGTGCACGAATACCCGGATGACATGATCACGAAGATCAATTCCTGCATACACCGAAGAAGCACGCAAGAACAAGATAAATAGGCAATCTGAAATTGTAAATAGGAATTGAAATTGTATTGATAAATAGGGTTCCGAAGAACGATGTCGTTGTTGATTTCGCCGAACAAGAGGACAAAGTATATAGTAGCAAAGCTAAACTTCAGTCAACAAAACCTCTCGAACCCTAAGGGTGGCGGCCACTATGTAAAGGAGGGAAAGAGGGGTGGCGGCTGTGGGTACTATTCACATATGAACATGTAACACCCCAGCCCAACACTGAGCCTAGAATGCCACCACACTACACTTTAAACTAATAATTATCGACACACTATAAAATTACAGCAAGAAAACAATGATATTCATATCCATGAACCACAAAAGAGCAATGCATAATTATGGGTCAAGTAATAATAAATAAGCAATGGGAATTATAACCAGGTAAATAATCCAAAATAGCATCAACCAATGAATCCAAATTAATAAAGCAAATAGTCTAGTCCAAAAGATGTCCTAAACTTTATTCAACCTCTAACATGTCCAAGTATAAACCAATTGTGAATGAAAAGATTCTTATGGCAATGATCATGTGATGTCCATGTGCTCTACTCGCTCTCAGTTACGGCATCCTCGAAGGTCACCTAAAGACAACAATAGAGCAAGGGTGAGTCCACGACTCAGCAAATACATCCATAAACAACGAACAATCATAAATCAACAGCATTCAATAACTTCATTAACATCACAGGTACTTCTATTAATTTTCTCATGCAGCTATCTTCTCTTTGATTCACAACCATTAATCTCCAATATCAATGCAAATCTATTCTACATGTCCACATGCACTTCTTTCGCGTATACCGGTATAGCGTGAGTGAATGCTCGCGACAACATTCACTCTCAAGCCCGTTCCTCCAAAAGGACCGGGGACCTCCTCCACTCCCGTGGAGTTGTGATCATCATGATCACCTTCTCAAATGCAATGATGCTTATGTATACAAAATATGCAAAACTCCAACATAAACATGATATCCAACTTTTCATCATGCTTGTCAACAAAGATATAATCATACCAATTCATTGTTTGCAATTAAACCAAATAAAAGCACAACAATAATGGTAATAGAAGATAAAGAAAACAGTGATCGATCATTGATCGCTGTCTACCATGCACTTGCCTTTACTAGTTGCGACCTTGCGATTTGATTAGAAGACGGCAACAAGCACGACGCCTCTCCTATATTAAATACACCAACTTCAATACAAATTACAGCAACAAGAATAGCAATCAATATGCTTCGCTCCTACATGTCCCCAAATATAACACGTTACGCCGGTACCGACTAGTTACCTATAGCTGACTGGTTACTAAAAAGAACGTAACTTTTGACTCAAAAGTCCGATCACCACAAACCACCCCATTCTGGATTCTTTATAAAATTATCCACATTTTCTTAGATTACGAAGTCTTCTAATTAAATCATCTAACCCTCCGTATTTAGCCCAGAAAGTCGATCTGTCCGCTGCGGAACAGCAGTCTTAATAAATTCATAACTTTTGTTTTACTCAACCAAAATACGCGTTCTCAGATTCTACAGAACCATTGGACAATTATCTACATCTTTCATGTAGATCAAAAACTCTAATTAAGCTATTTTCTATTTTTAATTTACAGTCTACCAAAACAGCGCCGAAAGACGACAACCCTAAAAACAGCGGCCTTCTCAAAATCATAACTCAAAATCTACTTGTCCGATTGACACGATAAAATATGCTATAGAAAGATATCGAAATTATCTACAATTAACTAGTAGATGAGATTACCAAAATTCGCCATTACGATATCTGAATAAACCGTACAACCAAACAGCAGGCTAACGGATCTATTAATCGATATCTTCCCGACTAAACATCATATTAATTTTCCTTAATGCCCCGACCAAACTAATTAACTACTAGTCATGATATTAGTACAGCAGTAACTCACCTAATCAGCAGCACTCGGAATCACGCGCAGCAACGCAAGCCACAACAAATGGCAATAGCAAAGCTGATCAAGAATAACGACCAAGCCGGCGGCTTCCGGCGGCGTGAGCGCCACGCGACAGCGATCTTGGTGTCCACGCCGCTGCGTACAGGCGCTCGGCAGCAATTCTCACGCAGCAGGAGCAAAGACACGGCCTGCGGCCGGCAAGACGCGCAGAGGAAAAGCAGCAGTGAAGGAGTCTAGCGGCAGCAAAACAGCCAGCGGCCTTCGGGCTCGAGCTGCGGTCAATGGATCTCTCGACGGCGCAGGCCTTGCGATGTAAAGACAACAAATCTTGGCGGCAGCAGCAGAATTGCTGGCGGCGGCAGAATTTGTTTGGCGGCGGCAAAGACGTAGCAAATGGCGGCACGAGGAAAAAACAACGCAGAGAAAAGAAAGTGCCTGGCGGCTGGGGGTGGAAAGAAAAGAAAAGCTAGGGTTTTAAGAAACTCCACAAACTATTTATATAACTCATAAAAATTCCGAAAATAATCTAGTTCTCACAAACTCTTTTTATTTAATTACGCGCAAGCCCTTAAGACGATTTTATGTATATTACTCGATTAATTACGCCTCGACCCTTAATACATGATTATTAATACTATTATTAATTTCAGAGTATTACAGAACAGTACCACATGAACAGTGCCAAACCCTAGGTGTCCAGCCCGAATTACAAGGCCCATGACCCATTAGCATAGGTGGCGCAACACCAAGTTACTTTACTCAAATATTGCTAAGTGTTGGCCTAAACAACTTGATATATAGTCTTCATACTAGATTCTGCTAAGCCTCAGTATATAAATATTTATTCCTTGTATGATCATCTCCATGCTTGGTGCTGTCATCATCTCCATTTAGCTTGCCTCTTGATCCTTGATTCCTAAGTAAAATAATATCACGTGCTTTAGGCAGAATCATAGAGTTCATAGAATATGGATGCACTCCGAGAAACGAAATCACCTGATAATTTAGTTGGCGAGCACGTACTCTAGTAATTGGTCCTTGTACATCAGAAGCAGTAGGAATGGTTATATCAGTGGAAGGGATATTCTCATCAGTATGCTATGGCCTTGTAGTGTCATGAGTTCTGATTGTTGGTGCATGCAGCGTCTCTGGCTGTTATTGGGGAGAAAACTAGTTTGATATCCCCAGAGGTCCTTGTAGCCTGTGGTGTGCCCTGCTGTAGGTACAATCTCTGAAATGGTCATTGGTCAATTTTTTTTGTTAAGCTCCTATGGTATCAAACTATCAATACGCCAGTTTTTTAATCAGTTTTTGTGTTAATATGCATTGTGCTTCAGATTGGTACTGTATTCTTGTGAGTTTGTGGTGACATTCCCGAGGGCCTATCCAGCCTTTGGAACCTATGATGCTTGTTATTGCATTTAATTCATCCTTATGTGCTAATTGCTCCAGGGTGGACGCTATTGGTCATCGCCTAGGTCGTTAGCAGTAAAGCGAGCGCCTGACAATTCTACGCGTCGAAGGATTAGGTGTCCTGTTTTGTATTGATTCATTCTCATGTACTCAATATAACTCAAGCTTTTTATTCTCATGTAGGAAAACAACAATACATATACATTATACATCATTGGGTCTTACTAAGCTCTATACATTACAATAATGCAAATATCAACTGTTAGCTATAAACTATCATATTTTCCTATTTTCCTGCCATCATCTAATCATCGCCTAGTCGCCCGCCTAGGTGTCCTGGTGCCTCCGGAGCGGCTCGCCTCGCCTTGTCGCCGTGACAACATAGGTTCAGAGTAGGGATAATCTGTGATCTATAGATAGCTTCCAGTAGTAATGTAATATATCCTTTGCAGGTACTTAGCTCCAGAGTATGCATTGTCCGTCAAGCTGACAGCAAAATTTGATGTATATTCTTTTGGAGTTGTTCTTTTGGAGCTTATTACAGGAAGAAAACCTGTTGATGCTTCTCAGCCATTGGGAGATGAAAAGGAACTGATGCAACACACAAATGGCACCTAAGTGCTCTAAATACATTCCTTCTGGCTGTTGTCTGGTGTTAAGTGTTTCATGATAACTTAGTGTGCTGTGTTGTGTGCATAATAAAAGATGCTGGTAATGGTAATCCATAGTTGTTTGAAATAGCTGGAAAGTTGCTATGTCTATTATGGACAAAAATATGAAAACCATATCCACTTAAATCAAAATATATAGGTTGCCACATAGTCTGAGGAGGCTCATTTGGCTCAACGTAATTTTTATCCTCAATTTTTTAGCACAGCATAATGGACTTTACCACTGAGCAATTGAAAAGTTGCTCAATGCAATTTTCCATTTTTCATCATGGGATAGAAGCATTTGGACTAGGATCAGTTTACCGTTGTTATTATCTTAACCCAAACTACGCGTGTGTTGAACAATTTTCAGGCTCGGCCCCTTCTCATTCAGGCAATTGAACATCATCGGCAATTTGGGGACCTTCCTGATCCAAGGTTGGAAAACAAGTTTGATGAAAATGAGATGTATCACATGATAGGAGCTGCAGCTGCATGCATTCGTCATTATGCAGCAATGAGACCTCTCGGATGGGGCAGGTAACAAACGTTCCAGTCTTTTTTTTTCTTCATTTTGGAACGAATGACTCCAAAGGACCGAAATGTGACGTATTCTTTGCATCTCCCAGGTGGTTAGAGTACTAGATAGTTCAGCCGACTCAAACTTGAACAATGGCCTTCAACGTGGCTGCAGTGAAGTATTCTTAGAACCGCAAACCGAAGAGATTAGATTGTTCCAGCTGAGAGAATTTGGCAGCCGGGATTGTAGTGACGAGTTGAGCCAAACTGGCTGGAGAAGTCAGAGAGATTCGTAAACAGCTGCAGTACAAGATCATTAACATTTTTTGGTCATTCTTTACATGTAATTATCTCTTTTACATGATTTTTTCCCGAGGTAATTCTTGTTCTCGATCTTCTTTTTTTTCAATGAAGAATATACAGAAAGTTTGGGTCTTGGCATTCTCCGATATAAATAACTGTATTATGTTCGCTGCTTTTTGAGCAGACCAGATTGCGGCCCTTGCAATGCAAGTCTCCGCACGGATAAGGCTGTAAAGCTTAGTGGTTGCTTAGAGACTCTTCAGGCCTTGTATTGAGCACAAGCACAATCATTAGTACATGTTAATGTCTATCCATGAATGGAATTGCATGCAAATTGTGCTCAATCATTTTTTGCACCCTCCGTTTTGTCCAAAAGCTGGGGGAAACTCTCGTCTCATTGCCCAACCATTTCTTCACTTACGTACTGTTGTTGGTTGCTGCGTCATTGGCCAGGCAAAACATCTGCAGTCTGGTAGATCGTTAAGATTTGTTCGCATGGATCGCATCTCACGCGCATCGGTCGATCACACCGTACGTGAGAATCTGTACTACTTAAAAATTAGAGTTAGGGTCGTTCGTCCTCTGTACCCTCCCCACTCATGTTCCTCTTTACTGACATATAGACCACGTTATCAGCAAACTATCTTCTCGCATCGTGCGACTCCTCTTCTGGCATCGCCTGTGACATCGCTTGCGCTTCCTCCTCCTCTCCGCTCTCACCTCCACCACTCTTCTTCTCTGCTCCGCACGTCTTAACGAATTGAGATATATTATATCTACTTTAATTGATAAACTATTACACTCATGAGATGTTTCGTAGCAACGCTCAGACACTTAACTAGTAAATGCTAAACGATTTCGACCTAATGAATTGAATCCCACACTCATGAGATGTTTCGTAGCGACCAACTGGAAATGTTTCAACTCCTACTAAAGCTCTACATGATGAACAAGATGTTGCTGAACTATAGATGAGGCATCAACCCCAGGTATATCAAAAAGGTCACGTCAATTGCCTATAAGGTATGGACATGCTGTTTTGTTATTGAATAATGTTGAGCCTAAGACTTAAACGGAAATGATGATGGACCCAAACTTTGAGTTATGGCATGAAGCCATGAAATCCGAAATAAAGTTTATGCATGATAATCAAGTTTGGAACTTGGTTGATGCACCTGATGGTGTTACGACCATTGAGTGTAAGTGGATTTTTTTTTTAAAAAAAAAGATAGATATGGATAGAAAATATTCACATTCATAAGGCACGACTGGTCGCAAAGGATTTCAAACAAATTCAAAGTGTTGATTATGATGAAACCTTCTCACCTGTCGTGATGCTTAAGTCTGTCTGAATCATTCTAGTTATTGCTGCATATTTCAACTATGAGATATGACAAATGGATGTAAAACGACTTGCGTAAATTAAAACCTAAGTGAGGATGTGTACATGACATATCATGAGGGTTTTGTTGATCCAAAGGAAGGTAGAAAGGTATGCAAGCTTAATTGTGGATATCATGGGGATATGCTCAAGATCTTATGGTGATGTGACAATTGGCAATGACGTTAATGGTTTGTCGTTTCACGAGTTTTTGGCAAAGAAACGGTGCTGTCAGACTTCAAGCGGTCTGACCGGCCTAAGCGGCGGTCAGACCGGCCTAAGTTCGGTCCGACCGGCCTAAACGGCAGTCGGACCGGCAATGTCAGAAAGTGTTGGATTGAGCTGGGCCAAAAATAGAGGTAGCAGGCAACAGAGGGGGTTCTATTGCACTTGGTCCCATAATTTTTAGAGTCTCCAGTCAAAAGTTCTATTAGTTTGAAATTTCCAGTCAAAAGCTGCATATTTTCGATGGGCACGACTATGCCTATTGGAAGAATCGCATGCGAGTCTTCCTTGAGAGCGAAGGACAAGCTATATGGGATGTTGTTCGAGCCCCGCTCGTTGTGCCCAAAGTTGCTACGCCGTCTTCAGAAGCCCTCTTGACTAACAACAATAAGGCTAAAAATATCTTATATGGTGGACTTGGTAGACAGGAGTATGATCGGATTTGCAATCTTGAGACTGCGCACGAGATTTAGAACACTCTCGAAACCTACCATGAGGGTTCGTCCCAAGTCAAGAAAGTATGCCAAACAGTCTATAAACGTGAATATAACAAATTCGAGATGCGTCGTGGAGAGAGCATCGATGACATTTTTAGTCGCTTTAATAAAGTGATTAAACAGATGAAAACTGTTGGTATTGAATATTCTCAGTCTGAAAATGCCACCCACCTCTTGGCTGCAATCAACACCAAAGAGTAGGAGATAAAGGCTACCACCATTGAGGAGAATGCGAATCTTTCTGATCTGACTTTGGAGCTGTTCTATAGCAAGCTCAAGACTCATGAGATCAAGATGATTGATCATCCCAAGAAGGAAAATATGGCATTGGTAGCAGACCCACTCAAGAGAGTTTCTGATGGGTCTTCTAAGTCTTGTTCTGGATTTTCGCTTGCTGGTTTATCTGTAATTCATGAAGAGGAGTTTGAGAGTCTCCCTGAGGCTGAGTTGGCCCTCATAGTCAAAAAGGTCACACGGCCCTACAACAATATGAGAAACAGAAATCGAGGAGGTCCCGTGACTTGCTATGAGTGTGGTGAGCTTAATCATATCCGTGCAAATTGATCCAACCTGAAAGGTAAAAGCAATCACAAGGAGGGAAAGCCAGCTCGAAAGAAGCCTCAATGGAACAAATCAAGGTATGATACTGCCAAGCTGACAAATGCCGCTCACCGGGTGCTTGCCGCTTTTGAGGATCAATCCTTAAGCGAAGTTGACCCCGAGAGCGAGGAGGACAAGGAGGAGGAGATCCCTCAAAGCAAGAAGAAAGGGAAGGCCAAGGACTTCACCGGCTTGTGCTTCATGGCCGACTCCGTTGACAACGACAACGATGAGGTACCTCCTTCCTATGATGTTCTTTCTGATAGATGTGAATCTATGTTTGAGCAACTCATGAGTCAGGATAAGGCATTAGAGTTTGTCATGGCCAAGAATAAGGACTTAGAGTCACAAGTAGATAATTTGACTTTAGAACTTGAAAATGCTAAGACTCTTGAATCTGATGAATGTTCATCCTGCCATACTATGCACTCAGAATTTACTAAACTGCAATCTGCTCATGATATTGCTTTGCAACAACTTGAAAATAATAGGACTGAATTTGTTGAGGTTAAATCTGCTCCATATGAAAAATGCTTAGAGTCTAGAAAGTTAGCTGCTTCTGGTGTGGTTGATCCTAGCCTTTGCACTTTTTGTTTAAAACGCGAACATGAAGTTAAAGATATCTTAGAAGCAACTAGAGCTAAATATGCCAAGCTTAAGGACAGTATTGAGTCTTCTACATGTGCTTCATGTCCAGCTCTTAAACTTGAAGCTGCTTTATATAAGGAGAAATATGCTAGAGTCATTAAGGGTAAAACCTGTGAATCATGTGTTAATCTTGAAGAATAAAGTGCTTATCTTAAGAATACCTTAGAAAAATTCTCTAAAGGTAAGAAATAATTAAACATGATTCTGGACAAGTCTAAAACTCCTAATAAGAAGTAGGGATTAGGATACAATCATGTTCAAAATAATTCTAACCCAAAAGTTACTCAAGTCTTGGAAAATGGGTTAATTGAATTCAATAACCAACCTGCAAAAACTATCTTTCAATCTGCAAGTGTTGTCCAACCATCTGTTAAGTCTAAGGGTGCTTCTCCTAGTGGTATTAAGTATCATTGCTCCTATTTTAAAAGGGATGAGCATTTGATTGAGTTCTGTTGGCGTAGGTTGAAAAATGATAAGAAAAATTTTGCTAGAATTTCAACTAATCATCCTAGAGCTTTTATGAGACATGGTAACATAGAAAAGAAGAAACCTGGTTTATGATTTGTGTCACATGCTCATCATCATGTTCCTAGACAGGATAACTCTCATGTTATTTTAACCATTGTTCATAACAGAACTTCAAATAAAATCAAGGATAACATACGCTTTGCATACTACTCATGAGCGTGTGTATCAGTTCTAGGTTGCTAAGTCTTGTTTAACTAACCCCAGTATTGAGACACATCGTTCTTCTGTTCCTTGATTTTCAGGATTACCGCGGAAAGAGGAAGAACACGTGGTTCGTCAACTCTGGCTGTTCACGCCACATGACCAGAGACTCAAGATGGTTCACCTCTTGCACGCGGTCGACAGGTGATAATTTCATCACCTTTGGAGATGATAAACAAGGGCGAATTGAAGGAACGAGATCGATCAGGGTGAACGACAGTTTCATTTTCAAATACGTCGCCCTTGTGGACAAGCTAAGGTTTAATTTGCTTTCTATCTCTCAACTTCTTGATGATAGATATGAGACTAGATTTAAGAAAAAAAGCTTGTCGGGTGCTTGATTCAACTGGTGAGCTTGTTTTTGGAATTACTAGAGTTGCTAGGATTTTTGGAGCTGACTTTTCTGAATCTGTTACTGGTTCTCTAAAATACTTGATTTCATCTTCTTCTTCTGAGTTCTGGCTTTGGCACCGTCGTTTGGGCCACATTGGTTTTGATCATCTGACGCGAGTTAGCAACCTTGAACTCATGAGAGGTTTGCCCAAACTCAAAGCCCTTAAATATGCTGTTTGTGCGCCCTGTAGGCATGGCAAGCAAGTTGCCGCCTCATACCCTCCAGTGACTATGGTCATGACTGACGGACCGGGACAGTTGATTCATATGGATACGGTTGGTCCCACTAGGGTTCGGTCAGTTGGTGGAAAATTGTACATTCTTGTCATAGTCGATGGTTTTTCTAGATACACTTGGGCGTTCTTTCTTGCTTCGAAGGATGAAGCTTTTGATTATTATCATGATCTTGTTCTGCGTTTGGCTTCTGAACTTCCGAGTGCCTTGAGAGCGATCCGCAGTGACAATAGCACGGAGTTCAAGAATTCCTCATTTGCTTTTCTTTGTGCTGAGCGTGGAATTGAGCATCAGTTCTCTTCTCCACACGTCCCTCAACAAAATGACGTTGTGGAAAGGAAGAACAGGACCCTGGTCGAGATAGCAAGGACGATGCTAGATGAGTATAGCACACCGAGGAGGTTTTGGGCCGAAGCTGTTGCTACTGCTTGCCATATTGCTAATCGTGTCTTTGTGAGACCTTCTTTAGATAAGACTGCTTATGAGCTTCGATTTTTAGAAAACCCTCTGTCTCGCACTTTCGAGTCTTTGGATCCAAGTGTTTTATTTTCAAAACAGGAAATTTAGATAAATTTGAGTCAAGAACTTTTGATAGTTTATTTCTGGGTTATCCTGCACATTCGAGGGGTTTTCGGATTTTTAATGCTGAAACTAACCTTGTTCAGGAGACATGCAATGTCACTCTTAAGGATTATGGGTTAAATTTTGCTAGTGTTCCTTTGTTCTGTGATAACACTTCTGCTATTAACATTGCTAAAAATCATGTGCAACACTCTAGGACCAAGCACATAGATATTCGCTATCACTTCCTTAGAGACCATGTCGAGAAAGATGATATTGTGCTACACTTTCTGGAGTCCGAGGCTCAACTGGCAGATATCCTCACCAAGCCTTTAGACCCTACTAGGTTTGCTACCTTAAGAAGCGAGTTAGGAGTAATTTATCCCTATGGCTTGGTTTGAGGGGGAGTTCGATCTTTTCTGATCTTACCGTGTTATTTTGATCTTTTCTTGTTCCTTTCTGAACTTATTGATCTTTTTGAACTTTTTAGGTTTTTTTTTGCTTTTATTGCATCTCATTGTATCATATTGCATTCATATGAAAAATCCAACAAGTCGTATAAAAAAGATGCATTGTAATATAAGTTTTTCTGCTTATCTTTTAAAATTGATGAAGCTTTGCCTATTACCCTTTGGAGTTTTAGTATTTCAATTCTTGCTCAATGCCATGTCTAGTTCTTTGACTTGCTAGAATTATCATGCTTTCAAATATACAAATAAGTCTTTGCTGTATGAGCTAGAACTCTAAAACAACTCGAACAAAAAAATTGTAATTTGTGGATGTTTTAGCTAGTTCCACAATTAGTGCTCCTTTTGTGACATTGGTGTAACACCCTGGCTATTCGGAAGCCAAAATGTCACACAAACCTATCAAACTACTAAGCATAGCATTAAAACTAGATTATCCAGATTCAATCAACATAAATTCCTAAGGAAAGACAATGAACGATCACTAGAATCATGGTAAAGAATAGATAAACGGTCATAATACCACGAACAGTCAAACGATACTAACATAGAATTATTACAATGGGAACTTATTTCAACAATTTGACTTGGTGAATGGCAAGAATAATTGTTCTGATTGGATAAAAGTGAAGTGTAGTGTGCCGAACTACCCCACCAAATCATCTTGTCGTCCTCCTCAATTACCTAATTAAAACATACAAAGCAAGGGTGAGTCGAAGACTCAGTAAGTACTAAACAAGAATAATCAAGCATGGAGTGGACAACACCATTCAGTTGAATTACGAACAATTATTGGAACACATACATGTAAGTATGGAATGAATACATGAATGGATGAAATGTAAGAATGCATTGAAGGTATGGACTTATCATTGCATATACCGGTATAGCGAGTGATACACCGTCGATGTTCATTAAGCCCGTACTTCACAAAGTCGGGGACCCAATCACCGTATGAAGAATGTTTCATCTGGTGTCCAAGTTGCCACATTGGAATGGTGGTCAACACTACCCACATTGGAATGGTGGGTTTTCAAATGCCCATCTTTGGAATTGATGGGTCTTTCAAATGCCCATCTTGGAATTGATGGGACTTACCAAAAGAATCCACTTAGTGGTCATAATGAATTTTATGAATGAACATGATGATTTCTCATGGTATGAATGAATAACACACATTAGTTGAAAAGACACATGGCATTCAACAACATGTGTAAACAAGTATAAGTATGTATTCGCACTCAACATAATGTACCAATAAGGCCACACTAGTCACTTGCAGTATATCAACACCATGAACAAAGCACAAGAACTTTCATGTAAACAACATATCATTATGCATTCCTTTGAATTCAACACCAGTTAACATACAGTACTTGTCTTTCGCGTTATGACTCGTTAGTAGGCAACGGAGGTGTTCCCACACATGATGCCTCGCCGCCTACACAAGCATATTCCCAAAATAAGAACAACGATATAACACTGCTACGGTGTTCTACAATAACCCCGACTATCAATATACGCATAGACCCAAAATGAAAATAAACTATTCAGCCAGATTTCAGCCCTTCTGAGCAGCGGTACGAGAAAATTCACCATTAATTATCTGTAACTCTAAAAGACCTGAAACCAGTACTCACTAAATCCTAACAGATCAGGCTACAAAACATTAGTTGGCGGAATCTCCTGATTCGGCAAAAACAGAGGGCTAATTATCAGCTAAACACATCCCATCTACGTCTGTCCAGAATACAGATCAGAGATAAAGAAAACGGCGTAACTTTCAACCTATTGATCCAATGAGAATGATTCTTATCATCTTGGAAAGATAATTTTAAGGGCTAAAATAACTTAGTTGGGTGAAGGTTCTGATTCGGCCCCTATTTGAACAAAACCAAGGGACAAACCTACTGACCTCAGTTTTCAGACAGATCGGACAGTTCGTAATCAAAAATTCATATCTCCCAAACTACAGATCGGATTTTCCTGATCTCGGATCCAAAACAAAGCTAACGTTCCCAGAAATAAAACTCTAGAAGGGCAAAACCCCAGATTCGGCCTCTACAGTAGCCTAAACAATAGATGAAAACGCTAACATTTATCTGCCCAGAATTCATAACAGTGGTAAAGAAAATATCATAACTTTCATTATACAGATCCAATGGAGATGATCTTTATCATCTTTGAAAGATAATTTAAAGGGCTACAATAACTTATTTGGGTGGAGGTTCTGGAAATGCCTCTAACTAAATCACAACCTAGGATCAAGCCGACAGATCCTTCTCGTCAGATAGACAGAACAGCGCGCACTAAACAAATCATATCTCCTAAACCGTAAGGCAGAATCACGTGATCTCGGTGGCTATGGAAATCTAAGAACAATACCTACAACTTTCTAAGAGATGGACAGGACAGAAAACGAACGCATCTTACCCAAAATCGACATACAAAGTGGTGCACAGCAAGGGGAAGGGGCGGCGGCTCCAAGGGGAGGGAGAGAAATGTGGGTTTAGGGTTTGGGGTGGGAACCCCCTCTTATGGCCGGCCACCACATGGGCCCCTCTTGGGCCGTGGCCCAGGCCCAGGTTGCCGTGAAATCACAGAAAACCCCCCGGTGAAAAGATGATTCGGTTTTTGATTAGCTCCCTCTTAAAACTTCTTCTAATAAGCGAATCACCTTGAGGTATTACATTCTACCCCCTTAACGGAATTCGACCTCGAATTCTAACAAGCAACTAATACGAGCGAATTTCCAAGGAGTTGAAATCAGCGGATTTAACTCGTACGAAACAAGCGGTGCAGATCTTGCTCGCGCATGCGAGACTCTATCTCCCAAGTGGCCTCTCTCTCGGAATAGAGAAACCACAAAGCAAAGATGTGAAGCAACGTCTGACCTAACAATCAACTTGAACTTTCTAGGTACAGTCATCAGAAGAGGATCGAAGGTAAGACCTTACTCGATGGTCAACGTGTTTAACAATCTCAAACTTTGAATGGTCATCTTGCTCTCTCGGCACCAAAGACGCACCTTACGTTGCGTGCTTGGCGTATGTACCGTGACGGTCAAAGCGATAAGCCAGCTTCCTAATTTCTTCTACTGCCGGAAATGAAGAGAATCCAACAGAAAAATTGAGAGTTCTCATCGCAACCACGCAATGTTAACTCTTCACCAAAAGGTTAAATCCCAAATGTGACTATTCATCGATAAAGCAATTCCACTTCCAATGAATCAATTTGCGAAAAACACCACGAAAACCAAAGAAATTTGCTTGAATACTCAAATCAAATATTTCTTTTACTCATTGAATCGGAAAGATTCATCATGCCAACACTGACCCCAACTCAAATTGCGAGAAAACACTTATCAACGACACAAAACCCAAGCGAGAAGCAAGGAAACACATCATTTTCCGAAGAAACATCCTTTCTTCCGCTTCTCTCTTCGAGGAGTAAAACTTCTCTCCAATATTGGAATTCGAATTCATCGCATACCTCAAGAGATTAAACCTCTTAATTGAACATTATCAAATTATGCTCAAACTGAAATACATCATCCACACCATCTCGCAATGCTATCCAATTGCATTACTCTAAAAAATTCAATGAAGGTTTCCATACCTCCGATAATCACCAACCTTTCAAATACTGATTTGAAGTTCTAGAATTTCACTATACCAGGTGTTAATCAGCCGTAACACTTTTCAGACTTACTTCGAAGTGAAACATCTCAGGTGAATCAATTTCCCTCCAAGGGATACAGATCAAAATCATTTCATATTCTACTACTCCTCCGCTAACTTGGTAGCAAAATATCATTGCTACGATTACTCATCCACCACTAAACAGTTGCCAAACTTTTACCTTGCAAACACTTCGCAACACAAAACTGTGATCCTTTCTCAAAAGGAAGAGGCGAACAAAAACAAGTTCATTCATACAGGAAAGCGTTGCTCACCACAGCGGCCAAGAAACCAAAAAAAAATATTCTGCTAAAGGTGATCTTGGAAAACGAAAACTAAGTTCGCAGTTGAGGGCACACATCCCTCAAGAGAGAATAGCAAATAACATCTTATACGAAAGAAAGACATTGCGATTGAAACTCGACATCTCTTGAGCGGAAAGAGCAAGAGGTTTAGGAACGATTCAAATAATCACAAGTTACAAAACTTGACTCAAATTATCAAATACTCTACTGCACTATTTCCTTTAACACAACAATTAGTTCTTGAACTAATAACACATTGCCACATGAACAAAGTAAGTTCTTGATTCAACCCACGGAACTACTTAAGAACAAATAAAATTTTCAACACGCCAAATTTGTTGAAACAGTTCATCTACTCATGAAACATGTAATCCAAATGACCTCACCACAAAACAAGCATTTTCCTTTACGAGGACTTCACGAAAAGCAAGCGGATTCTCAACGAAAGCAACGAAAATTTCTTTTGATTGCAACCTCACTTTGCGAACTCAAACCAAGGAGCCTTTAGGACTAAATCACGAAACTCTTAAGAAGCAATAGGATATCTCCATGCACCATTTTACTTAAAACAATTTGATTACGAATATTCACGAACTCCAAAGGTCACGGAAACTAAACTTGAAGTATTCTCATTTAGGCGGTATCACAGAGGTGATTATTTTTACTACAAGTTTCAACATCAATCTCACAACGTCAATTAGAAAACACCTCGAAAGACTCATGCGAAAAAAAATGGGTCGAATATTTCTCAAAAGAAGAGGCACATGAAAACGATTTTCACCAACTAGAAAATCATTTACCACTCGCTACAAACACCGGACCAAGGAGAAAACCAATTAAGCAATGAACTCATTGAACATAAGGGGAGTCCACAGTTGAAAACACGGGCCTCGCAAGAAGAGAATGTCGGATCTTTACAGATAAGAACAACGAGCATTCAAGAACAAAACGCTCGCATCACTGAAGAACCATTATAACTCTGCAACAAATCGTTTTACGTGGCAAACTTCGTTTATCATAATAAACTGGGACCTCCAATAGGTCATGAACACAAAACTCGAAATTGAATCATTTTGGAAACATCAAGAAAGGTGGTCAAACTTCTTCTTTCTCTATAAAAGAATCAACCTTACCCTCACATTACTGATCGTGTCAATAAACCTTCTAAAGGAAACATGACAAATCGGGTCATAAAAATTTTCAACATCAAATGGAATTGTAATAACAACTTGTTCTAGAAAAGAATTCTGGTACGAAAACCACAAAGTTGAACAAACGTCACACCCAGCACTACAAAACTCTAGAAAAAGGGGGTTTCGACACTTTTCTTTTCAAAGGGAGGTTCTAAACTCCAACACTCCAAATATTCCAAAGAAATGAACATAGTCGAAATTTCTTCAATGAACTTTGTAAAGAAATTTGCATTCTCAGAATCAAGCGGATAACCAAGCCGCCCTTATCAACAAGAGATAGGGCTAACATAAAGAAACGATCTTGTCAAGAATAACGTTCACAAACAAACAATGAGAGCTCAAAGACGAGAAAGGCAAGAAACTTTTTTGAAAAACAAATAGGGTCTAATAGAAACCCGTAGCCCACAATCTTTGTTTGGGTGCAACCCCCGACTTAAGTATAACCAAGCACTCCAAAAGGGTTTTAACGCTTTTCTTCAGAAAAGAGATGCATCAAATTTCAACAAGCAGAGGGTTCCAAAAGGAATACATTGAGCCAATGCTTTCTCGTGTTAACGAACTTGCAATAAGAATTCTCATTAGGCAAACCATCAAACGAGTAAATGAGTCGCTCTTTTCCAATGAGGAAGAAAGAACAACCATGAAAATATCAATGTTGCCAATTTACAAAGATCATTCGTAGTAAAAGCAATTCGACAATTGAAAAATAATAATATTTTCGGAGTACCATTAAAGGCCTATTTAAACTCGTCTACCAAAATCATGAACCCAAGAGAAATTCATCAATCGCCACCGGACAAGAATTTGTCAAATTCGAAAATCAAGGAAGAGAACGACTTACTAAAGCTACCCTAGAGAAATATGCAAGATCAATACACACTTAATAAAGAGCTTGCAAAAGAAGTCTTTCAATACCGAGATTCCAAACGGACGAATGAGTTAAACTTCTCCAACAAGGGTAAAATAGGTCTTTTGTGAAAAGATAAATCTTGCAATGGAACTATGCCCACGTGGAGCAGACATTTCACAATAATCGAAAGAACATCAATTGGTTCAAAGAACGGTCAGAAACCGACGGGGCTTGCTATTTCATTAACCCCAAATTCAAAAGAAATTCACAAATTGCCAGAAACTACAACCAGGAAACCAGATACCAGTTCTAGAAAGGCAACCAGTTCATCAATGAGCTCATGCTCAACACAGTGCTCATGGAACAGAGGTAAGAACTTCTCTAATTTCATACCACCAACAATGGTGTAGCCTGGCGAAACCCAGGACAACAACCACGGTCTCAACTTCTCGACGTCCGCTATCGAAACGCATAACCAAAATAATCAATTAGGAATATATAGGATCATCTCATGACAATCATAAAATTAATCCATATATATATATAGGATAACACATCATAGCACAACACAATTTAACAACGACTCAATACTCGAGTCACAACAATTGAAATGCGGAAGCAACAGTTTACCCAACCCCTCCTAATGTGCACAGTGTGTCAATTTAATATGTTTGAATGAACCACGGACCTAAAGCCCGCTCTGATACCAACTGTAACACCCTGGCTATTCGGAAGCCAAAATGTCACGCAAACCTATCAAACTACTAAGCATAGCATTCAAACTAGATTATCCAGATTCAATCAACATAAATTCCTAAGGAAAGACAATGAACGATCACTAGAATCATGGTAAAGAATAGATAAACGGTCATAATACCACGAACAGTCAAACGATACTAACATAGGATTATTACAATGGGAACTTATTTCAACAATTTGACTTGGTGAATGGCAAGAATAATTATTACGATTGGATAAAAGTGAAGTGTAGTGTGCCGAACTACCCCACCAAATCATCTTGTCGTCCTCCTCAATTACCTAATTAAAACATACAAAGCAAGGATGAGTCGAAGACTCAGCAAGTACTAAACAAGAATAATCAAGCATGGAGTGGACAACACCATTCACTTGAATTACGAACAATTATTGGAACACATACATGTAAGTATGGAATGAATACATGAATAGATGAAATGAAAGAATGCATTGAAGGTATGGACTTATCATTTGCATATACGGTATAGCGAGTGATACACCGTCGGTGTTCACTTAAGCCCGTACTTCACAAAATCACGGGACCCAATCACCGTATGAAGAACGTTTCATACGGGTGTCCAAGTTGCCACATTGGAATGGTGGTCAACACTACCCACATTGGAATGGTGGGTTTTCAAATGCCCATGCTGGAATTGATGGGTCTTTCAAATGCCCATACTAGAATTGATGGGACTTACCAAAAGAATCCACTTCCGTGGTCATAATGAATTTTATGAATGAACATGAAGATTTCTCATGGTATGAATGAATAACACACATTAGTGGAAAAGACACATGGCATTCAACAACATGTGTAAACAAGTATAAGTATGTATTCACACTCAACATAATGTACCAATAAGGCCACACTAGTCACTTGCAGTATATCAACACCATGAACAAAGCACAAGAACTTTCATGTAAACAACATATCATTATGCATTCATTTGAATTCAACACCGATTAACATCTGATGCTTGCCTTTCGCGTTGTGACTCGTTAGTAGGCAACGGAGGTGTTCCCACACATGATGCCTCGCCGCCTACACAAGTATGTTTCCAAAATAAGAACAACGATATAACACTGCTACCGGTGTTCTACAATAACCCCTGACTATCCAATATACCGCATAGACCCAAAATGAAAATAAACTATTCAGCCAGATTTCAGCCCTTCACGAGAAAATTCACCATTAATTATCTGTAACTCTAAAAGACCTGAAACCAGTGCTCACTGAATCTTAACAGATCAGGCTACAAAACATTATTTGGCGGAATCCCCTGATTCGGCCAAAACAGAGGGCTAATTATCAGCTAAACACATCCCATCTACGTCTGTCCAGAATACAGATCAGAGATAAAGAAAATGGCGTAACTTTCAACCTATTGATCCAATGAGAATGATTCTTATCATCTTGGAAAGATAATTTTAAGGGCTAAAATAACTTAGTTGGGTGAAGGTTCTGATTCGGCCCCTAATTTGAACAAAACCAAGAGACAAACCTACTGACCTCAGTTTTCAGACAGATCGGACAGTTCGTAATCCAAAATTCATATCTCCCAAACTACAGATCGGATTTTCCTGATCTTGGTGCCAAACGAAAGCTAACGTTCCCAGGAATAAAACTCTAGAAGGGCGAAACCCCAGATTCGGCCTCTACAGTAGTCTAAACAATAGATGAAAACGCTAACATTTATCTGCCCAGAATTCAAAATAGTGGTAAAGAAAATATCATAAATTTCATTATACAGATCCAATGGAGATGATCTTTATCATATTTGAAAGATAATTTAAAGGGCTACAATAACTTATTTGGGTGGAGGTTCTGGAAATGCCTCTAACTAATTCAAAACCTAGGATCAAGCCGACAGATCCTTCTCGTCAGACAGACAGAACAGCGCGCACTAAAAAATCATATCTCCTAAACCGTAAGGCGGAATCACGTGATCTCGGTGGCTATGGAAAGCTAAGAACAATACCTACAACTTTCTGAGAGATGGACAGGACAGAAAACGAACACATCTTACCCAAAATCGACATACAAGGCGGTGCACAGCAAGGGGGAAGGGGGGGCGGCGGCTCCAAAGTGGGGAGGGGGAGAGAAATGTGGAGTTTAGGGTTTGGGGGGTGGGAACCCCCTCCCCCCTCTTATGGCCGGCCACCACATGGGCCCCTCCTGGGCCGTGGCCCAGCCAGTTGCCGTGAAATCACGAAAACCCCGGTGAAAAGATGATTACGGTTTTGATTAGCCCCTGTTAAAACTTCTTCTAATAAGCCGAATCACCTTCGGGGTATTACAATTGGCCCTGTCAAAATTGCTTTGTTAGCTCTTGAATCTAAAATTGACCATTACTTGATCTCCTTGTGTTCTTCAGACTCTAAAACTGCTCTTGTGAAACATGAAAAATCAAGATTGTCTTATGCTTAAATTGTGTCAAACTACTCTTACGAGACTGCTTGTCAAAGGCATAAACTTGGATATAGTTTGATGATCCAAATGATCTCATGGGGACTGCTTGCCAGAAATGACATGAACCTCAAGATTTGTCGCCCTGGTAGAAGCTTAGGAAGAGTTTGTGGATGGCTCCTAGTCCAGGATCTTCTTCACTAAGATATACTTTTAATCAACTTCTGTTCGAAGCTTAGGATGAGTTTGTGGATGGCTCCTAGTCCAGGATCTTATCACTAAGTTAGATCATTAGTCAACTTCAATATTCAGTGCAAATGAGAAAACTATTGAAAAATGGGCTTTTGAGAAATTTGAGCAAAATGATTCAATACAGGACCTAATTGACTCTTAATGTGGTCTTTGTTAGCTTTTTTATCTCACTTTGACATTTTGACATGGCCAGTTTCACTTTAGAACCCCTGTTGATGAACTTGCTGAACTTGAAGCTTTGCTTAAACTGATCAAATTTATTGCTTTATATTGAGCCTTTGTGCTTAGCTTTGATATATATGTCTTATCATGATCTTGCTAGCGTTGTTAGGCTTGATATGTCGTTTGTGCAATATTAGAAATGCTGGCTTGTTCTTTTGGGTAATCTCCAAAGCTTCTTGTAATTAAAAATTGAAAAAAATACAAAAATGAAGCCACTCCATTGCACTTCATGCATACTCCTTATGCTTCTTTCTTCATTATGCATTTGTTATCTCTGGATGGGAGGAAGGTGTAATTCCTTGATGACTCCATTGTCAAAGGGGGAGAAGATATTTCAATGTTGGGGGAGAAGATATATCATTATTGTACAAAGGGGGAGAAGATATATAAAAATGATAAAAAAAAAAGGGGGAGAAATAGGAGAATTTGAAATTTTTTGAAATCTGAGGATCATAGTGAGGGGAAGTTTTTGAATTGCATTCTTATTGTCTTATTGACTTTTCTGAACTTGAATTGCATTTATTTATCCTCACAATGATCATAGATCAATTGAACAATTGTTCTTTCATATGGACCTTAAGTGAGATTTTTTACTCCTTTCTGGAATTTAAAGTTTGTATGCTTTCTTTTGCCTTATCTCACTTGCCTATGCTATTCTGATGCTAGCTTGGTCATTTCCATTGCTTTCTCTTGCTTATGGACCAAGTTGTGCATTTGTGCGAAAACGAAAGTATTTTACTTTTCAAACCTCCAAATTACATTTTCTGGATTATTGCCAATGTGTTCATCAAATGGGAGATTGTGGATATCATGAGGATATGCTCTAGATCTTAGGATGATGTGACAATTGGCAATGGCGTTAATGGTTTGTCGTTTCACGAGTTTCGGCAAAGAAACAGCACTGTCAGGCTTCAGGCGGTCTGACCGTCCTAAGATCGGTCCGACGGGCCTAAGCGGCGGTCGGATTGGCAATGTCAGAAAGTGTTGGATTGAGTTGGGCCGAAAACAGAGGTAGCAGGCAATAGAGGGAATTCTATTGCACTTGGTCCCATAATTTTTGGAGTCTCCAGTCAAAAGTTCTATTGGTTTGAAATTTCCAGTAGGTTTAGGTTTTCCAGAGAGGAAAAATGGCTAAGTCCCAGCTGGCGGTCTGGCTGGCCCATAGGTGCCGGTTAGACCGACCCTAAAGCGATCGACGATTTTCACTTGGATCGTCGCCGTCGTGGCGGCGATATTGATTGTTAGGTCAAAGTCATGAGTTTGAGGCATATATGTTGCATGATCGTGTTTTGACTAACATGGGTCAAGTTGTGAAGAACTTGTTCCCAAATTCGGTTTACTTGTCTATTGTTATGCAGGTTGCTTGGTGGTCAACGACGGTCAACGGCGAGGATGATCTGGACTAGGCTTGGAGAGCGAGGTCGAGCGATCGGCGATGCTTGGTGAGTCAATGTACTCAAGCGTGGTGCAAGATGGACAAGGGTGACCTATTGGCTAATCCGAGGCGCAAGATGGTGCAAGGTGTAGCTAATTAGGTCAAGGGGAGATAAAGACGGCGCATTAAAGTGCGTGCGTAAGTGTCTCATTTGTTTTGGGCCTTAACGGGTGCCCAATTGAGTCAAACTTCTAGAAGGTCTAAGCCTCCACTATAAATAGGAGAGCGAGAATCCATGATCAGATCTTTCAGTTCGATCAGATACAGACTAGTCGTATGGAGAAACGAGCTAGTCGTAGGCTGGGCGAACATGATCACTAAGTGGTCGAAACTAGTTGAGACCAAATACGAGCTAGCCGTATAGAGATATGAGCTGGACGTTAGTGATAAGGACCTGGTCGTTGATCATATTGCATTAAGGTTAGTCTGATATAATTCATGTGTATTTGGGAATCATTATACCCTGCTAGGAGCTGCTGACGACACGTGATCGGAAAGGAGTTTCCGAGTCACAACTGGTTACGCATGAACCTAACGGGTCACACACTTGATGGGTTGGAACAAACGTGTTCGGATAGGATCCGTCGTGAGCTCTATATAAGGAGATGCATGAGGCTGTTGGGACATACACGAGACCATATACGAGTTGACGTGAGTTGCTCAAAACCCTAGCCGTCATCTTCTTGAGAGAGCATTCCTGTGCGATTTGGTGCTAACACACCGGCGTCGGTTGTTCCTTCCACGGGGCGTGTGGATACAGTAGGCGCTCTGCGATTGTTGTTGCGCTAAAGGGCGATCCGCGACCTTGGCGAGGAACTCGATTGATTGTTGGAGGAGATGATAGCTGCTAAGGACGATCGACTACACTTGGATGATCGACTATGGTGAACGATCGACTACGCTGGACAATCGACTACGGTGAACGTTCGACTACGACCACTTCATCGACGGGCTCTTCGTTGGATCAGGCTACTCCAACTCTTCTTACGCTACAACGTAAATGCGGTGTTAATGATCTATAATGTCACCTTGCATGACATCACAGTTTCACGTGGTAGAATTTTTGAATTATCAGCTAGTGTAGCCTACCCGTATCCCTACACTTAACTAATTTGTAATTTGGTATGCATACAAGGTTATATGCACCGCAAAAACTAGTTTTGTAGACCCATTTCATAGCCACTCAGCATTGCCAAACTAGAAGTTTGGAACTTAGTTTTGTTACTAATTTTTTAATGTCTACTATTGTTGTTCTTTCTTGTATTTGTGCATTTGGGTGTTATTCTAGTTTTTAGCCATGTCTTGTACATTCAGGAGGTGAATCTTGTTATGAAAGCGTAAGAAAAAAAGAGAACCAGAGCAAATTTATGTTCAAATTTTAAATGTAATATCTTTTAATCTCATAATTGTCTTTTCTAAACTGTAGTGCCTAACTTTAAGTTTAGCACAAGGATCTCAAATTATGAGATACGACCCTAGCAGCTATTGTTGATCTCCTACTATCAGATGACTCTATAATGGTTTAATAGATTGTCCTTATCTTGTTTCTCATGGATTTAAGTGGTTTCAAGAAAGGACTTTGAAGATAGAAATGTTTGAAGTTAATTCGAATTGAACTCATCATTGCGAGCGCATGCCAGTTTAAAAAGGCTATAACATTTGCATAGCCCAAGGCAACCGACTGGGATTAAAGAATAGCACTATTCATTAGTGTCACCGTAATCGGAGCTAACAAACCCGTCGATCGGAGGCTCATCCTCACCTGTATTTGCAGCAATATGGTTAAGTACAAAATGTACTCGCAAGTCTTACACAAAGAAAAATTTAGTTATGCATATTGAACAATCAAAGAATAGCATTAGTGGCTTTAGTTTTACGAAAGATGCAACAATTTTCAACCTACACATACTAGTTTTGCAATTGCGATTTCAAAATCAGATTTGAAGTAGAAGTAAAATATGTGACAAAGTTATACATTGATAAACAAATAGAACAAATAAATACCAAAGTGGCAATCCACTTTGATAAACTAAAATGCATAAACACCCGTTCATGCTAAATACCAAGTTGTAACCATACCAATTTTAATCGAAACGTCTAACGATGACGCATCCCAAACTAAGTGTTGTCCATAACTATGTACACGGCTATTCGAAGAGTTTGATCCCTGCAGGGGAGTACTAGTTTACACACATGACTCGACTAGCCCGTGTGTCGGCCGGGGACGTCGAGATTTGGTGCTTTTCGGTAAGAAAACCGTATTGAGATAAGTCCCCTTTGCGAGATGAACCCCAAACTCAGTACAAAAGACGAATAGCTTTTGCTAAGAGGGCTCGCAAGTTATGTTGGATATACCGATGTAATATAAATAAAGAAAAATAGTGCTCCATGCACATTATAGAAAATTGCGTCGGACCCTAAGAACAAATGATCGAACATAAATGTCCTCACACCACCTGGGACCTAACACAATAAAACATTCACCCTACTTGACCAAGCAGCACCCATATACCTCGTATGGAAGTATGATAGTTACTTAGAATGACAGCGCATGGCTCGGTCCTTAGCGGTCCAAACAAGTCTACCACATATCCAATCTCGAGCACGAAGGCGCCATCACTAGCAACCTCTTGTCCAAACCAATACTATTTGAAAAAACAAAATTTATACTCAAATAACCAGATGAGACAAACTAGACCAAGAATTATAATTAATAAATGTGAGGTGTTTCCCACGATCGACGGGTTAATCCTGTCAACCATGCTAACGTATCTTCTAGACTTGCATGGCTAAGCACTCAACACACAAAAAGAAAATCATCACATCCATCTATTCCAAAGAATATATGTGTACTAGAATTTAACAAGGATGACATCAAGATTTGGATATAACTAACTACACATCACAAAAATATTGATATATCAAAATAGCATGCAAGCAATTATCATTGCATTTCAAAACACTACTTATCAAAATTGAGATCAATATGATACAAAAAAATTCAAATAATGCTTGCCTTGCTGAAAGTCTAGTTGCTCACTCTCGGTGGCATACGAGTCTATATCAACCACTTTGGGATCTATATAAATACAACATCGAATAAACATCGAGAAAAGACGAAAAATAAAAAGTGCTAAAAAAATACATGAAATTTTTACAGTATCTAGATGGTGATTTTAAATGAAATTAGGTGAAATAATTATTCAATTTGGATTTAGGATGAGAGAGTTATAGCAGTTTGAAAATCAGTTTTCTGGAAATTCCACAAAAATACCATTTCGCACTATTCATCTAAAAATTAGTTTTTCGCAAAACTTTGTAGAGAAGTGGTGTAGATAAATATTATATGGATGGATATATAATAATATTATAATACCAAAATAATTTATTTCATTTCATTTGGAGTTTTTATGAATTAGTTATGAATTTTCAAAGTTATCAACTTTTTCTATTGCAAAAAAATTTAGTCATGGATCATTTTCCAAAAACTATATTCTTTATTATCGAGACATATTTGAAACATATTTTAATATAAATTTCACTTAAAAATAAAAATAGCAAAATTAGTTTCACTCGATTTGGAATTAAAATGGATTAATTATGCATTTTGGAAGTTAATAGAATTTTCAGTGCAATAATAATTCATTTCCAGATTTATAAATGTATTTAGTAATTTTCTCACCAACGCTTACCTAGCGGCAGTCACACTACATAGTGACACTTTCCATTTTAATTTCTGATTTAAAATGCGCTGACAGGTGGGACCTGCATGTCATAGACACGGTCCACGAAATAGTGCGTGGACCGTGAGTCCATGAGTCGGTTCACAGGGCCCATGACTGTGAACTTAAGGCTCAGGCCCACATGTCAATCTCAGATTTTTAACCCATTATTTAACTTCTTTTACTGTTCTCGGTCCCACAAGTCAGTGACTCATCAGTGAATCTAAGACAGACATTAAATACTAAGCAATGATTAGCTATTAAATCACCGGATTAACGTCCTAATGACGCTTCTACAGTATTGTCGGTAATCCGACAATACAGAGCTACGCTCACGGGCGCATTGTCGGCGATTCTGGCCATGGCGACGCTAGCTAAGGGCGGGGATGGGTGTGCAATACCATTGCACACCTAATGATGATGCTCTTAGCGGCTGAGCCGGCCTGTACCGGCGGCGAGCCAGAGAGGGGCGGCGAGTGAGCTACGACTGAAGTGCAAGCAATAACTAAAGCTATTGCACACCTAATGATGATGCTCTTAGCGGCTGAGCCGGCCTGTACCGGCGGCGAGCCAGAGAGGGGCGGCGAGTGAGCTACGACTGAAGTGCAAGCAATAACTAAAGCTCCGCGTTGTCCAAGGAAGCGGGTGCTCAGGCTATCTAGAAGTCATGCGATGCTACCTAAGCAAGGAGAAGAAGCGAAGATGATTGGAGTTGACTTGGCGACGGTGAGGTCCACGGCGGCGCTGCATTTCAATGTAGAGAGGTCGCTCTTGAGAGGGAGAAGAGCAACAAGCTATTGGATATGCTCAAGTGAGGTGCAGAGATGGTGCAAACGGGGAGGATTGAGTAACGCCTTACCGGCCGGAGCTGGAGACGAAGGTTAGGGTTCTTCGGCCGACAAAAGAGAACTTCAAAATCCAACAACACCTGATGCTCATTGCCTAAATTAGTTGGGGAAACACTTACTCAAGCTCAAGGACTTAATATGACGTGCAAAGAATGAGACAGGGCTCACCGGAGACATTGGAACGGGTCGGAGTGTCGTGTGGCGCTTTGGAGCCGACAACGACGACCTTGGCGTTCCAGAAGCTACAAGTGAAGGTAGAAGCTGGCATTAGCCAAAATGGAAATAGAATCGAAGGTAGATGAGAGGGGACGCCAGGGTTGGAAGCTCACCATAGTAGAGAGCGGAGGAGAACGTTTTTCTTCTCAAATACCGAGAGAAGAAGTGAAGGGAAAGAACAGCAAGGAGGGGGTATTATCCCCGGGAAAGTGACGGAGTGGAGGCAACGTCACCAGGTGAAGCTCCAAGAGTGGTGGATTCATGGCGTTGTTGCACGTGGGACAGAGCATTGCGAATGCGTGGCGCGGCGGTTCTGCGTGAGTGCAAGCGCAAGGAAAACGACGCGTCTAACGGGCGGGCCTAGCGTGGCAGTGACTCAAGCGGGGTGCGGTCGGAGCCTGGCGCAGTGTTGTGAGGTTAAGTGACGTGATCGAGTCAAACCGCTACTGTGTGGGTCGGACTCAAGTCGGAGTCTGATTCGAGCCCGATGAACAGTACAGGGTTGACTGATTTTGAATTTCATTGATTCTACTTTGACCGAGCCACTATATATAGCAAATAAATTTCTAAAATTCTGAAATTAATGATAGGGGTTCCTGGGATGACCTAATACCCATATAAAATTTGAAACCCCACTGTTCATGATTTATTTTCCTAATTTAAATTCAAAATTGCAGGGCTATTTAGGAAGGGATTTGAATTTTTTACAAGAGTGAATTAAGTTCTATAAATTTGAAAAAAATTATATTTATTCACGATAAATATTATAGTATTTAAATAAATTATTTTTCAGAGAAATTTAACATCATTTTCTCATTTTTCTACTGAGGCTTCATATTTGAGTTGTGTGTTGAACTTTCATTTGAAGTTCATGAGATGCATAATAATTCCATTTATTAAAATTGGGGATGTGACATGTGCCCGAATGGTTAGCAGGCGGTATAACTTGCACTAAGCGGGATTACATCGTGCATGGGTGATTCAATTCAATATGGTTTTCTTGCTGAAAAATACTGAGTCTTGATTTCCCCAGCCAGCATACTAAAGGAAGTGTGTCATTATCCGGAGGCTTACGGGCTGATCAAGTCGTGTAGGTAAAGATGCACCTCCCTGCAAGGTTATACAAACTATTCGAATAGCCGTGTCCACGGCTATGGACAACACTTAGTCTTGACTGACATCATTATTAGACTCTAAACTAAAATTTGATATGGGAACAACTTGGTATCGGCGTGACAAGTATGTCATGCAGTTTAGTTTATCAAAGTGGGCTGCCACTTTGATATTGTTTGAACTATGTCTATGCTTATGTCATTTACATTTCTTTTGATAAAACTGTGTTTGTCAAATGCAATTTACAAACTAGAATGTTTAGGATTGAAAATGGTTGTGATTTATGCAAAACTAAGCCACTACAACTTTCTTATGACTAGCTTTAGTATGACTAGCTTTAGCATGTACAAATTCCACTCCTTTGGGCACCCTCTATCATACGCTTTATTTTACTTTTGTGTAAGACTTGCGAGTACCTTTTGTACTCAACCCAGATATCTGCTTGTTCAGGTGAGAACATTGCATGAATCGGTTATAGTTATCAGACCATTTCTGGGCGATGGCGGCAGATGCAATGGCTTTAAGTCCAGTTGGTTGATTGTGGGTATGGGCATGCCAACCTGGTATTCTCCTTTTATTTCCAAGTTCATCTTCTATTGTGATTTATTTAATTCTAATTAGATTTTGCTGGTCGGCCACCTTATAAAAAATCGGGCCATAAGATCCTTTAACATTGCTTCTAATAATTTTTACGTGACTATGGTTGTGGTCAATGTTGTTTGGATATGTGCATGTTAGTCACTAATCCTTGGGAGCTAATATGAGACGCATATCCAAGAATCTTAAAATAAGTTTTGTTTCATGTTTAGGGTTGTGCCTTCTGTGCAATCACTTGACTTGAAACGAATTCGATTTCGGGGATCCCACATGTACGACCTCAACTGGTCATACTTCTTGAGGTGCTTGAGGAGTTTCCTTCGCAACCTCCCTTTCATGGTGGTCTGAACTAGCGTTGACCACTCGGGGGCTAGAACTTTTTTCAACCACAGGCTCTACTGGAGTGGTAGTAGCCTTCACAAAAGAAGTAAAACTCTTCCTGTTTTCCTTCTCTATTTGCTTGACAAGAGAAGGAGAAGGGAAAATTGAGAATGTTTTAGCGTCATAATAAAAAGTTATCTTGGCCTTTGAGACCTTATGATTAAGGTCTACGACTACCTTCCATTTCTCCCCTGCAGTCAAAACTACCCAGGAATGACTGATGGGAGAGGTCGAAGGAAGGGCGAGCTTGAATTCCCATCTTTCTTCTTATGGACCGCCTTCACAAGGCGGCGTCTTTTACTCAGAGGAACTTGGTCTTGCTATGAGTCGTCTTCAGTAGACCCCAAGTTGATATCATAATCATCTTGGAGATCTGTTACGCTGACTTGCTACAAAAGGTCATAAGATAAGGATTACTAAATGGTCGAAACTATGACTACTTGTCATTAAAGATGAAATCAATTAGAATATTTATTACCTTTAGGCACCTTATTTTCTCCTCCTTGGAGACGATCACCAAGATCTAAGGGGCCTCATCTGTATTCGAAGGTGTCTTCTCACAAATGAGTTTGACCCAAGCGTTAGTCTCCTTTTGTGGCAGATATACAAATAGAAGAATATAATAAATAAATCTTCTTAAATCACAATTATAAGAGCTAAATTGATTATAAGCATACCTTATTTAAAGTCCATGGTCGAATCCTTGACACCCGAGTAACTAATGTAGCGTGTGATAAAATCTTTCACTGCATACCACCTAGTCAGCCCTTCCTCCCTCAAGTCCTTGATGGCTTGAATGTAAGGTGCCAACCGACCATCACCACTCAGAGCCGAGTCTCACGACTTGATTTTCCCTACGGCTTTACTCGTAAAGAAAGGTTGTCGTCCTTAGTGACGGTCCAGTAGAACCACTTCTTCTTCCACCTCGGCCAAGATGACCGGGTGAACATTGGGATGTACTCCCTCGACTTCCCTTCATGAAGTTGGATGGTGCAGCTATCCGTGATCCCGTGCAGCTTGCTCATCCTGTAATAGTACTTGAAGAGGTACAAATATGGAAGAATCCCCAAATATGTCTCACATAGGTACACTAACACGCTTATCATGGTGATGGAATTGGGAACCAAGTTCATCAATTCCACGTCAAAGTGCTCGAGTACGACCACGAAGAATGGATGTGAAGGCAGTCAAAGGCCACACTCACAGTATGCTTGGAATACTGGGATCATGTCCATCTCCTCCGACGGGCAATGCTGGCCTTCAGCATTGGTCCACTTCAGCAAAGATCTTCGTGGGATCTACTCAGCAACAACCAATGCAGTCATTTTCTCCACATCCATCCCCAACTTCTCCCACTTTGAAATAGTTTTGTCCATTTCTTCCAAAGGGATTTGTTTTAGACTTGGAGAAATTTGGGGAAAAGATTGCAAACTTGGTTGGAGACGGAGAAAGCAAGAGCTCAAAGAAGTTGAAGCGATTAGGAAAAGTAAAAACCCTAGGTTACCACCCGACGGCTATTTATAACCACAGGCATAAGGTAAAGAATGTGGGGAACCCAATAATTGCCACCTCTTTGGGAACCACTCCCAACAAACAGAATTGTAAGAGGCGGTTCACATTCCTTTTTCTGTCCGTTCAGTGAAAGGAATTATATTGTTACAACTCAAGTAAAAATACCTTCCTTAACCAAGTCAACTTCTGTTCAAAAGAAATACTAGTCGAAAAAACTTTCCTTTCGACCACTATCCTACAACCTCTTTTCCAAGTAAGTCATTTTCACTAGAAGTTGGGGGCTAAATGACGAGGATCTAATAATCATCAATTAATTAAATTTTATCTATAATACTTATTATAGATAATGATGTCCTTAAAACAACCATCAAAGGTACCCCTGGTCATTAGTATACAATGACAAAGGAAGATTAAAACTACTTCATGGTCGTAAAGTCCGCTACAACCATCCTATGATCGTAAGGTTACTATGATCACTTCATGGTCGTAAGGCTTTCTACAATCAGGTCAACTACGACCACCCTATAGTCGGTAGAACTCACAGACATGTGAACCCAATCGACTAGGGACTGTGTACACTACACTTATTTATGTGTGGTAGTTATACATGTGTCATTTATCTCTAACATAACTGCACGCAACTCTCTCTCTGTCTTAGGCGTAACTGCATGGTGAACGTGTAGGAGAGAGTTTCTCTGACAATAACTGCTATCAACGTACACAACCAACCAACCGTCGAGACACGTCCTAGCACATAACAACTTCCACCCCTTCAGAATCTATATAACGGGCAACACCGGTGAACAGAGAGAGATAGAGACAAGTACGAAGAAAAAAGTTGATGAGACAATGGGTTCTGAACTTCTGATATGATGATAACTTCGATTTGGAGGAAAACAACTTTGACAAAGCAGGCTTCTAACCGATCACGACCAGAACACCAAGCAATTGCTAAACCACACTCTGTGTCGTTATCAACCGTGCCAAGAACGCAGTTGACCTGACCACGAAGGTCTTTTCTTGCATGCAACCGAAGAACACGCAAGAACAAGATAATAAGCAATCTAAAATTACAAATAGGATTGAAATATTTGATAAAGTTGGGATTCTGTAATGGTATTATGGTTGGTCTAATCAACACAAGCCAAAATATGAAGTTGCAATGAAGCTAACTTTTAACTAAACAAAATCTGATAAAACTAGAGGGGTGCGACCATCTTAAATATGGGAGAGGGGGCCGCACATAGCTAAGAGATAAGGGGTGGTACTATTCATGATATTTTTTTATATGAACAGTACAGCCCTGAACAATACATGCCAAGAGAGGGGACGCCTTCCCCTTGGGCTCAAGCATTACAATGCTCAATTTGGCATAAACACGTGATGCAGCACTTTTTTTGGTCATTACGATGCGCATAAAAGGAATTTAGAGCTGATGCTGGATCCGTTGGAAAGAGGACGAAATAGTATTTCCATCAAGTACTCGTGGAGCTCTAACGGACTCCGTATGTGAAAGTTATGCACGTTTGAAGTCAGTGTTATCTCTAGAGGCCGAATTAGATTCCAAAACACGTCCAGCTCGAGCTCTTGCTTGGCTTGGACAAAAAGTGATGTGGTGCTGCATAAATATATTTTTTCATCATTAGGTAGCATCATATAGTTCATATAATATAAATGTGCTCCTAAAAACGAGCTCACTTGATAATTTAAGTGAAGCGTACGAGCTTTTGTAATTGGAACAGCAAGCATAGCAAATATGGTTGTATCCATAGGGGTCATGTCCTCATCATCCTCCCCTTCTTGAAAACAAAGCCGTCCTCGGCTTTTGATAAGATGAAAATAGGGTAACAAAGAAGCAAAGGTGTATGCATGGTGTGAGCTCACTTGATAATTTAAGTGAAGCGTACGAGCTTTTGTAATTGGAACAGCAAGCATAGCAAATATGGTTGTATTCATAGGGGTCATGTCCTCATCATCCTCCCCTTCTTGAAAACAAAGCCGTCCTCGGCTTTTGATAAGATGAAAATATGGTAACAAAGAAGCAAAGGTGTATGCATGGTGTGTGTGTGTATATATATATATATATATATATGTCATCCGTTTTAATAGATCTGCGTTATTGCAAAATTAATATTATAAAACAACAGCGATCATACAAGCTCATTGTATTATTACCTGAAGAATAATCATATATGTTAATGAGCAAAAACAAATTCTCACACAACAATTATTGCAACTAGTTTTGCAAATGTAAGTGAAGCATTTATGCAATTCAAATATCTGAAGTTGTAAACTTGCAGTGGTATCATATATGGGCAAAGATACAACTTTTGGAATCAAACAAAGTTCATCCATATAATCAGATTTCAATCGAGCAATAGCAAATTCATCTAGCAAGGGTGAAAAGATTTGTAAGTTCTTTCATACTTCAACATCATGATGCAGATGTAATAAAAGATGAACACATAGGCATTAGATGATCACTAAATTTTATTTTTCTCTCATAATGAACTAGATTCAGCACACACGAATTGTTGTTCAAAATAGTAAGCTTCAATTCATTCATGTGATCACAAGTTATTCATATTCGATATACAAGAAATTGATTGTCTACACCATAATCTCCAATCAAATTAAACTTATACCCATGGGTGTAGGCACTAGACAAGGATTTTGAACATGCTATTTCATAAACGTTCTCCATAGCATGTGACAATTTTATAGGTGAATCCAACATAATGTACATAAAGAATCAGCACGAGAAATTCTAGTAAAAAATTTGTTATATCTAACCAATTCCACATGGTCATTAGATGTGATTAACTCATCATAGGAAACACTCAAAACAGTAGGCAATTCGATCACTAAATTTTATTTTCCTCTCATAATGAACTAGATTCAGCACACACGAATTGTTGTTCAAAATAGTAAGCTTCAATTCATTCATGTGATCACAAGTTATTCATATTCGATATACAAGAAATTGATTGTCTACACCATAATCTCCAATCAAATTAAACTTATACCCATGGGTGTAGGCACTAGACAAGGATTTTGAACATGCTATTTCATAAACGTTCTCCATAGCATGTGACAATTTTATAGGTGAATCCAACATAATGTACATAAAGAATCAGCACGAGAAATTCTAGTCAAAAATTTGTTATATCTAACCAATTCCACATGATCATTATATGTGATTAACTCATCATAGGAAACACTCAAAACAGTAGGCAATTCAATTATTTTATCACATGGTGCACTCAAGTGAACAAGTAATTCAACAATTTTATCACATAGTGCACTCAAATCAATACAGTCTGAATTCTCTACTTAAAACATGTGCATATCAAAATTATTTTTCACTAATGTTTGCTCTAAAATTGCAAGAACAATAGAAAATTGTAGTTCTTTACAAGCATACTCACCTTAAGTGATGATAGCACCATGATTTTTACCTTTTTGGCTCTCCTCAGATGATGTAGGTGCATCCATCTCCTCATCTTCTTTCTCAACCAATGGAGCCGGTGATTTAATCAACTCATTCTCATCTTCAACATGGTTCTCAACTTCCTGCAAATTGTTAGTCACAGAAAAAGACACAAATACATGTTTGTTCTTATGTTTCCTATCATCAAGCATTCTCAATTTCTCCTCAATCTAACGTTCAACTTTACAGGCAAGTATAAACAAATGAGAGAGAGAACCATATTCTTTATGAACAAGGTCCTGAATTGCTTGATTAAGCCCACTTAAGAATCTATTGTCTGTAGCTTCAGTATATTCCTCTAAGCCACAACGCAACAAATAAGTTTTCAATTCATGATAGTATTCCCTAGCTTTAGCATATTCCTTTAAGCCACAACGCAACAAATGAGTTTTCAATTCATGATAGTATTCCCTTACAGTTCTACTGCCTCGTTTGAAATATTGTAATCTAGCTAACAAATAATCAACATGGTATTTAGGAACAAATTCATCTCTCAAAAGTTTCTTTAATGCATGCCAAGTTTAAGGCACTCTTCCATGCCTACTAAAATATTTCCACCAAAGTATTGCATCCTCAACAAAAAAAATACTAGTTGCAGCTCTAATCTTTTACCTATCAGACCATTCATAATATTCAAATTCTTTATCTAACGCTATCTCCCAGTCAACATAAGCATCAGGATCAAATTTACCAGCAAAGGATGTCAAAGTGAGTTTAGTATTACCAAACATAGTATCATGATCATGTACCTTCTATGGTGGAGAAACTTGGCTCAAGCTTGCATCTTTCTCGCGAACTTTCTTGTGCTCCCATTAAATGGCTCGAAGAAGATGTGGATCTATCTCGTAATCTTCCCGTGACCCTACCATTGTTAGTAGAAAACATAGAACAAATCACAGTGTATATGTCTCTATCAACTACTAGGTACTACAGGTTCAAAAGTCGCTCATACTCAAGCTTATACTGAGTTCTTACCAGTTCTTACCAAGCAAAGCAGGTGGTGACCGGCAACTAGTGTCGGTGTCAAACACTCTCCGAAGATTGACAAAGCGATTGCAAGCAAATGATACATGTACGCTGGTAGAAAGGTGGAGCTAGGATAGGCTTCAATATGGTAGTAAGGATTAGCAACAATCAAATCAGTAAATGCAAGTTGAAAAATTATTCAAAGTACTAGTCAATGTTGCTAATCCTAGCCTATTCAAAACTAGCTAATCAAAGCCTATCAAGAGAAGTATATGAACACACATGCAAAGATTATTGTGGCTTGATATAAGCAAAGGAAAACCTTACACCAAGTGCTAGGAGAAACGCTAGCCAACTACTCAAACTTCTGTGTAGGGACACAACATTGTTCACACAATGAGAGCATAAAAACAGAATAACGTGCAATATAAACATCCCTCTAGTTTAAGTAGTAAACAACAGCTAGTCTCGAAAGATGAACAAGTAAATTTTTATAAGGCTTATATATACTCGTTTGAAATGTTTTAACGAGATATACAACTTTACAGTTGAGGCAATGATACCACCTGATGAGACAATGGGTCTTGATCTTTCGATAAGATGATAACTTAGATTGGGAGGAGAACAACATTGACGATGCAGGCTTCTAACCGATCACAACCAGAACACCAAGCAATCGCTAAACTTCACTCCAAGCTGTTATCAACCGTGCCAAGAACGTTGTTGACCTGACCACGAAGGTGTTTTCCTGCATGCAATCGAAGAACATGCAAGAACAAAATAATAAGCAATTTGAAATTGCAAATAGGATTGAAATATTTGATAAATTAGGATTCTGTAGCGGTATTATGGTTGGTCTAATCGACACAACCCAATATACAAAGTTATAATGAAGCTAACTTTTAACTAAACAAAATCCAAGAAAATAAGAGGGGTGCGACCACCTTAAATAGGGGAGGAGAAGCCGCACATAGCTAAGAGATAATGGATGGTACTGCTCATGATACTGTTCACATAAACAGTACATCCGTGAATGGTACATGCCAAGAGAGGGGGCGCCTTCCCCTTGGGTCCAAGCATTACAAGGCCTAATTTGGCCCAAACAGGTGACGCAGAACATTCTTTTGGTGATTGCGATGCACACAGACAAAATTTGGAGGAGAGGCTAGATCCGTTGGAAATAGGACGAGATAAGTTTTCCATCAAGTACTTGTGGAGCTCCAACAGACTCCGTATGTGAAAGTTATGCACGTTTGAAGTCAATGCTGTCTCTAGAGGCCGAATTGGATTCCAAAACGTGCCCAGCTTGAACTCTTGCTTGGCTTAGATAAAAAGTGATGTGATGTTGCAAAAATATATATTTTCATCATTAGGTAGCATCATAGTTCATATAATATAAACGCGCTCCTAAAAATAAGCTCACCTAATAATTTAAGTGAAGCATACGAGCTCTTGTAATTGTAACAACAAGCATAGCAAATATGGTTGTATCCATAGGAGTCATGCCTTCATCATAAGTCATTAGTCTTAGTTTCAGTGACTTCTTCCTGTAAACACATTCAATACAAGAACACAGGAGTAGAGTTGTTATTGTAACACCCTGACTATAAGGAAGTCAAGATGTCACCTACAACCACTACTCTTTAGAAGAATAACATCAAAACACATGACCAGGTTAATCAAGTGGAAAGATTATACGGAAACAAGAATTCATCATCAGGTTTAATCAATGGAATAGAAATAAACAATTCTGAGAGATAAGGTAGTTATGACCAAACTGGCTTATTACAATTCAACACAAGTCATAATTAACGACAGTAAAAGTCCTCAAAATGTTTGGTTTATGATAGTGAGTGCCTCGTGATGAACTACCCTCCACAAGATCATTCTTCCTTGTCATTTACCTAAATAAAACAACAAAGCAAGAATGAGCCAAAGACTCGACAAGTAATCAGATGTAACAATCAAACATTCCATGAGCAATATATCACAATCATCATTTGAGCGTTCTTCGAAATGAATTTATGAATGGATGAAGTGGAATGATGCATTGAAGGAATTGGACATATTGCGGCATATCTGGGTATAGCGAGTGAAACACCGTCGGTGTTCACTTAAAGTAATCGTATGAAGAACGTTTCATACGATCAGTCAACGTGGCCCACATTGGAATGGTGGACTCACGTAACATGGCCCACATTGGAATGGTGGACTCATGTACCCATTCGGAATTGATGGGATTTTCAAGTGCCCATCTTGGAATTGATGGGTCTTACAAATGTAATTTATGCATGTCATGATGTGATCCCATGGCAATATTGAATAGTACTCATAATTGAAAGGAAACACATGGCATTCATCTACAAATACGAACAAGTATAATCATTCACTCACACATCACATTTTGCATCAAACATAGTATACAAGGTACTTGCAGTATATCAACATCATGAACAAGGCACAAAACATTCATGTAAACAACATATCATTATGCATACAGTACTTGCCTTTTGCGTAGTGACTCGTTAGCAGGCAACGGAGGTGTTCCCACACGGGATGTCTCACCGCCTACACAAGCATGTTCCCAAAATAAGAACAACGATATAACACTCACTACCGATGTTCTACAATAACCCCGACTATTCAATATACCGCATAGACCCAAATTGAAAATAAACTATTCTGCCAGATTTCAGCCCTTGTGAGCAGCGGTACGAGAAAAAGCATATTTAATTATCTGGAACTCGAAACGACACAAAACCAGTGCCCAGATTTTCTTAACGTAACAGGCTACGAAACTCTAGTTGATGGTAAACTCTAATTCGGCCAATACAGAGGTCTAACCATCTAATGAAAAACTATAACTGCAGTCTGCCCAGAATTTCAGAATAGCCCTAAAGAAAAGGCTGTAACTTTTAAACCACAGATCCAAATAAAGTGATCTTTATCAGCCTGGAAACATGGTGAAATTATCTTCAAAAACCTAGTTGGGTGGCTGACCTGATTCTGATTCTAACTAGATCAAAACCTAGGTGCAACCGACTATACCCAGAATTTCTGACAGACAGAGCAGTACGTGGTAAAACAGTCATAACTTTTAATCTACTGGGTGAAAATTCGTGATCCAGGTGCCAAAAGAAAGCTAATGAAATCAGAAACAATTCTCCAGAAGGCGAAGATATCCAATTCTGCCTCTAAGATACCCAAAACCGAGTTACAACGTACTGGACAGAATCAATCTATTAACCGAATCAAAACGAAACTACAAATCCAATCGGATCCTCAATTCTGAATCAAACAACGAATCGGAGGTCTAATTACCCTTATAGACCAGTAAAACGATGAAGATCCGCTGCACATGGGTCTTCCTCGCTTCCCCTCGCTTTCCTCTCTTGGGCGGCCACCGGAGACGCATTTAACGGCGTCGGCGGCGGGAATGGAGATGATGGAGGGGCCCTTGAGGAGGAGCGACGGGATCACGGGGATAGCACCACCACCGCGAGGAGGCGCCAAGGATCAGCAAGGAGGCTGCTTGGGGAGGAGGAGGCGGCCAAGGGGAGGGAGGAGATAGGGTGGCGGCTAGGGTTTAGGGGAGTGGCGCCCCCCTTTGGCCGGCCCCTACATGGGCCGGCCGGCCCCTCTTGGGCCTCTGGGTCGCCTGCGCCCAGTTTGACGATACAATAGCGTTTAGCCCCCGCGATTGGAAAAATCACAAAGTTGTTTCTTTTACTCCCTCCGACTTCTTTCTTTTTACCGATTCGATTCCGAAAAGTTTTAAATCTCGTTTTCGAATAATATTCCCAGACATTCGAAACGATACAACCTAGCTGGATTTATGAGGTATTACAGTTATTCTCTCCAGAGAAAGCATGAACCTGTCTAAAACTCCCCGTGTCTCCTCTTGCGTAATCTCAATCATAGTGTCCTCAGCATTTATTTCATAAGATCGATATTAAAATATCAACAGTTATGATTCAATATGTTGTCAGTTGGTCTCAAGCAATGATGATGTATAATCCTTAGACCTGATATCAGCATGATTTCTTACATATATAACAGTATACTTAGGGGTTGTCAAACGCTACTCCATAACTGGGTAGTTATAAAGGTAGCTTCCGGGTATACTATGAAACATGCGGAGGAATGTGACCGGTCAAATATGGGATTTATCCATCCTAACATAATAAGAGAGATATCTTTGGGCCTCTTGATGTGAACGGATATAGAAAGTGCATGGCCGTGCCACAAGCGGTCAAAGAGTCGACCACATGAAGTTATCCATCACTACATCGAGAAAAGATTGAACAGTCCATGGAAAACATATACTGAACAAGCAATTAAATATTATTGGATAGTTACACAACGCTTACTGGATTGTTTGAAAATATTCTACTGTGGCGTACTGCACGGCCTATACTTCTCTAATATACCAGGGATGGACTTGATATTGTTGACCGTGTGGAGCAAGTAGAACATTAGCTCAGACATGTATTCGTTCCGCTTCTCCCGTACACGGAATGAGAGTGTCATATTGTAAATTACTGTACATTCAAAAATATATTACTGGACTCTATGTACGTAATTACTGCTAACCGGTTCGATCACGGTGTGCATCATTTGTTCTTTGCCGTCATAACTACAGGAATTTCATGGCGAAGAACTTGTAGTCGTTCTGAAGAATCTCCTTCGGGGTGTTGAACAGAGGACATCCTCCGGTCGACAAAGACTGGGAACTTTCCATCGATCACGGCTTGGAAGGCATCATTCAGACGTGTGACTACAGAGCAGTGATCATCCAGGTCGGTGCTACTCCTACTGTGCTCCTATCCCTAGTTTAAAAAAATGACACTAAAGTTTTCTTTGCACGATCTTCCGCTTTACCCCCTCAATAGCATTGATCGGCGGAAGCTTGCAAATCTGTTAGGGCGTATGGGGAAGTGAATGAAGATCTTTTGTGCTTCAAGTTAGATTTAGTTGTGATCCTTAATCTGTACTTGGTTAAGTTCGTTTTGTGCTCTTTGTGTAACTTGTTAATGTTTTGTCGTTTGCTAGCCTTGTTTTGCCGGAGATGATTTGTGGTGGGATGTGTGTCAGACTGTCAGTTGATGGGTTTCTAGATGCTTAGTTTAGTAAGCTGGTCAGCGTGTCAGCGTGTGATCGAGGACATGAACAGTGATGGTTTAAGCCGATCTGCTCCCGGGGAGCAACCACACGGGTCTTCTGGTACAAGTACAACCAGGACCAGGACCAGCTCCTCCCCCGTTCATGCTCCAATGGTCGAGGTGAGATCCAGAATAAATGCATGTCAACCGTGGCAAATTGGCAATGGCCGTCCCAGAGCATCTGCAGAGAAAGGAGCACGGTTGGGCGGAAATTGTCGCGGATGGGAAGAAGCAAAACCCCAATAGACCACACAGAGACATTTTAGACAGTATGGTGTTAGACATTGGCGACCACTGGTTACACTAAGGTAGCAGGCTGAATCCGTACGTAAATGAATCTTATGTACTTCACCGTGCTCTCTGAGGAGCGAGGAACTTCCTCTGCACGATCAGAGGTAACACTTCTAGCACAGTAAATAGTACTACTGGTAGTTGTAGAATAAAATGACTGAGTTACAAAACTGTAACACCCACGCAATCGCCCAAAAGCTGCAGCAAGCTTCACGTACGGTGCATTTAACTGAACTCTATCTAGACTCTAGACCTACCCTTGCCTTACCGCTACAGTACATGAAGACAGCCAGATTCCCTCTTTACGGTAGCACTGTATTGTTTTAGAGCAACACAGCCAGATTCCTCTACAGTAGTAGCTTATCTTATGCAAATTTAAGAAAGGTAGTGGCTCTACTTACCAACCAAGAATGAGAGTACTACCGCAGCCACATTACCTCTTTCCGTATTACTAAAAAAACAAATGATACCATATCACTTTCCCTGAAAGGGCCCAGGTAAAAATTCCTAGCGCATCACTGGTACAACACCATGTTACAGTTAAATCACTGTCACTTTAGCACTTTGCCATAATCTATTTATTCAAAAGATAAGAGTACTGGCAATGCTTTTTGGAGTCCCAGATTAGAGATGCAGTACTTAATTTTGGGCCAAACATGTTTTCGTTGTAAGAATTGATTAGGAAGCACGCAACATAAAGCAGAAGGCATCCATGGTCCAGTTTTCCAAATAAAATGCTCAATATCATACTACTAGTAGCTGGTCACTCATAACAGAGAGCAAGCGTACACATAGTTAAATCCACTAATTCCCACAATGTTACTATTAGGCAAACACAAGAGAGTCACAACTCACAACAGCAAGCTAACTGAAGCTAACTAATTTGTGAAGAGCCCAAGACGATCTGTGTGAGCCCTGGGAAAACGATAATTTTACATAGTGAGGTTGATGACCCCCTAAGTTTCTTTGCCATGCTTGAGCTGTACAACCATCATATTCTCTCCAAAATCGCCACCTTCCGTCATAGTACTTTTCTAGCTTGAACCATTGAGACGCTCCAAAGTTTCTACGACATGCCTCATCGAAGGTCTCTGCTCAGGATTAACCTGAACACAAGCGAGAGCGACTTTGAGTACAGCTATCATCTCATCTTCCCGTTCAGAGTCCCTGGCGAGGAAAGGATCGAGCACATCGGCGGATGGTTTCTTTTCTTCAATACAGAATTGGACCCATTGAACAAGGTCCATCTGCGTAGTTTCCAAGAGAACAATGGGCGATCTGCCAGTAATCATTTCGAGCAAGATCACACCATAGGAGTAGACATCCCATTTCTGTGATGGTTTCAGCGTTTTCAGTGCTTCAGGTGCTTGATAGCATGACCCTTTGCCCACAAGAGGGCTTACTGAGGCATCTGACTGTTGACTCTGAGCCTTTTCTAAACCTACTCGACCTGATTGCGCCAAAGGTGATCCTCCACCTCCAGCAATGTTTGCAAGTAGCCCGAGGCCAAAATCTGAAATGCACGGCTCCATGTTTGTTCCAAGAAGGACATTGTTTGGCCTCAAGTCCCCATGTACATACTTTTTGGGGCTAAATTCATGCAAGAAAGACATCCCCTTGGCAACTCCTTTCATTATCTTTAGACGTGCATCCCATGGCAATGGTGTGAATGTCATCGTCCCAGGTTTACCTGAAAGCAATAGCAAATTACCAAAAGCCAATAAGCAAATGCATCATTTTGCTTGAAATAACCACACAGGTCCAACTATGGGGTGAGGATGTACTTTAGTAACCTTTGCTCAAATCAAAGTCAACACCTCCAAATTTTGAATAATGAGAGCTATACAATAGTCAATAGAGTAGGTACAGGTGCAATATGAGCAAAGATCCATATCGGAAAGAAATGAATAATGTCAAACTTTGCCAACTACCAGAATACAAATGACACGATAATGTATCGAATTTACAAAGAGTTAATAACTGAGCAAAGATCCTAGAGAAATAAAGAAGTTCGTATCAAATAACTACCTAGTACTGAGTTTTATAACAAATAAAAAGTTCCAAAGAGAGACCTAATTAATGTCATAGTGCAGTAACTTAATGAATCAGGATCCTGATCTACAAAATAGTATATTGGACTATGGAAATTTTCATATGATAGTTCTATGAAACAACAAAGATAAATGGAAAAAGATGTAGCCTATGCAATATAGAGCTCAATTTAAGTCCATACCAAGCAACACATACCATGAATTACTGCAGAGAGGCTGCCATTAGGGATGTAATCATATATCAGTAACTTCTCATCAAAAGACCAGTAGTAGGCCCTCAAGGTAACAATGTTGGGATGCCGGACCTTGCCAATAGCCTCAACCTCAGTCTGAAACTCCTTAAACCTCTGCAATCCCCCCTCGCCAAGCCGCCTCACTGCCATCGTGAGCCTGTCCTCAAGAACTACCTTATACACAATGCCGATCCCACTCTTCCCCAGCACAAACGCCGATGCCTTGAGAAGCTCATCAAGATCAAACCTCACTTGCCGGTCCAACGCCACGAGGTCGTACTGCTCTGCATGCTCCGACGGCGTCTTGGAATCATCCCGGCTAAAACAGCCGCAATCCTTGCCACACCTCGACCCTTTAGAGCCAGCAGCCCCAGCCTGTCCCTTCTCCTTGGGAAACCACCCTCCAATAGCAGTAGAAGAACACCAGCGCGATGATCAAGATCCCCACCACATCACTCAGCACAATGGCCACAATGGCAGCCTTCCCCAACCCATTGTTCCTCCCACTCCCATTACCCCCGGCACCAGCTGGCTCGGACTCACCATCCTTCGGCACGAACGGGTTGGACGACGGCATAGCGTCCGGCGAGCACGGGTTCTTGAGCGGCGGCCCGCAGAGCCCCGGGTTGCCCACGAACGCCGTCGGCCCCCGGTTCTCAAGTGCACCGTTCTGCGGAATCGGCCCGGACAAATTGTTGTACGTGAGATCAATGTACACCTTCTCCGGCAATTTCCCAAGACTCGCCGGAATCGGCCCGGAAAACTCATTGTGCGACAGGTCGACTGTCCCCTCGAGCCTGGACAGGTTCCCAATATCGTCCGGGATGGCGCCGGACAACTGGTTGTAGGACAAATCGAGCCGCTCCAGCGCCGACAGTTCTCGTCCGAACCCCGCGGGCAGCGAGCCGGTGAGGTTGTTCCGGCCGAGCGCCAGTGCGCGGAGGCGGCTGCATTTCAAGATCGACTCAGGGAGGGAGCCGTTGAGGGTGTTGGAGGACAGGTCCAAGATTTGAAGGTAGGGAGGTCCCCGAGCTCCCGGGGGACGGGGCCAAAGAGCTCGTTCCCGTAGAGGACGAGGCTCTGGAGCCCCGCGGCGCCTGTGAGCAGCTCGGCGGGGAGCGCGCCGAACAGACGGTTGCTGCGGAGGTTGAGGTGGCGGAGGGAGTCCGGTAGCGGGGACTGCGGGAGCGCGCCGACGAGCCCCTTCCTGGGGAGGGACAGCGCGACAACGCGGCGGGTGCCGGCGCCGCAGGAGACGCCGTTCCACGCGCAGGGGTCGGCGGCGGACGCGTCCCAATCGGCGAGCGCGCCCGTGGGGTCCCGCAGCACCACAGCCTTGAAGGCCAGCAGCGCCTGGCCGTCCGCCGTGAGCGCGTCGGCGGCGGCCGGGAGCGCAAGGAGAAGCAGGAGGAGGAGCACCATGGCGACGCGCTGCGCGAGTGGGGAGTGAGAGTGGAACGGAAATTGTACGTGGTCGGCAGAAAGGGATTTTATTTGTGGTATATAGGCTCGTTTCCCATGTCCAATTATACGTAGATATTTTTTCTAAATAAAAGTTTGGTAGGGTGCTATCAGCCTATAAGTACGGTTAAACTATCTAAGATAGTTTATTTCTTAACTTCTTACTAAAAGGATTTAGAATACTTAATCTAATTAAAAAAACAAGCTTTTTAATTGATTATTTCTTGAACTTGTATCTAATATTTTAATTTCTACTTTAATTGCTATACACAAAACTGATTTTTAAATAACAAGCAAGTCTCCAATAGCTATTTTATAATTTCTTATGTTTTGGTATCAACAACTTGCTTGTTTCTTCATTTAGAAACAAACTCACCTTATCTCATCACCTTCTCCCATCCACATCACCAAAATACTGATATGACAACCCTTTAATAACAAATGACATGGACTATTGTAGATACTCTTATCTAGTCTCTTGTGTTGCTTATTTATATGTGAAGAAATATTTTGTATATAATGGGGTAGGAGCCCACCTTGTATGCACAAGTGTACATACAAAGAGTTTAGTAAAAAGAGAAAATTGAAACTACAACTTTGTATTTTTATCTTTTATTTATTATTTGTGAGTTGAGAACTATATTATTCCGTATCTTTGTCTATTATTTATGAGTTGAGAGATTCATTTATAGACAACACGATCTCGATTATTAGGCATTATTTTGTTTTTTTCTTGGGTGCTAATGCTTGCTTCCCAACAGCACTCACTAGAACGGGAATTGTTTTTTTTTTGTTGGTTTTTTTTTCTATTTGGTTTCCTGCCAGAATCCTCCTAACTCGTTTCGTTATTCTACTCTGGTGTGGTCCACGCGATGTGGACCTCGAGAGTCCAGAGGTGCACGGGACTGTAGCGGACAGTTTCTGTGTCGGCATCTCGTCGATATCTCAGTAGTGGTGAGAGAAGGAAGGGGACAAGTGGGCAGGTACTTTGAGGACCCGTTTCCACTGGTGATGTCACCTTTTGGTAATAGAAAAACAGATTATGAGGGGCTCATTTGGATTGTGTTAAAATTTTGTGTGACAGCATCTTGTTTCAAAATTTGATAGCATTGGCATTGGGTCATTAAGCTGGTTGTCCAAAATTTGGCCGACAAGAAAAATGAAAAATTGAATTCGAATGTGAGTATAACCTTGCCAAAATTTCAACATATATATATATATATATATATATATATATATATATATATATATATATATATATCATGCGAAACTCATGTGTCATACTCACTTTTTAAAAAAAAAATTGGCATAGTTACAATTCAAACACACCAATTTCGGTATTGCCTGTGAATTGGTATGGCTACGATCCAAATACTATTGTCCGGGTTTTAGCATTACAAAAAAATTGGTTGCAATCATGATCACCTACTGCCTTGCCGTACGGCCTAGCTAATTAGTGAGTGGGTTTCCAACGGTAATGTATGGCAATTAACACTAATGAGTCGTGCGTACTCTTGCCTCTAGTCTTGACGAGGATCTAATAATCCTCATTTTATCTTTTATCTATAATTCTTATTATGGGTAAATATGATGTCACATAGTCTCCAGAAGTACCCCTTATTTTTATAAGGGAGAGGCCTACCAAGTGATTGTAAGATCTTCTACAATCACCCCCATAGTCGTAAGTCTTACTACGATTACTACCTGGTCGTAAGTCTTTCTACGACCATTACATGGTCGTAAGTCCTTCTACGACCACTACATAGTCGTAAGACCTTCTACGACTACCACCTGGTCGTAAGTCCTCCTACGACCAAGTAAACCACGACCACCTTATAATCAAACCTACAGGCAAGTGGGTCCAATTGATTAAGGAATCCGAACGGTCTACACGCACTATTATTCCGCGTAGTAATAGTGCTTAAATACCCCATTACCTCTTAATGATAACTGCCAGACGGCGTGGAGAAGCCAATGCGCCGGTAATTACTGCCATCATGCGCCCATTACTGGCTCAATTAAGGCGCCTCTTCCGCAGGACAAAACGGCTACTCCTTCACGACTATATAAGGGCATCAATCAGGGAGACGAGGAGGAAGAAGAAAGAGAGGGCGAGTCAAGGAGAGATACAAGTACTATTCTCTGTAATAGTCTTAGCTTCTTACTTGATCATCAAGAATACCACACACACACAGGATTAGGGTTATTATTCTCTCCGGAGAAGGCCTGAACCTGTCTAAACATCCCGTGTCAACTACTCTGCGTGATTTCACCTCTAGAAGACCCCCCGAATCAAATAATCTTTACGTAAGATCGGTTCTAATACACCGACAAGTCTCTACTCTATGCAAAATGCATCCGCTGATGTTAGTTGTATGCAATATTTTGTATGTCATGTGTGTACTACAGTGTCAATGGTTACCAATATTATATTTGTGTTCAAATTTATTGGAACTTTGTGTGATTCCCAAACCCTAAAATCCGAGACTCTAATTCTGTTAGATATGACTAAGCCTATTCTATTATAAGTACTTTGTGTGGCAATTCATGAAACCCTAATTTCTTAAACGTAAAATCCAAATTTCGAGACCTAAACCCTTCATTTTTGAGATAATTTCAGAATAAATAAAAAATTATATAAAAAATTACACAATCAAGTCCAATGTGTAATAAACCTTCAAAACAAAATTCATAATTTTTGGAGCTCATTTTCTATATTTATAAATTCCTACGAACAATATAATTAAATGAATTTGCGAGAATAATTCAAAGCTTAAAAAATTCTGGAACAATTACCCAAGTAAGTGAGCTATATTTAAAAATTCCATAAATAATTTTATAATTTTTTGAGCTCATTTACTATATTTTAAAATTCATACAGGCAACAGTATCCAAGAGGAGAGAGAAAATGTGGCCACCGGCTAAAGAGGGGAACGCCGCACGGTGACCGTGTGGCCCACACAACGGCTCTGCGGGATTGGGTACGTGTTGGCACATTCGTCGTCTGCACGGTGATCGTGCGGCTCGGGTGTCATTTTTGCAAATACGTGTCAGAACAGCGCTAATATAGCCAAAAAGTCTACTCTTGCCTCTATTCTCTACTCCATGCAAAATGCATCCGCTGACGTTAGTTGTAGCTAGCCTAAACAAATTGTCAGCTGGTTGATCAAGCTAGCCCAATCCAAATAGTTGTTTATATTAATTGAAAATCAACCTCCAAGTCATTTTGTGCTTAGTTGCTATAGGGTAAATTTGTTTAGTACCATCGCAATCATTCACGAGTTGTAAAATACCATCGCGATCAAGGTCGACTAGAAAAAACCATCGCAAACACGAAAAACTCTGAAAAATACCATTGACGTCACGTTTTCTATCCCAATGGTACGAAATGACTCTGCTATTTCTTTTCCTCTTCTTTTTTTGCTAATGCGAGTCCCACATGTCATTCTACCCTCGCTTCTCCTCCACAAGTCGCCACCCATGGTGAAGAACAGTGGTGGTGAGGCTGGCTTAGGGGATATGCAAAATGGAATGTTGTAACATCAAAAAAAAATTGTTTGAAACATAATTTAAAATAAATAATTTAATTGTATTTCAAAAATTAAAAATAAAATTGTGTTGATAATATTTTAATTAATCTTAAAATACCATATTTAACTACTCTGAAATTTTTATATAATTTTTAGAGCTATCTTCTATTTTCTAGTTTAAAAAGTATTTTCAACTTTTAATAATTATTTACTGTGTAAAAATAGAAACTAAATTTAAGTCAAGAATATTTTAATTAAGCTCAAAATACCCTATTTAACTACTCTGAAAAAAATTTAGAATTTTTAGAGCTATCTTGCTATTTTTTTAGTTTAAAAAATATTTTTAGCTTTTAAAAACTATTTACTATGTAAAAATGAAAACCAAATTTTATTTGAAAATAATTTTTATAATTGAAGAATGTATGTGGGAATTTCTATGAATGTTTTGTGAATTTTTAAGCTTTGTTCGGTATTTTTGCGGATTTAATCTGTGTTTTCTCGAACTATTCTCTACGAGGGGTAATATTGGTATTTATGAATTTTCTCTCTCTAAGAAATGCTATAATGGCTATTTTGGATGGAAAACGATGGCGATGGAATTTTTAAGAGTTTTTTTGTATTTGTGATGGTATTTTTCAGTCGATCTCGTTCGTAATGGTATTTTGCAACTCGCGAACGATTGCGATGGTACTGAACAAATTTACCCAATGATATATATATGGTATATTATGTTGCGCTTTGCAATCTAGCTAGTTACTAGAATTTTTACTAATTCCATTGTACTTCCAAGTTGTTACTGTATCGTCAGCGAAAAGTAAAAAGTACTTCTGAAAAACCTAAATATATATCTCACATGTTGGTCTCAGCCTAACTATGTGGGCGTGGCCGCGTGTGTGGTGTGGCCATGTGGACACTTGACTAGCCGTTTAGGAAGGGAATGAACTTCGGTATGTACCTTGTATTGGTGTATATTATCAGATGTCATCGTGGATGGCACACACTGTTTTCATGTCAAATCCGACGGGTTTTACGTAGATCTGTCCAGTAGCACGATGAAACAGCAGCTTAGGCACATAAACTCTACTGGCAATTCAAACAGAAACGCATGTTCACGCTTCGTGAAACATTAGATACTTTCGATAAAATTCTGGCGTGTGTAGAACCTTGCGCACGTGTGTGGATTGGGTGGTGCGACTGTGGTGTACGTTAAACGTGTGCGTGACGCGTTTTGCCTGAAACCAATTAACGAGTGGGTTTCCAACGGCATTGTACGGCAATCGGCGTTAAACGAACGAATCGTACGTACGTACTCTTTGCCCTTGTACTCCATGCATATATGCATCATCCAGCATCAATGGACGTACGTAATTCATAGTACTAATTGATTAGTGAGGCTGTGTGGGCCCTCCCGCCGAACCTCTGGCGGTGGGTCCCGGCGGAAGGGAGGCTCCGCGAAGGGCGCAGCGACGAGCGTCGATGATGGCCTCTTTGGATGGGAAGGGAAGTGCGGCTCAGCTGGCCCATCAGTCCGTATACGGAAGTAGCCGTTGTCAGTCTGTCACACGCGAGCCACTCATGTTGGATATATCGTCTTTACCAGCTCAGCTAGGTTCTGGGCTGCATCTAGGGAGCTGCATCTCCAGATCGGCTCCCAATCTTGTTCCAGCCAGTCGGTTAAAAGAACCAGTCCCGGAATGAATTTTTTTTTTCCGTATTAAACGTGATTTTATTTTGTATTTATAAAAATAGATGTAGCCAAAAATTATTTACAACATTTGCACCGTACTGCACAACCACCGTGCGGCAACCACTCCGCGCTCGCCACACGCCGCTTCCGCACGGTCGCCGACTCAGCCACCACGTACCCCCTCCCCGGTTAGAGTTTCATCGATTAGAGTTTTTGTTGTGTTGTGTTTGTGCCTTTTTTAAAATGTAGCAAATTAGTTTAAAAAATATGAAATTTTATGTGAATACTCCCGACACGGTATACTTTCTTGTGTAATTTTCTACATAATTTTCCTTATTCCGATTTTACCTCACAATTCAATTTAAGTGTAATGATTTATCCCGGCACGTGCCAACCCTTCCCCCTCCCGCACGCATGGCCCCCCTCTCGCCAGCCCTGCTCTCCCCCCTCCCGCGCGGCCCCCCTCCAGTGGCCACCTTTCCAACCGTCCATCTTCCCTCATCCGCACATCTATTAACTCCTCGTTGCTGCCCCCCTTGCCTGCAGTGTTGCGCAAGACAACGCAGCCGAAAATTCTCGACGGCAACGCAGCGGCTCCTCCTTCGCTCTGCTATAAATACCAAAATCTCGCAGTCGCTTTTCGCTCATCTCAATTGTGTTTCTCTAACACGGCTCTTTTTTATATTCCGATACTAACTCACCAACAAATATTTTATTGTGATTCGTAAAAGATGATTACTCCTGACTTGTATGTATATCTAGACTGCATTGTAATGGTGGAGCTCTAACACAATCGGAACTTCCTAGTAAGGCAATTGTGTATTAGCCCAAAAATTTTCTTTGCAATAGCCTCAAGCCGGATTTATCTATGTGATAAAATTTTTAATTACATCTATATTGGACTTTATATCATTCAGTCTGTCCAGCTCCAACGTGGACTGCATCAGCATTCCTGTAGATGCAACTGGAGTTTCATTTCCTGGTATTAACCTAAGTAATACTGGATTGCATCAGCATTCCTGTAGAGAAAGCAACGTGTCTAGAAAACGTGAAATGTCAAAAGACAACGAAGGTGCTACAACATGAAGAGGCTGCTAGCCTTCGAAACGTACACGGGTCGGAGGTTACGGTATATCGTTATATGATCTGCATGCCATGCATTTCCCTCAGTTGGTTCATGCAAAAGCTTATCTAGCATGTCGTACAATACATTATTAAAGAACATCATCCACATTAAACCGATAAATAAACAAAGAGTGTCCTATTTGATCAGGTTACATGTGATAATACCCCTCCTCCTTCATCACGATTGTAATAAACCTGCGCGTATTTCATGTAATACTTGTGTAACGCTTGAAATATTAACAATTATCTGTATAAAAACATACATTGCAACTTCATTGCAAACCCTAATCCATGAAACCCTAATTAGGACGTGACCTCGCTCTACAAAGCAGGATGAGACCACACTCTGCAAAGCAGGGCATGACCCGACGAGACAGCTTTGCGCAGCGACGTGGCCCAACGAGGCAGCTTTGCACAGCGACGTGACCCAACGAGTCGGCTTCGAAGGGCACTTCTCACGGTCATGAAACACATATGTGCCTTACGCAAAGGAGCCGCTACAGCTGCGTCTGCTCCCGCTATAAATACAGCGTGACTCAGCCAAGAACTCCACACCAATAACACTACCTAGATAACATGGACAAGGAGAATGAATGGAAGCGCATCCGCGAACTCTTGATGGACTGGGTGGATCCCGAAGAGATCGCCACTCACCACAGGGTGTATAGTCAGCAGCCTTACACACACCACCAGTCTTCCGGGTCGAGCCCCCCCTCCCTCTCCTATCCTCGATGAACGCGCTCCAGAAGGGCCCCCGACGAGGGTAGCTCCTTTGCTGGTACCAGGACGTTTGCAAGTGCGTTAAATCAACCGACGAGTGGACCATGGGCAATGCTATTGGTGCTACCTAAACTACTACGTTGACTACCCCGATCGCAGGTTTGACACGCTGAGCCATAGGCAGCCCGTAATGAAATCGCATTTCAGTGCACACCACTATTTTGCTTTCTGTTACGTCATAACCACGTCTCTCTTCCCACCGCAGTCTCTATCGCGCCTATACAACTTCAGCCAATGGATTGACGATAAGATCCACCCCTTCGAAAATTTGATGCTACCGACATGGAAGAGCTGGGCCAGAGAGGACTGCGAGGGCCGTAAAAGGCGCCTCAAAGAGCTGCAAGCTGAGATGGACTAGAAGGAGAGGTGGGATAGGTTGCGCGAGGAGTAGGAGAGCAAGCATGCCAGGCAACGCGAGGCTGAGAGGGTGCGGAATAGGGCCATCGCGATGAAAGCTAAGGTGCAAGGTGAGGAGTACAACGCCAAGCTGGGCTGCAAGGGCAAATGTCCACGTTCCACACAGTAGTTTGACCCTCTTATTCCACATGTCCCATGTATTTCTAATTTCCTAAAGGCATGCGTGTATCGCCCTTGGTTCGTTAGCCCGCGTATCATGTAACTCCTTTGTCGGATCAACTGTTGTGTTGTTATCGTTGCGTCATTTCTCCAAAGTTCTCCAATGGAGTGCAATGAAGCTATTTTTTGGAGCTCATTCATACATTAGAGTCCTACCCGCCGTTAAAATCACTATTTACCGTCAATGATCATTTTCCATATGTAGAGAAAAGTATTGCATATTTAGAATATCCCACAACCTCCTCTAGACCACTAATATACCATGTTGTCAAGACATGTATATCACCAAAATATAACCTAAGATGTTTATATACAAGCACGTCTCCAGAAAGCTAAGGCGGAGAAAACATTACATTACGACACCGAATAGTGACCAGATGAGCCCGGTCTGTTGGGACAATCCTTCGTTGAGTGCCTAGGGTTGTTGCATATCCTGCACTTGTTTGTGCGGCTAATACTGGTACGTTGGTTGGTATCCATATCGTCCTGGAAGTGCCGCATCTGCCATCGCCCCTTCCCTGTTGTCTTCAAGTCCTTGTTCGGGCCCTATTGCAGCATGTCTGGCCAAAGATCCTTGTAGTTTATTTCCAAGCTGTACGAGTGAAATTCCACACTCCATGTACCGAAAAGGTGCTGCATATCATAGTACTCGGAGATGTACAATGTACACATCTGTCTCATCTGCACGCACGCCTTATACACGTGCGAGCATGGCTTGTGCAGGAGCTTCAGCTTGTTGCAGGTGCATGTCACTACATCACCCAAGGTGCATGCCTATTCTCGTACTTCCTCCTATGGCCATTGATCACCCGAATGTCGTGCATCCGAGCCTTCTCCATCTTCTTGTCCATGTTCCTCTGCATGTTCTCGGACCACTGCTTGCCTTCCTCTATCCGTCGCTTGGTTGCGGTGGCTCTATTGATGAAATAACCAACAGTGCATGTCTATGTCCCCTCGATGATCGCGGTGATAGGGATACACCGCACACCTTTGAGGATATTGTTGTACACGTCGGACAAGTTGGTCATCATAATCCCATACCTCGCACCGTCTGTGTTATAGAGAAGGGACCATTTCTCCGATGTAGGAGCGTGACCATGAATCCACTCCGAGAAACCTATGGCACTGTTGGGTTGCTCTCCCTCCAGTGCCTTCAGAGTGGACTACCTTGTATACCTCGTTGTTCGGTGTTCGAGGTCTCTCCAGATGGACTCAAACTTCCGCCTTTTGTTCTGCAGAGATAATGCCTTGAACGTCTTCATGACATCCTAACTGCGGAACCGCTTGAACAAGTTAGATGCAAGATTCCTCATGCACCACCTGGATTGCACATCGTTCCACTGGTATGGGGGGGGGGTCGTCCCATGCTGCATGGTGTTGATGGTCGCCAACAACCCAGCATCGCGGACTGTGATAAGGCATACGTTGCACTGGTCTCCCACCACCGCTGCCTTCATGTTCGACAGGAACCACAGCCAACTAGATGTGTTCTCGCTCTCTAAGTGGCAAATGCTAGGAAAAGCTGGTCATTCGCGTTGGCTGCCACCGCGGTGAGGATGGTGCTTTTGTACCCCCCGTGAGGAAAGTGTCATCCATCGTCATCACAGGACGACAGAACTAGAAGCCCCAGGTGGCCTGAGCGAAAGCTCAAAACATTCGGTCCAGTATGAAGCGGTTGAACCCTCTCGCAGCATCTTCATGGTCAAGCTTGTTTATGTACTCGTTGGGGATACATAGACTCGATGACCTTCTACTTTGCTCGTTGGACCTTGTTGTAGCTGACTAGATAGCCAACCTGATCGGCGACTTCCGACATCAGCAACTTGGGGGAGATGGATATGTCTGACGCAACTAGGTTCTTGATGAGGTTTGCTACATATGCAGAAGTCACGTTTTGATGCTATTGCAGGGGCTTGCTAAGCTCGCAAGTGTGGTCAGTCACTGCCTTGACAGCGGATACCGAGCCAAATATCTTTGCTCGGTGAGCACCGACCTTACCAAGACAGCCTTCCACTACACACCTCACTGCGTAATGTCCAGGGTTGGACCGGTGCACTCGATATACACAGCTGATGGACAAGGCGTACTGTGCTAGAGCTAATTGCACAGCCTCCTTGTTAAGGAAGCGCTGCCCAACTAAGAGGGTGTCGGCATCAAACCCCCCAGTGGGAGCCTTCTTCTTGCGGCAGCATGAGCGAACGCACTGCGACATCATCAAGTCTTGATGCCACGTAAGGCACCTTCGATAACACAATTCACCCAGTGGACCACCGGCCTGGTGTGCGTCATCGTCACTACCATCCGAGCTTGGGTCGACATCCTCATTGGAATCGAACCTGAGAGGTTCGTCCGGTAGATACTTGAGGCAATCAATGCGGCCCGACCACCACATTTTTGCCCTCTCATTTCGCACAAAATTATGTGCGGGTCTTCCCTCTGAGGTAGCACCTTCCGTGCTGCCATTTTCAGGCTCGGGTTGTGCTTGTCTGCTTGTAGAGGCCCTGTCATCATCAAGGTGACCTGATGCCCTGGGTACGAAATTCACGTACACCATCGGCTTCCTGTAAATGGCTACCTTGGGCTGGGAGGCAATCTGCATGTACTGGCTCCAAACTACGCTTCCAGCCACCTTGACGAGCTCCCACACATCATTTGTGCGAGTGATCCCCTCGATCACAACTTTCTTTGCAGTTGCCTCCGTACCGAACTCCCTCTAGATGCAGCTTCGAAGCTCGTGAATATTCATTGCGTTGAGCCCCTCTGCCCGAACCGCCTTGTATTGGCATCTCGACAGGTCCAACCCGTCGGGTCCGGCCCGTACGAGACCATCGTCATAAAACACTAACAAGTCTTGCATGTTCGAAAACACTAACATAATATTTATTGGTGAGTTAGTATTGGACTCTAAGAAAGAGCCGTGTTAGAGACACACAATTGAGATGAGCGAAGAGCAACCGTGAGATTACATTATTTATAGCCGAGCGAAGTAGGAGCCACTGCATTGGCGCCGGGAATTTTGGATGTGTTGTCTATGCGCAGCACTACGGGCAATGGGGTTAGCCACGAGGAGTCCACAGATGTGCGGAGGAGGGAAGATGGACGGTTGGAAAGGTGGCCACCGGAGGGGGGCGTGTGGGAGGGGGGAGAGCAGGGCCGGCGAGAGGAGGGCCATCAATACACTTAAATGAAATTACGTGGTAAAATAAGAACGAGTAAAATTATGTAGAAAATTACACAAGAAAGTAAACTGTGTCGGGAGCATTCACATAAAATTTCATTTTTTTTGATGTAATTTGCTATATTTTAAAAATGGTACAAACACAACACATCAGAAACCCTAATCGACGAACCCTAACCGGGGAGGGGGACACGTGGCGGGCGTGGAGCGGCTGCCGCACGGCGGCCGTGCGATAGGATGCTAATTTTGTAAATAATTTTTGGTTGTGGCTATTTTTGTAAATCTGAAACGAAATCATGCTAATACGACAAAAAAAATTCCCCCAGAAGGACCGAAAATACGAGAATTTTATGATACATTCTATTAGCAGTATACAGTGATGGTATGAATTAAATCTGATTATTGATTTGTTAAGGATACATTAGAATTTCCTTGTATTTATAATTTTTTATGAAGGTAATATGGAATTTTTCAACTAAGATTGAAAATATTACTACAACTCATGCTATGAAGTGCAGTATAACTAAATCTTAATTATTTTAAACCATTCGACAAAAAGGATAAATGATATGTATTAAATTAAGTGGAAGAGTTGAGAAAAAAAAAACCGTCGCCGGTTGAGGTGTTGGGTGAGTCCTCCCATCCCATGGGCAATGCTGCTCCGTGTAGGCGAGCTGAGGTATGCAAGCGCGAAACGGTCCAACCATCTACGTGTTCCGTATCAGCGCACGGAATACATAGCACACACTGGTACTGTTAATCTAGTAATAATTTGATATTTCCTCGCTAACGAGCCTACCGGATTAGCTAGGTCTTTGTATTTGTGCACGTAATTTTTTCATCAGACGCAGACACTAAAACGTAATTGCGAGATTTGGCAGGGTGCCACTAGGCAGCCTATATAATGTCGTCGTCAGCCATGGAATGAACGGGCAAGGTGCACTCAAATCTCACCCCAAAGATAAATAAATCCGGTGTTAGGTTCATCCGCTGGCCAACCGAGCCTAAATTCAACGTGCAGACGTGGAAATAAAATAGAAATCGAACACCCAGTGTAGGCTCTTAGTCACTCTCATAGCAGGCACTAACGATTAGGCAGGCAACCTTGGCTTCCTTCCGTCTTCAATGCGCCAACTCGCATAGTTTGGCCATTAACTAGAGAACCCATCTTCCGCCAATCAAGCAGCAAATAAAAATTCTCTGGCTTTTTTTCCCCTTGAACAATTATGTGAAGAGATCGTGTCGTCTTTCTTGTTGTTGGAATGGCACAAAGTACTTTCTTAAGTTCAGATCATGAAGCGTGAAACTACGTACGTACACAGGGATGCAAATTATCACCTCAATTTATCACTTATTTTGCTTTTTAAAACTCAGCCTTTTTTCTTCTAGAGAATGAAAGGGGTCTCTATTGAAAACGATGGTAATATTTCAATTCCAGATTTTAATAGAAGGTAAATATCGCAAATGACTAATGATGTATAAATCAGTAGTAGCAGCAGATAACTCATTGTACTTCGCAATATATGCAATAATAGAATGTAAACAAATCAATTAGTCACACGAAAGACTTACAGAATGGTCCGATGAAGGACAGGAAGCAGCGCAGACACAAATTCGATGTAGTGCAGAAACGTAGATGAATTAGCGAAGGGTGCGATCAGCGCGATGTCTTGCTTGCCGAAACCTTATTGTTGCCCCCCGGTGACGGCTCAGAGATACTGCTCCCCTTCTTCACGGTGCACGCTGAGAAGAAGAGTCGATGAGGTTCAGACAGCGCAATACTACAACACAGGTTTGCAGAAGGAAGAAAAGAAACAATAGAGGCAATAGTGTTACGAGCAATACTCTAGACGTCTCCAAGCATAGATATAGAGATGCAGACTGTGAGCTAATCAGATAAACCGTTATTTATTCACTGATAACTGATACATTTAACTAGCTATTTACCCACTGGTAACTGTATGTCATCAACACCCAATAAAACCTTAAATTTAAACATTTGAACGTCATTCAAATACACACACACACACACATATATATATATATATATATATATATATATATATATATATATATATATATATATATAGTAGTTTAGCAAAAATATGGTGGAAATATGCGATTTTCCACGCGAAAATACACCAAAAAAAACAAGTCACACGATTTTCCACGTGAATACGCACGCGCGTGTGTTTAGCCAAAGCCCTCTTTGCGCCATCCCTATCCATGTCTCACATGTTTGAAAGAGTGACAAGGACTCCATCTTATATATTGATTACGTCCACTTTATCTTAACAATATGGTAGTAAACCACACATATTTTAAAATTACAAAAAATAAACCTCACTCATGTAGTCCAATTTCCAACAATCTCCCCCTTTTGCCGGATCGCTACTATCATCCAGCCTGAATGCTTCTAGAATACAGAAACTACAGGTAGCCCTAGCATTACTTCCAACCTTCCTTGTGAACAATGTCTAAAATTCCAAACCAACTACCAAACATTACTCTGCACGCCCGGATTGCCCCTGCTTTGGCTAGACAGCAGTTTTTCCTGTCTGAACCAGTGACTTCTATGTTCTATCCTAAGCCAGCTACAGGATTAATTAGATTGGAATGACAGCAGTTTTTCCTGTCTGAACCAGTGACTTCTATGTTCTATCCTAAGCCAGCTACATGATTAATTAGATTGGAATGACAGCAGTTTTTCCTGTCTGAACCAGTGACTTCTATGTTATATCCTAAGCCAGCTACAGGATTAATTAGATTGGAATGACCACCATCGTTTGGATGGAAGTTGGAACTGTCACTGGCCATTACAATTCACAAATATCATATCTGCTCCCCAGAACATACATCCACCTTCGTAGACGTGTTGCTGTGATACACTAGTCAAGATTTATCGTCCACTTCTATCTTATCTTTTTTTTCCAGCATCTTGTTGAGAATCATGCATTGTTTTTTCTGATAATAGTGTTGCTTATCTCCAAGGCCGCATAGACGCATCAACACTAAATATTCTGGAACCAGACATCAGTTCCAAAATGTAAGCACAGGAGAGGAAAACCGAGTATCTTGCACCTAGGTTCCAAAACTTCTGCGACTATGTCACTGTAGCATCTCAATTTTTACAATTTTTTTTAAAATTTTTAAAATAGAAATAACTATTTGATTTTTTTGAATTAATTAAACCTTAATTTAAAATTTTTATAAAGTAAAATAATTTAATGTGAAAAAAAGAAACTTCAATTAAATTTAAAACTGATTTATTTGAGTTCCTTATGTTCCCAATTATTTTCTGGTTTTCTCTAGGATTTTCCAAGATCTTTTGTTATTTCTTGGAATTCCATTTACTTTTTTTCTTTTTCTATTTCCCCAAAATTTCAAAGCTTTGCGGTAAAATTTTAATTTAAATGAATTATTTCAAAGTTTAGCTTTTATTTAGGGTTCTTGCTTATACCATTATTAATCAAAAATCAAAATCTCTCACAATTCAAATTCTGTGGTCTAAATCTGAAGTTCAAATCTCTGTTCCAAAATTCAAATCAAGTCTCGGTCAAATGTGAATTCAAATTTTGTTTTGAATTCCTCTCTCATACAAATTTCCAGTAAATCAATTCAAATCCAAATTCCAACTTCCTACTTGAATCCCCCTCCTTTTCCTTTTGGGCCAAATGCCAAATGCCATTTTCCTTTTCTCTCTAGGCCGAGACCATCTGGAGTTAGGCCCAACCGACCCACCTGACCCCCTTTCCTTCTCTCCTCCCCTATCACTGCTCTGCTTCCACCTGAGCCGGCACTCAAGCCGTGTTGTCGCCAGCGTCGTGTGCGCTCGCGTTTGCACCACCTCCAACCCACTCACCCCGCGCCAGCCCGGCATGTGTCACCCGTCGCTAACCCTAACCCTATTAGGTCGAACCTACGTGATAAGTTAAGTAAACGCTGATAATGCCGGTCAAGTTGTTACTATTTATGACTATTTTACTACTTTTTAGTTAACCGATGAATGGATGGTATTTCATCGATATTGTCACTGTGTGAACTAATTATTTATCATAGAACTAGTTCAGAATATATATAAGGTTTCGGAGGTATTAATCCTGTCGCGACAGTCACTCACGTCCTTAAACTTGTCCAAGGCTACTCTAAGCTAGAGACATCTTACTAATGTTGGCCTCTAAGTGGATTCTAAGTGGATGCTAATTAATCCACGTAGGCTCCTAATTAACTCGAACATCTCATACGAGTTTGGTCCTTACACTTTACGCATTAGCTCACTTTGTCCTCCAGGAATTTCGCCAATGAACTAACTTTTTTAATTGGACAATATCTCAGGCATATATAAAGCATGGTCACAGACTCACAGTAGGTGCAGCCGAAAGATAAAATAAAGGGACAAGTCTCTTTGCTCGATCGTATTCGTTCATGTCCTATTCTTAAATAAATAAAGGAAACAAACTAGGTCACGTACTCACATAGTTCGTACTCACCCCGTTATTTTTTACTTAATTTTTTTTTTGACTTTTCATAGGATCTGAGATGTGACTTTGACGTTACATTTTATAAACTTTGTATTCAGAGAAAATTGGACTCTATGTCTCTAAACCTCTTAACTTCTGAACTTTTTTTTTTTAGCTATCTGAATTTGTGAGGTTGTGTTACTTATCTTTCTGAACTTATATTTTACTTTATCAATCCATTAAACTTGCGAGGTTATGCCAGTTAGCTCCATAAACTTGCGTTGAAACAAAGTTCGTCGGATGCGATGTCGGCGACTTCAAGCCTAGTATGAATCCGTTTTTCACGACCGACTCAGAGGAGGCAAGGGTGAGGGCGGCGGCAAGCTGCGACGGTGGAGCTCCGGCGAAGATGCAAACATGTCATCCCATCCGACGAACTTCGTTTCAACGCAAGCTCATGGAGTTAAGTGGCACAACCTCGCAAGTTATGGGGGCTGAGAGAGTAAAATATGAGTTCATGTAGCTAAATGGCACAACTTCGCAAGTTCAGGGAGCTGAAAAAGTAAAATACAAGATCAAGGAGCTAAGTGGCACAATCTCGCAAGTTATGGGGGCTGAGATAGTAAAATGTTAGTTTAGGGAGCTAAGTAGCACAACTTCACAAGTTCAGGAGGCTGAGAAAGTAAAATACAAGATCAAGGAGCTAAGTGATACAACATCGTAAGTTCAAGAAACTACAGTGTAATTTTCTCGTAAACTAATATATACTAATTAAATCATGATATTTTAAAAGTATTTTAATGATAAATATAATAATATAAATTTTATATAGTTAATCTAGATAGTTTAAAATATATTGGCAATCAAACTTTAAACATCCATATTTAGGACGTCTAGTAAAAAGAGAGAGAAAGGAACTAGTACTAATTAATCAGGGAAGAAATGATCACAGCACACGCCCTTAAGATGCCATGCGTACTTCGAGTGGTCCATGAAAGTAATGTCTCTCACTAATGCACCACGTATCTGTGGAGTGCGATAGCGTATGCATGCTAACGTGTCTCTCTATATGTATGTCGATTTAAAGTCATACCACATAAGTATTCTAGAAACTGAGTTTGTTTTTCTTCAATGTATTAAACCAATTGCTACTAATAATTAGGACCCGCATTACATTAAAAAACACAAAAAAATATTCTCTCTCAACCGCATTTATCTCTTTCATAAATGAGTTGTTTAATGCTTTGAAAAGACTCTTGAGTAGTCCGATTCCAGAAAAATTGTTGGAATCGATCCCTCTAATGTATTGAATCGATTCAATGTCTTCTCTCTCCTTCTTTGAATCTGCTAAAATACAATATTGGAGATGGTCTAAGTTCACGCCTAGCAGGTGGTAGCAAAATCTTATTATTGCTTCTCTGTACAACTACAACATCGTTGTTATCTATTGCTCATACGCCAGAATTACCATATCGCAAAACAAGTCTCACATGTGACTACGGGGCAATCGAAGTGGATACATACGAATATTATTTATCATGGATCTTATATCACTTTTTAGTCAGAATCAGACACAAATAGTGTCGGATACCCATTTCTCCATCTTGTATTCGGTCTGCGAGCTTTCAGTCGGATAAAAATTATCCGCTTCTTTTGTATCCCTACACGGAATATTGGACTGTAGGAGTGCAATCAGAGCAAACACAGAGATACTAATTGCTGAGATGTCGAATGAAAAAACACTAAATATCCCTCTGCCTATTCAGATGCAACAACCCAACAATATATTATATTTGTTCCTAAGTGAAGTCACAACAAACTTTCCTCCTACCACCTGACATACATATATATACAGTTAGATATCGCTCATCCTGTATCATATTTCATATTTTCTCCACGGAGTCGGAGTCGAACACAAATAGTATCAGATACCTATTTTTTCATCTCGCATTCGCTTCACAAAACTCCATCGAATTATCCACTCCATTTCGACCCTACACATGACATCACGAGTAACCAGGGGCGGATTTACGTTGGCCCAGCAGGTGTCACGGGACACACGTGTCAGCTCTATTTTTCACTAGTACAAACCATATAAATAATAGTGTGACCCTGGTACTGAAACTCCAGTGACACCGGCGCAAGCAATAGGCGTTGCGCGCCCCAATCGACCAGCCGAACAGGCCAATGCACAGCCCAGACCAGCACGTGTCCCAAGTGGCAGGCCAAGGCAACAACATCAGGCAAGACACGTGCCTAAAAAAACATCACCTGAGTTGTTAGAAGACTGAGTACTAGTTGAGGCGAAAAAACATAGTCCATAGAGTTTAATTTTGGGCTTAGATTTGGACTTGCTGGCTAGTAGGTCTACTAGTATGTCCCCAGTCCAGTATGCATTTTATCTAGTTTTTTGTTGTTATCTAGCTGGTGTGTATCGTGTCTATTGTAAGCTGGAGTTCCAGCAATAACCAGTTTGTTTTCAGTTTCTTTTGCTTTATATAAAAGCCGGTCCATTTAGACCTTTGGTCAAAAAGAAAGAAAAAAACACCCACGATGCCGACGCGAGGCGCCTATTATTCTTCAATGGTTCAACTCGTGCCACACGAGACAATGAGGTTCCCGCCTGTTGGCGATCGGCCTCGCTAGAGAGGTTAATTCTTTGGTGTCATGCCGCCTAGTCGGCTCTCCCTCACCATGGACTAAATTTGCGAGGTAGGGTTTTAATTTGATGCTCGTTGGTCTTTTTTTTTTTGCCAAACAGTAGGCTTAGGGACTTAGGTTTCAACTATGTTTGATAAATAATCAATAATATTAGTGAGTCTTTTAATTTGGATAATGATATGGCTCGGTCGTCCAAAGTTCCAGACGCATCGGACGCTTAGGAGCCCACATGTTGGTGTTTCAATGTTTTATTAATTTGTTGCAATAATAGTTTTTTATTGCAATAGGATCTTGTATTTGTTGCATCAATAGTTCTCATTTGTTGCAAATTTTTGCTCATGTTTTGAGTTGGAATTTTGCTGGAAGAAAAAAATTGCAACATAGTCGTGAATAGTGCGTAACATTGTTTTTGTGTTGATGAAATATTATTTTACAACAGATACAATATTTTTTTTGTGTGCATACGCAACATTCAAAAGAACAGTACACAACATTATTTTGAATGGGCCGCAATATTTTTCGCAATGGTTCGCAACATTCGTTTTGTTCAAAAAGAAACCTGAACTTCTGATTTGTCCAGATGTTGCTCATGTTTTGAGTTGGAATTTTGCTGGAAGAAAAAAAATTACAACATAGCCGTGAACAGTGCGCAACATTATTTTTGTGTTGATGAAATATTATTTTACAACAGATGCAACGTTTTTTGTACATACGCAATATTCAAAAGAACAGTACACAACATTATTTTGAATGGGCCGCAACATTTTTCGCAATAGTTCACAACATTTTTTGTTCAAAAAGAAACCTGAACTTCTGATTTGTCCAGATGTTGGTAGTGCTTGTATGGGTACATTGTGAACAACATGATGCTACAAACTACAACAAATCATGATATTTTATCGCAACACAACATGATACCAGAGTTCTAACAGGTCCAATACATACCAGCATTAGAGTGTTGGGGCGACGTAGATCTACGGATGGACAGCGAAGCGTGACCTACGGGTAGCGCTCGGACCACGTTCCCTTTTAATTTGGTAAGCATTTTGTTCACTATTTCTTTTTTATCATCACACGTTGCTATTTTGGACGTGCACTCATGTTAAATTATTTTAAAAAATTACACACGTTAACTATTTAGTACTTATAACCCCCGAGGCAGAAGTGCTTACCGTCTCATCACTGCATGTGATTGCTACGAAAAGGCAAGGCATCTGAGCTTAGTAAAATGCTGGGGTTAAAAGTTTCGTACATCCCAAGGAGTCAACCTGACCATTTGGCTGGATTGGATTCCGGGGTACCTCACATGAGGCCCTCCTCTATCCCTTTTTTTTTTCCCCCAGTGGCCCATTGAGAAAGCCTAAACTATTACATTCAGTTCTACGCTGCATATTTTAGTCTTGTCAGTACCTTTTTAGTCTTTTTTACAAATCAACGTATTGAGCGTGCAAGTGTTTGTCACCAGGGGCAGAATCGGCCAGTCTAAAAATCAGCTGTTTTTGGATCAAATTTGTATATTTAATAAATTTTTAAAAGAATGTTTATAGACTTTTTTGATCCTAGGCCTGTCCTCTGAGATCATATATACTAAATAGAACATTGAAGTTGAGTTCTTCGGCTCTCTATACTGGACGAGTTGAGACTTTGTTTCGCAGGCGTTCGAACAAGTCTTAACACATACATGTGCTGAAATTATGGCTGAGTTGTTCCCGTGCGGGAGCATGGCGCTCCATCTAGTATGCTGAATAGAGCCATGCAGGATGGTTCTTTCTTTTTTGCATCATGGCATTCAGTACCCGACATGTGGTTGGGATCTCGACGGACGCTCCTATCTATTTGCTAACTTTAGTGTATCTTAGTTAGATACTTAAATCTGGAATTTTTTAAAAATAATATTTTAAAAAAATTATAAAAATAAATAATTAGCTAAAAAAATAACAAAAATGAGTTCTTGTCGCCGGTTAAACTTTCGACAGACTCCTATCGCTATTTCAACTGGTGACAGGTACCCTGCTCCCATCTATCGCTGTCCAACTTCCTGTCGCCAGTTGAAATGGCGATAGGTTCAACTCGCGATACTGACTCTTTCTCTATAAAAGCTCCATAAAACCCTAAAATTCGACGCAACACTCATTTGTATTCAGAAAAAAAAGAGAAAGAGGGAAGAAATAGGGGGAGAAGCTAGCGAAGCGCTGCTCGTCTGGTTGCCCACCTAGAGGGTCAATTATGTCGGACGTCACTAATTTCAAAATGTCGTGTGGTTAATCGTGGAAATGTTCTTCATAGTGCAATGCGTCAATTACGTCAGACGTCACTAATTTCAAAAATTATTACGGCCCGAAGACAATTCTAGAGGGTCCCGAGGGAATTGATCTGCGTTATTTCCAATCGGCGACCGTGCCCCTGCCAAGAGCAAAAGGGCGTACATGGGGTGCTGTGATGCGGTGGTTGTTTTACACATTCCAAGTGGACTGTGATGTGTATGATCTGAGATTGAGTTGCCTTGCCCCTCAAGCAACACAACCCACATATTTGGAGTTAGTGCAGCTGAAGGGAACAAAATTATGATAATCATATCTACACATGGCGAGGGAGGGAGGGTGGGATTTGGTCCTTCTGGTCAAGGCATATGCCAAGCCCATTCTTGCATCCGCAGCTGAATAAGAAGGAGGTGGTGATGCCGAAGAAGAAGTCGGTGACTCCAGCCATACCGCGGCGCACACAGTGCCCGAAGCTCCCAAAGTTGCTGATGCTGTCAATGAAGACCCTGGAGAAGTAGCTCATTCAGTCAGACGGGCCAGTGGGCTAGCTGACGAGGGTGAGGAGTTGGAAGCTATAGTGTAAATGATGGATCAGGAATCCCGTGACTACAATGCATTGTCAGAAGATGAAAGATCTGACGACGAGGATGATGTGGACCAGCTGGCGGTTTCATTTGAGTGGAACACATATCAATTTGATAATCTCGTCGTAGACGAAGGCTCCCGTGTGCCGTGGGAGTACGACCAGAGCGAGGTCGAGCAAGGAGCTGTGTACACATGCAAAGAGGCCGTGCAGGAGGCGGTTAAATTCTGGGCCTTGTCGGTGCGACGTACATTCACAGTCATCAAGTCTAACCTAAGATGCTAAGACATGAAGTGCGAAGTAGAGGGATGCCTTAGCGAGTGCACGCATTTCAGCATAAGTGGGACACTTACTGGAAGTGTTCTATAGTGGTCCCGCACACATGCGTTGTCGCTGAGGCAGTGCAGTCCCACAGGAATCTGTCATCAGGCTTCATCACCAACCTTATGTACAGTGAGATTGTGGATAATCTTGATTTTGAGCAAGATCCATCATTCGTGCGATTGAGGTAAGGTTTCAGTACACAATCAGCTATGCCAAAACTTAGAGGTTAAAACAGAAGGCAGTTGAGTCAAGGTTCGGCACATTCGAGGGTTCCTACCACAACCTCCCCAAGCTACTCCGAGTCATACAAGACAGGAATCTCGGCACTCATGTCGACATTCAAGACGCCACACATCCGAAGTGGTCCGATAAGAGGGTACTGTAGCGAGCATTTTTTATCTTTGGTCCATGCATCAATGCATTCCGGCACTGCCATCCAATCTTGTGTGCAGATGGCACATTCCTGACTGAAAAGTACAATGGCCAGATACTGACCGCAATAGTGACGGACGACAACAATCAAGTTCTTCCTGTGGCATTCTCTTTCATTGAAAGCGAGAACACGGACAGCTGGTTGTGGTTCCTGAAGAATATGAGGATTTTTGTTGTTCATGGCCGTCCAAACATATGCATCATTCATGATTGGCATGCTGGCCTGCTCAGTGCAACAACCCAGCTACAACAAGGAGATAACGAATCACTTGCATGGACGATCTGCAGAGTAAGTGGTGCATGAGGCACTGGGGGCAAACTTTTACAAGCAGTTCCGCAATAAGGACCTGCTGAACCTGTTCAAGCGGCTGTGCAACCAGAACCAGCAGCGGAAGTTCGAAGCACTCTGAAAGATTCTGGATGAGTGGATCCGAACGCATAGAAGGGGGGCAGTGAAAATGGCCGCCCCAAGCGCTGACCAGGCCTTCGAAGCATTGCCATGGTTACCCACAAATGGTCCCAGTCTAATAAGGAGAATAGGGGCGCAGAAGAAATGCTTCTCAGACTAGATTGAGCACGAGCCTAAGGAGAAGTGATCGCTGCTGCATGATAGGGGTGGTGCTCGATATGGTGTCATGACAACCAATTTAGCTGAGGTTTACAACTGGGTCATGCGCAGTGCAAGGTGCCTTCCTTTGGTTGGTATTGTAAAGGTAATTCTCCGCTGTACGACAAACTACTTCGTTGACAGAAGCAACAACGCGCCGCTCGTTATGGCAAATGACAGAGTACTCTACTCCGCCATGATCACCAAGTACATGGAGAAGAAGAGCAAGAAGAGTGAGATGCATCGCGCATTCAAGATGGGCACAAGGGAGCTTCGTTTCGAGGTAATGTGTAGGGATAAAGGACGCCGCAAGACGAACTGTAAGAGGATTACCCACAAGTGCACGCTACGGCGTGCTAGTTGCGTATGCACTTGCAACAAGCCCCTACTTCTGCATAGACCCTCTCTCATGTCATGGCCATATGTTCCACGGTGGTGCAGCATTCTGGGCAGTACCTCTCTGATCACTTCAATAAGGAGGCAGTGATGCAAACATGGAGTGCAGAGATGTATGGTTAAGCTGCGGTTGACCATTTCACTGGCCATTCGACCTGGGAGCAACTAATCTGAGTTGCGGACATTGAAAGGCTGAAGGGAAAGGTTGACCGACGACAAGTACAACGCATCGGGAACGACATGGATGAAACAAAAGCCGGACGTCGAACGAAGAAGTGCTTCATTTGCAGGGAGTGTGTACACACCTTCAAGAAATGCCCGACGAGAAATCCTCAGGACGAAGGAGACACTGGCACTCCGAATGTCATCGTGGGGATCTCATCCAGCCGCCCACCTCTAGGCAGTCACATGGGGGATGTTGACGCCACTGCCACGGGAAAACACTGATAGTTGTAATATGTGATTGTCAATGTTCTGGGATATCACTTTCATTTGTAAAAAAACTAAGTTTTATGATGTTTTGCTCAATGTTATGTAATATCAGTGTGATATGTCATAGTTTTGAGTAATAGCAAATTCACATGATTTTATCTTCCTTACCAACTTGTGGGAGGAGTTGTGGTTGTGCTTGTCCCTCTGTCGTCTGTTCACATTTACACGATCTTGACTTCGGTCAATTTACTCCATGGACCGAAGGTAAAGTACGAGGCAAAGAACCAGAAAAACATTAGAACGTTACACATGGTCACATGGCATGATGGTTCGGCTAATTGCTTTAGTCATCCCCACTACTACTACGGTACACTAGGACACAAGTATCCGGACCATGTAAGTATAAATGCCTTTAGGAGATAGTAAAAAATATGACGGGTAGGACGGGGAACTACTACGGAATGACCCAACCTACTGTGTGGACCGGGGCCATTTACCCTTCCTTACGAGCTCGACGTTGTACTCCTCGCCGGCCTCCCTCGCCTTGGCCGTTTTTTCCCTCTTTTTCTCGTGCGATCTGTCACGAGTCTTGCGCTCCCTGCGGCTGCACGCCTCGAGATGAGCTTTTGTCTCTCGACGGATACACTTATTTTGCTCATCGTTGCGGCGCTCCTCTCGGATCTCATGGGCCCTTTTCGCATCCCACTCCTCGTAGTCCATATGCCACTGGCCGCGTGGGTGGATCTCTTGATCGATATACTTGCGGTAGCCACATAGATGATCCGTGAACTACGGGTAGACAAGAGATATTGTTAGTACGTACTTGAAAGAGTAATGGTAGGAGAATATACTATAACTGGTCCTTACTGGCTGTCGATAGCTGCTCGTGTTCCAATGACGGTCGGGATAGTTCGAGGAGTAGTTTGCGCAACCCCAGCAACGCACGCCCATGTTGAGCCGTTGCTTGGACTTGAAGAACTTGCATGAGTCTCTGCACCAACAGAGGGGTGGCGTCTTCCTCTCGGGCGTCCCCTACGGCGAAGGCTCTGTTGGCATGTTCTTGATGGGGTTGCTGCTTCAGGGAGCGGCGTCATTGCGGGGAGGTGCCCTCCTGGCACGCACCCTTTGTTCGTCTAGGGTCACAGCACGCCTTGCAAGTTCGCAGATCTCTTCCCATTGCTTCTCCATCTTAGCGAGATTGTGTTGAAGTGTTGATGCAGAAGAACCCGCTGTGGAATTGGTAGTACTTATAGGCTGAGGAGGCCCTACGTACACAGCTGAATTGTAATTTGGTTGATGAATATTCGCGTCCGCAAGGCAGCGTTGCGCAAAGCTGACTCGTTGGGTCATGTCTCTGCGCAAAGCTGACTCATTGGGTCACGTCTCTACGCAAAGCTGACTCGTTGGGTCACGTCGCTGCGCAAAACTATCTTGTTAGGTCACGTCGATGCGCAATGCTAACTCGTTGGATCACGTCTATGCGCAAAGCTGAACAGTACTCGAAACAAATAGTACTCGAAACAAACGGTACTCGTTGGGTCATGTCGCATGGTGTAGAGAGAGGGTGGTGCGGGGTGTGCACACCAAAAAGAGATAACAAAACACTATACTACCATTACTATAGTTGTGTGTAGGTCACCTGTGGAATAGACCAAATGAACACATAGCACATGAATTTGTGATTGCATTACAAGAAAATAATAAATGTTCACAAAACTAACCCATCGGCGGCACCACACAATGCCCATAGTAGGTCGGTCCACGTCGTCGTCCTAGGCGTACAAGCTGACCGTGTACGCTCCCAAGTCCAATTGTGGACGTCCGATTTGGAAGCGCTTGAAGGACCACAGCTGCAAAAAATAGCGGACATGCGAAGAGGATGGAGCTGTTCTGGGACCGGCAGCACTCGTCGTACAGTGCGTGGTACGTCGCGCACAGCACGGCTGGATCCCAGGTGTAGGGATGGATCTCCTTCACAGGCCAGTCTGCGAGCTCACGTGCGTAGCAGATGTAGTACTTGTCGACGCTGTCACCGTGGGACCCAAGAAACATGACCCATCCAAACAGCCACAGTAGGTAGGCCTCAAAGTGCCTCCTCGCTGTCTCGTCGGGTGCGTCCTCCACCATACGCTCTGTCTGTAAGAAGACATATACATAGAGAACAATAGTTACGAAGACTGATACGGCCATATCTACAACCAAAGTATTGCAAAAGGTAAAACAAAATGTTGTGAAGGCCGATAGGGTGGATGGGGATGCTGGCCAACGAGAGGGGACGTTCTCTTGGGATAAAACCCTAGCGCGTGCGTGCAGTCAAGAAAGACATGTGGTAGTATGGCAGCAAAGGTTGCATTGGTGTCAGAAGAAGCATCAAGTGCATGGAACAAGTTCGTGCAAGAAGCTAAGAGAAAGAAAGCCCACAACACAAGGGAAACCAAGAGGGAGATTTGGCCATGCATGGAGAGGACGCCAGGAACATGGCATGTGGGTTGGTTCAGTTTGGATCCAATTCAGACAGCTAATTGGTGATTAATATTTTATTCCAAAACTAGATTAGTTTAAATTCTAATTAAAGAAAGGGTTTTTTTTTCGGATTACTGTTTACGTGAACAGTAACCAACTTGGATTACTGTTCACATGAATAGTAATCTGGTACAGTTACGGTAGCAGTCGGTACTGTTCATCCGATTTTGTGTTTGTGTGGGAGGCTATATAAACCCCCCATGGCCGCACCATATGGGAGGACAAGTTATGATTTAGATAATAAAAATCAGAAAAGCCGTTTTGGCGCATATCGTGTGTTCTTGAGTCGTGATATGAGTTGGAGAGATTGGGGGAGAAAGATTGAGAGCAAGATCAAGATATCTATCTCTTGTTTCGAAGTACTATTCACCTAACGCTAGTACTTGCAATTCGATCTATTAGATTGGTTTGTGAGTATATTGATTTTCTTACAATTCAATTCACCGAATTGGTTTGTGAGATTGCTACTGATCTTCGAGTGTACCGTGAAAGATTGGGCCAACAATCAGGATTCATCTAATCAACTAGGAGGATCCGTATCAGGTGGTATCAGAGCTTCAGTTGTTCACAGTACGTCGTTGCTACGAAGATCAAGTATCGACATGGCCGATACGAAGGACATGAAGTTGGTCATGCAATTGAGCTACACTATAGATCAATGTGAGGAGGATCCACTCCACGATCCGAGCTACATATTCTTCAATCGGTGTCGAGTGGGGAACACAGATTGTGCTATGATGATCGATACGGGAAGCTTGACAAGCGCCGCAAGCCAAACACTTGTGGATGATTGGGGTTGATCACAAAGCCACATCGAGCCATATCTATTGCTTTGGAGGTTCAAGCACATTCGATCACAAAACAAGTGGAGGTAAAATTTTCTTTGGATGGGTATCTCTTCATTGTTACTTGTGACGTGATTCCTATGCATATGAGAGCATGTTCGTTGGTGATTGGTGCATATTGGTTGAAAGAACAACACATACATCGAGTTGCATCACGCCCCGTCATGCGGTACTCCTTTCCATGGAGAGGAACACGAAAGGACATTACATCTTAGTCCTCGTCAAGGTACTTTGAAGATAGACAACGAGACAAGGCCCAAGGAGACATTAAAGAGCGGCTGAAGAAAGGCTAAAGGCCAAGAAGCGTGAAGAAGAGCGGTTGGCAGGAAGAGCAGAAGAAATTAGAATTGGCAACCCTTCTTTCTACCCAAAAGCAGCAAGAGGTGTCGTTCCATGATGAGAAAACTACTAGTGAGGCATCACAAGATGGTCTTTTATCTTGACCAAGGCGGTTCGAGTTGACAACACTTCCATTCTCTGGCGGGCACACGAACCAACGTTTTCAAATCTGAGTGCAAAATCAATGGCAAAGTTTACAAGCTTATCGTTGATGGTGGAAGCTACAACAATATCATTAGCAACGATTTAGTGCAAGCTTTGGGGTTGACAACTGGCGACATCGAACCGTATTATGCACAATGGTTGCATAATGTCGATGAACCGAAAATTACTCATCGTGTCAAAGTTTATTTTTCATGAGGAGACTATCACGACAAAGTGGAGTGTGACGTCGTGCCTATGCATGCATGTCACTTGTTGTTGGGGCGTCCGTGGCGATATGATCGCAATGCTACGCACTCACGGAGGTCCAACAAGTACTCTTTGGTGCATCGGGAAGATCATATACCCCGTGTCTGTGCGGAGAATTCTATTCATCTTGAGGAGATCATAGCTAAAAAGACGATCGTAAAGACTACCCGACGGAGATTCACGAGATTACACAAAAGACGAGGGCGTCTTTTCTTGAAGAAAGGGAGGATGATACGGCCATATCTACAACCAAAGCATTGCAAAGGTAAAACAAAATGTTGTAAAGGCCGATAGGGTGGATGGGGATCTTTGCCAACGAGAGGGCGTTCTCTCGGGATAAAACCCTAGTGCGTGCGTGCGATCCAAGAAAGACATGTGGTAGTATGGCGAAAAGGTTGCATTGGTGTCAGAAGAAGCATCAAGTGCATGGAACAAGTTCGTGCAAGAAGCTAAGAGAAGGAAAGCCCACAACACAAGGGAAACCAAGAGGGAGATTTGGCCATGCATGGAGAGGACGCTAGGAACATGGCATGTGGGTTGGTTCAGTTTGGATCCAATTCAGACAGCTAATTGGTGATTAATATTTTATTCCAAAACTAGATTAGTTTAAATTCTAATTAAAGAAAGGGTTTTTTCGATTCACATTCACGTGAGCGATGGCAAACTGATTCTTGTTCACATGAATAGTAATCCGGTATGGTTACTGTAGCAGTCGGTACTGTTCATCCGATTTTGTGTTTGCGTGGGAGGCTACATAAACCCCTCCATGGCCGCACCATATGGGAGGACAAGTTATGATTTAGATAATAAAAATCAGAAAAGCCGTTTTGGCGCATATCGTGTGTTCTTGAGTCGTGATATGAGTTGGAGAGATTGGGGGAGAAAGATTGAGAGCAAGATCAAGATATCTATCTCTTGTTTCAGAGTACTCTTCACCTAACGCTAGTACTTGCAATTCGATCTATTAGATTGGTTTGTGAGTATATTGATTTTCTTACAATTCAATTCACCGAATTGGTTTGTGAGATTGCTACTGATCTTCGAGTGTACCGTGAAAGATTGGGCCAACAATCAGGATTCATCTAATCAACTAGGAGGATCCGTATCAAAGACTTACGTAGATCTGACATATCCACCTCAACATCGCCCAGTGCGGGCTGCGGAACTCGTGGTAATCGCTACCCGGCGGCAGCACATTCTGGAACCTCGTTAGGAACTCTGTGCGCCACATGGACGAGATCTCATACGCCGCCATGGAGAAGCCCGTGCAGGGCAACCCGGTCAGGAGCTCACACCCCGCAGCGTCGGCACCATCTCCCTGCACGGGAGGTGAAACGCGTGCGTCTCTGGCCTCCAGCGATCGACCAATGCAGTCAGTAGGGCCCGGTCGTATGGATCCTTCCACGTCGCCTCCACCATCCGTGCCAGATGAAGGAGGTCTGCCGCTCTCAACCTGCGTCGTGTCAGGTTATGAACAAACGTTAGTCCACACGTAGTAGTCAGGCTACAAATGAGTACACGAAAATCGTAATGGCACGTACCTCGGCACCCAGCTTGGGTGCAACCTCCAGGCCCTGATGGGCATGCGCAGCCGCAATGCGCCAAACTCAATAGGCGCCTCGCCCTCCTAGGGAAGGATTGTACTGAGGCGGCTATGGTGATGTAGGTCAATCACCGGGTCAAACAACTTGTACGGCCACTTGGCAGCGTGGTCTGGGTCCGCCATACTTGAAAATTCAGTGCATACATTGTAAAGACTACGAAATATGTAATAAGATAATAGGAAGCGACATTAGCAAACTAATTACCAACCACAAATAGAAATCAAATTTATGCGAGAAGTCATAAAGCTGCGATTACGCTCTACCTAACCTACAGAGCTATTTTCCTGGTTATAAATTAATTCCCTACATTAACAATATAATAACCGCGCACAAATACAGAGCTAAATAAAGCTACGATTAATTCGATTAGGCTCTACCTATCCTAACTAGCTGCTACAGATTTTCCTTTCAATTTTAAAACGTGTCATGCTATTTTCCTACTTAAAAATTAATTTCTAGTATTAACAATATAATTACTGCGTACAAATAGGGAGCTAAATAAAACTAGTATTATTTACATTACGCTCTATCTACCTCGTACACAGCTCAAATGATGTACTACATAATTGGACTACATTTGTGTAATGTACTAAATTCTATGTCGCTATTTTTGTTTGCTAACCGACAATGTTCTAACATAATGTACAAAGTTCAAAAAAAAAAATACCTGCAAGATGGCCGTTCGGATTCGATGCTCCATCTATATCTCCTCCGCGATAAATTGACAGAGTTTCACTACATTTCTTCTCTCCCTCTCCTCCTCTATTTATGTTTTTTTTTCTAGAATTAAAATGAGTTTTGGATAAAATTTTTATGGTTTTTATAGCTGGATTCTTATCGCTAGGGCAGGGTCCTATTGCTAGGAGTCCATTTTTTTTTGGATAACTATTTATTTTTGTAATTTTCTTTTTTTAAAAAAATTCCTTAGATCCTACCCAGTGACAAGTAAAAACTTGAGACACGGTTCAACAAAAGTTTAGCGAAACTACTAATGAAAGGCAAATAAAAAAGTTTAGTATATACTCGTAAAATTGTTGACAACCTAGCTGTAGAGATTGATCCTAGGAGATGTGCGCTTCACCCCGTACAATACAACACATCAAGTTCTAAACTTTCTCCCCAAATTACAACTTGGATCGCCCACGTTGATATGTTAAAAAGCTAAGGAAAAGTGCTCAAGAACAAACCAATCTATGTGGATTTTGAAAATAAACACTGCCACTATATGATGTTACAGATATTGGCTACCTGCGTCAATATTTACAGGATGTTACACATCGCTCACCAAATCAATTTCCACACTACAAAACCTCAAACGAAACACACAAAACTCTTTACCATTCTCTCCCCTCGGTCTTGAATGCGTTTGCTCTCCAAATTACAGCAAAGAATCAAGAACATAACCAACGTTTTACGGGATGAGGAGTATCCCTGGCTTTGAAATAGCAGTCAGACCATTTCCCTTCGTCTATCTAGTTCCACTCTCATCGACCGATGATTCAGATGCAGAATCATCCGAAGTTGAGGTGGAGCTTGTCTCGCATGAACTCCCGTTTTCAGTGTCTAATGAATATGAAGCTGGTCTTTTCAAATGCCAGTACATGATGCTTGCTGTCAAAGTCAGCATCATCTTCTGGTTCACCTGAGACAAATCGAAACAAAATCATATTGCAAATGTTAATTAGTTGATATCACAAGAGAAATAGGGTTTATTATTGTGCAAAACTTGAGGTTGTTTGAGAGTACACTAACAAATTGGGTTCAGTAGCCATCCAAACTGATATTTCGAAATTCGGTATCACACCAATCAAAATGATGTATTCGAGAACATTTTTCATAAAATCGGACTTTGAAAAAAAGGCATATGCTGAAATTCCTATATGGCTCTTGTAGTATTTGTGCTAGTGAGAAGTAAAAATTTATGAAGAACATCCATAAATTTCATTGTGAGAAAGAACATGAGAAACAAATTTAGATTTCAAGCAAATTTCTTACCTCCAGTATATCTTCTGGTAGCAAGAAGATGGAGCAACCAAGCTTTCTAGCCACAGAGATGATGTATGAAGCATTCATTTGCTTTTCTTCATCTATACAGAAACAATGTAAAAAATTTTGGAAGCAAGCTCTGACGAACGTACTCTGCAATAACTAATATGTAGGTCATACTATTACCAAATCTAGTGATTTGCACAACATCGTGGCTACAAAAATTAGCAAACATGACTACAAAAGTTGTTGCATATAAAAGAATCGAATGAAAGAAGTACAATAATGGGATATAATTCAAACCAATTATAAGACATAGGGAATTTTCTCTAAAAATGAAGGAATTTGGGTGTGCTAGCTTTTCTTTCATTGAGAAGGAGATGGAGGTTCACAATTCCATATGTAAGAACTGAGGGAAAATATGAATCATGGAGAACTAGGGAAATTTGCAGAAACACCTTTTTCTCCTTTGGTTACAAGGCTCCAATTCACAACTCGAGGCTCCACAGCACTTAGTAAGTTGAGGAAAAATATGCCACTTGAAAGGCTTCTATCCTGTAATTAGTACATGTAATTTAATGCATAAATCTCAACAGAAAAAGACTAGAAAAGAAAAACAGACATTTGTAATTGAAACCACTTCAGCATAAATCTCGACAGCACTTACGATACATAGAAAAGAAAAACAGACATTTATATGTCTTCTTGGACTTCATAGAAGTGATAGTAACAGTAGTTATGCAAATAGTGTCCCTTCAGACTAGCAGTGTACTTGAAAAATGACATCATTGAAATGTAGCTTACAATTGAATATTACCGGATTAATCATGATTTATGATAAAAGCTAACTTCAAGTAACAAAATTATTCAAGTTAGAAAAGCTTTTTAAGATCAAACGGTACTTAAGCATTTCAAATCACCTAAAGAACAAACAATCTTAACTGCAAGTAAATATACAATACGATATGATCAAAGAGTGATGCACATTAGAAAATATATTGAAAGACACAAACCTTGAAACTTTCCATTCTTGAATGCTTGCCAGAATCCTTTACTTTTTTGTTGGCCCAAACCAATATGTCTTTATCCGTGATCTCTTTTCCATTTGAATGAAATCTAAGATTCTTCAGCAGCTGAAGGATATTGTACCGCATCAATTGCCAGAGAAAAGCTGGGGATGTACCATGTGATCACATGATCTAATAAAAAAATGCAAGGAAGACTATATATGCAAAAGAACATACTAAACAAAAAGACGTGGCATAACATAAAAAAGATTGCTTGGACTAAGATCAATTATAATCCATATTTCTTACGACACAAGTCAAAAAGTTTGACATGTCGTTCTCATCGTTGAACTATCAGCAGTTCAGCATGCTCCAAGAAAGAACAGCCTGACAAAGTATTTAATAAAAAATTATATGTATGTGGCATACTTGCGGAAATAGTAAGATCTGTTCAGCAAAAGCAGTTAATAAACCCATAATTTAATATGTATCGTAATCCTCTAATTGAGTGTATGTGTAAATTATCAATTTCTTGCAGGCATGATTTCCTTGTATAAGCAATAGTCCAAATTGTCATGCTTAAGTTTCTGCATATTTGCTCACCTCCAAATTATGTGCAAACTGCAAAATCAAAGTACCTTTTATCCTTTGCAACCGATTAAAAATACCACTTACCTAATATCAGTTTCTTGTTTCCTTGCACAATATCATTACCAGCAATATTCACCAATGAAAATTTTAGTTCCTTTCCAATCTTCAGAACTTGATTGCAGTTTTCCACTTTCCTGAATGGTAGTTTTATTGGGGGTCGGTTTGCCATCTTCCAATTAACTGAGCCAGGAGCAATCTTGTCAATCACCTCAAGGAGCACCCATCTATCGTCCCAGAATGAAATGTCAGAGATAGCATCAGCTTGATCTTGGATTAAGATGAATACAAGTAGGAGTATGGCCTACCCGTTTCTAAGATCTTCAAACACATTGTTGATATAAGTAGAAATTCCAAGGCTATTAATCCATAGCCGAAATGACCTTTCTTCCCTGGAAACTTGAGCATCATCAGATAGTCCATCCACAAAGGAAACTTGTTTCATTTGTTTGGACAACCCATTCCTGCAATAAAAGGGCCACAAAGCCAAATACATTTAGACAATCAAAATAGTGCACTACCAAGTACAATCAAATGATCTTCATGCAGGCTTCTATGGACTTTGTATCTACTGGTAGTACTTGTATAAGTCATTGGTAATCAGGCTTCTCCTTAGTTTATCCATGTCATCCAAATTGATCTTCATGCAGGCTTCTATGGACTTTGTATCTACTGGTAGTACTTGTATAAGTCATTGGTAATCAGGCTTCTCCTTAGTTTATCCATGTCATCCAAATGATTGGTACATAGTAATAGTAGTATATCTACATGTATGGTTGTACTTGTTAGGAATATTATATTATATATTCAAGAGGGTCCAATGGGAAATACATAGAGTTTCTTCTAACACTCCCCTCAAACTCATGGTGGATCACACACACTGAGTTTGGAGAGAAAATACAAATGTTGTGCCTAGTCTGTGGCTTCGTGAAGAAGTCAGCAACCTGTAACTCTGATGGCACAAACTATAAAGCAAGTACTCCCTCCTACACCTGTGAGCGAGTGTATGAAGCATCCACACCAATGTGCTTGGTGAGCTCATGCTTCACTGGATCCCAAGCAATACTGATAGCACCTGTACTGTCAGACAAAAGAGTCGTAGGTCTCATCACAGGCACTCCAAAATCTGCAAGTAGCCACCTTAACCAAGTAACATTTGCTGTCACTGCTGCCATAAGGAGTGTGATCCAAAATCTGCAAGAGGGCCCAATGAACAATATATATAGGGAGTACAAGGGGGTTGCCATATACAGATACAGAAATACATAGAGTCATATTCTAACCCCTTCCTCAAACTCATGGTGGATCACACACACTGAGTTTGGAGAGATAATACAAATGTTGTACCCTAGTCTGTGGCTTCGTGAAGAAGTCAGTAACCTGTAACTCTGATGGCACAAACTGTATAGCAAGTACTCCCTCCTGCATCTGTGAGCGAGTGTATGAAGCATCCACACCAATGTGCTTGGTGAGCTTATGCTTCACTGGATTCCGGGCAATACTGATAGCACCTATACTGTCAGATAAAAGAGTCGTAGGTCTCATCACAGGCACTCCGAAACCTGCAAGTAGCCACCTCAACTAAGTAACCTCTGCTGTCACTACTGTCATAGCTCTCAACTCAGCCTCTGCACTCGAGCAGAAGCTGCGATGCAGCTTTAGTCTTCAAGCAATCGAGGAGGAGCCAAGAAAACACGATGAAGCGAAAGAGAACGACGATCGAAGGATCACTATCCCGAGTTGCATCAGATGCGCTGAAGTCAGTGAGGTGGAGCTAGAGAAAATAAGCGACGAGAGATAGTCCCACGCTAGTAGCAAAGAACAGAAAGAAGGTGACTGTAGTGAAGATGGGTAAGACGAGCCATGAACTGACTCAAGATATGAACAGCATAAGCATTATCAGGACGAGTGCTCACAAGATACTCCAAACTCCCAACAAGATGACGATATCGAGTAGGATCCTCAAGAAGATCACCATCAGTGGCACGGAGCTGGAGAGATATCTCCATGGGAGTCTCGGTGGTCAGATATCGGTCGACTGACCGGTTAAGAAGATCCTGGACATACTTCTGCTGGAAGAGGTAGTAGCCCTCAGGCATGGAAGAGACCTCAATCCCAAGGAAGTATGTAAGAGAACCAAGACCAGTCATAAAAAACTGTTCACTAAGATGCTTCTTCACATATGTGATGAAGGAGGAATCATCACCAGTGATGAGCATGTCATCAACATATAGAAGAAGCAGTGTTCTACCTCGAGATGAGATATGGACAAAAAGAACAGGATCGTGGGAACTGACAATGAAACCAACAACAGTAATCACTGAGGTAAAATACGTAAACCAGGCACGAGGAGCCTGTTTGAGGAGCACGACGAAGACGACATGCCCATCAGGAACAGAATACCCAGGTGGTGGCTGCATGTAGACCTCATTAAAAATACCATTAAGAAAAAACATTCTTAACATCCAGCTAAGAGATAGACCACCGACGAATATAAGTAACCGCAACAAGAGTGCGAACAGTGGTCATATGGGCAACAGGTGCAAAAATCTCGTCGTAGTTACGACCATACACAGGTGTCGGTACAATATCACAAGTCTCCGTACGTCGAAGAGCATCAAGCTCCTCTGCCATAGCGAGCTGCCACTCAGAATGAGGAGCAGCATCACGATAAGAACTAGGCTCAGTGACAGAGAGAGCATGAGCTATCGAAGCAAATCCAAGACGATCAGGAGGTCGAAGGGATGTCCAGTCACGAAGAACGTAACGAGGAGCATCATTACGAGGATCAGATGTGGATATTGGCAAGATACCAGGAGAGGTGACTGGTGAAGAACGAGGAAGCCTGGAGTAGTGAATACTAGATAAACGAGACGGTGGTACTGTAGGAACAAGAGGCGGTGCTGCAGGACACAAAACCGGAGGCGGAGGTACATAAGGAACCACACGAGATAGACCAGGGGAAGACTGTGATAGTGGAGAAATAGGTGAAGAGTCAGAAAGAGACAACCATGAAATCGACTCAACAGTGAAAACATGAGAGGAAGCTGAATCTTGATAGAAGAAAGGTCGAGATTCGTCAAAGACAACATCTCAGGAAATCCTGATCCGTCAAGCAGAAGGATCCCAACAGCGATAACCCTTATGCTCAGAACTATAACCAAGAAACACACACTCAACTGACTGGGCCGATAGTTTAGTACGCTCACGAGGCTTCAGCAGAACAAAACAAGTAACCAAAAACACGAAGACGAGTGTACTGAGGGGCTCGAGAGTAGAGATGCTCTCTATAGGACTGACACCCTTAAAAGCAGTAGAAGGCTGCATATTGATGAGATATGCAGCCGTAGAAATAGCCTCAACCCAGAACTGTGGCAAGAAGAGTGCGGGCAGTCTCAATCAGATGACGATGTTTGCGCTTAGCAACCTCATTCTGAGCATGAGCACCAGGACAAGAAGACTGGTAAAGAGTGTCCTGCTCAGAAAGAAACTGTCGAAAAGCACCAGAACAGTACTCGCCAGCAGAATCACAACGAAAAGTACGAATGACAGAATCAAACTGAGTACGAACCATCGTTGCAAAGTTACGATATATCGCAAGAAACTGACCATGATTAGACATAGGGAAAATCCATGTAAAATGGAAATAATCATCAATGAAGATAACATAAGATTTATGCTCGCCTTTTGAGATAATAGGTGCAGGTCCCCATACATATGAATGAACTAAGTCAAAAGGACGAGAAGACAAGGACTCACTAGAATAATAAGGAAGTTGTAGCGCTTGCCCAGCTTACAACCCTGACAAAACATGGTCGTGTCAACAGTAACACGTCCAAGAACACCCAGACGAACTAATGAAGAAAGACGGGATACACACAAGTGACCTAAACGGTGATGCCATTGTGCAAAGACGCTAGAGGTGGTGGCAACAGTGGCGGTGGAAGTAGACGTAGAGGTGACAGGAGCAACTGAAGTGGACGGAAGGTGGAGGCGATCAAGGATGTAGAGACCCTGACGATCCTACGGCCGCCAGCCGATACCAAATCACCGCCCACATCTGTTGATCCTGGATGAAATAGGTGTGAGAGTCAAAACCAACCCTACAGCCGAGATCGGTGAGCTAACCCACTGAGAGAAGCTGCATGGTAAGATGGGGAACATGGGAAACAGCTGTAACAGAAAAGTCAGTGGACAAAAACCTTGACAAGCCGATGCATGAGAAATCTGGTCGGTTATGCGAACAAAGATGGGAAAAACAGGAGGTCCTACTGACCTGAGAGATGTGGAGTCCGGTGTCATGTGGAAAGAGGCACCAGAATCTAGAACCCAATAGGTACCTGGAGGAGACGTATGAGCTAGGTGGCGAACTCTGAGCCGTGAGAGAGAGGCTGCTGAAGTAGAGCTGATAGAACTCTGAGCGAGTCACCTCATTGAGAAGGTCCAGACGTCTTTGAGTGCATCTCGTAGTCGAGGAAGGGCCTCCCTGCCCTCCCTTGGAGCATGGACCTCCACGTGCCCTATTCAGTTTTTTTTTGCACTGAACAACCCTGATATTCGTGCTCGAAGTTTTTTGCAATAATTGTACTGAACCACAGTTGGTGCAAAAACAGGAGCAGAAACAGACACTTGAGGAGGAACTGTAGTCGAAGCAGAAACCGTTGGTGTAGTCGAAGAAGAAGAGGTAGCAAGCATAGCCGGAACAAACTGTGCTGCTAACCCGCGGCGAAACGTCGAAAGAGCCTCAGTGATTGTTGGTCGTGGTGAATAGGCTCGTGATTGAGCCACGACGAGCTCAAACTCTAGATGAAGACGGCAGACGAAGTCATAAAGACAAAAGCAATCACGATCCGTCTTCTGCACTTTATGACACTCCTGGCAGAGCGGAGAAGCCAGCTCATCCAGCTGGGGCCAGAGACTGGCCAGTGCTCGGAAGAAATCATCAATGGAGGAGTCCTCCTGGTGAAGCGTCTCCAACTCACGCTGAAGCGAAAAGAAATGAGCATCACTACTCTGCTGGTATCGCTCGCGTAAGTACTCTCAAATCTGACGAGTGGCACGTAGACTAAAAATATCTGGCTGGATGGAGTCGTCGACGCTGACCACCAGGATGGCTCGAACACGGGCCTCATCAGCACACCAGCGCTCAAAAGCGTCTGTAGCATACTGAAAAGCCTCATCAACAGCGTCAGTAGCAGCAATAGTGGCCTCTACCTCCTTCTTGGTGGACTCATTTTTTGCAAGAGGTGCAGAGATAGGTCGGCTGGGAGAAGGCTGAACCGGCGACGGCAGACAAGGTGTGATCACCAGTAACATGTCCCCAGAGGCGGAGACCATTGAGTGTGATCTCCCTGAGAGAGGACCACAATCTGTAGTTCGTCCCTTTAAGCTTTGTTCTGGAGAATGAGATCGCAGCTGCTGGAACATAAGCCATTGGTAGGCGGAGCTAGACGGCGTGGAGACAAAGGCAACGAAGTCTAACAGGCGGTGTTGGACGGCGCGGCAGCTAGATCGACGTTTTTTTAATGGGCCGACTCCTTTTATTCAGCCGGGCCAGCTATCACAGCCCACTTCCTCCTCGGGAAGAATTAGGTTTCCACGAGGCGGCGGCGAGGCGGCTCGAGGCGCGGCGGAGGAGGTGGCCCGAGCGGCGGCGGAGGCGGTGCCCTCCTTCTAGTGCCAAAGCGGGTGACGAGCGGATGGCGGCCGCTGCGTCGGGCGAGCAGTAAACAGCAGCGGCGCCCGATCGGCGGAGTGGCTCGGCGACGTCGTCCTCGGCGGCAATGGCCGGTCGGCGGAGATGGCTCTCTTTAGGAGGGCGACTCGCCCTCGTCACAGCCCACTTCCTCCTCGGGAACTAGGGTTCCACGAGGTGCGGCGCGAGGCGGCCCGAGGTGGAGGCGGCGACTCTAGCCGGGCCGACTCGAGAATGGTGCGGCGGCGGCACAAAGCGGTGTGGCGGCTCTTGAGAGTGGTGCTCGGTAGGACATGCTGGCGGCGGCTAGGGATGGCAGCAGAAGGGAATGAGCTAGGTTAGAACCTTGCTCTGATACCATGTTAGGAATATTGTATTATATACTCAATATATATAGGGAGTACAAGGGGGTTACCATATATAGATAAGGAAATACATAGAGTCTTATTCTAACAGTATTGGCTAGGCCATTCCTGGCCAATTCAGTAAAAGGTAAGTTACCTGGAACATTTGTACAGTTTCTACGTTCTAGTTGAAATATTTGCTTAGCTTGATTAAGTTAACAAGGATGATTGTATCTAGATTCTCTACATTCTTTTGTTGTGCTATGAAAAGAGAAAAACAACAAGAAAGAGTTGCATTACGACGTATGACCTTTCTAATCTATGCATAATGTTTTATTTCCATTTTGAGTCACTCATGCAAAAAAACAAACGTTGCTCTTGATCAAAATTAAAAATGGGTAATTTTTTATTTACCACCGAAAGTTTGCACCATCCCTTATCATTGTGTCGTTGACATGTGAGCTCAGACCCCAATGTCAGTGACACACTAAGAGATTTTGTAAATTTCCAATAGCATATAAGGAATTAACCCTATTTAATAAAAACATAACACCCTAACATCATCAGCTTCCCTAAGATATTATTTTCCAGATGATTGTTACAGTATGTTAACCAGGATAGGATAGTAGCAACCAGTGTTCCGAATTTCGTCCGAAAATTGGCAATTTGGATTCTGGGTGAAATGGTAGGAATACAAACCGGTTTGGATGAATTTTGTCCAAAAAAATTGAACTTGCTTGAATTTTGTTCGAATTTGTTTTTTTAATGTAAATACGATAAATTAAAAAAACAAATTGAAAATTTCTGCTGAAATTTTCCGATTTTCGGCCAAACCAGCCTTACCGCCACCCCGGTAAAAAAACTTACCAGTTAAAAAACCCTGTAGCAACTGGCAAGGACTACTTAAAAGCGGAACTATTGTATGAATAGCTATCACATGCTAACAGCGGTTTTTAAGAATGACTGCACATCTCTAATGTCCCTATGTAATAAAAAACATCAGTAGAAACATGAATTCTTCGACAAATTATATCTCAAATACAGAAGTTTTGTGCGGAAGGACTGATGACAATACATACCTTTTCTGGAAAATATGAGCAACAAAGGCCAGATTTAGATTTGGTAAACCATCAACTATGTCTTTTGGGGTCAAATATCTTTTGCAGCCCATCCTATCCGCATGCTCAAGAACTAATCTTGCTCTATGAAGAAGATCTTTTACTGACATTGGTGATGGTTTAGCACTGCTTTCAGGTGCCAGGACACTCAACAGACAAGCATACGCCTCACTGTCCTGTGTCCAAGAACCATAATGAATAAGGTGAGAGAGAAATAAATATATCAATAATTCAATATATATGATTTTTAAACATAGTGTTCTCAAATAATCTGAATGAAAACAGATATACGTTGCTGAGCATTGCGAAATTGCATTTATGTGTTTCCTAGTTATAGTAATTAGTACAATCAACATGTTTACTGGTAGAGGATCACTATTGTGACAATGTGAATGTTAAGATGTATTGGAGGTTCAACAACTAATATCAACTAAAGAAGCCTGGTTTGTATTGGAAATCAAATGAGCATACCTTTATATCCGATGAAAAATTTGTTACTGTTCTCTGGAAACCTCCTTTCTTCAGCTGAAAGTTCATCCACCTTAGTAGTATTTTTTCAGGAGACAGACTCATAAGCTCCTCCATCTCCTGCAATAATCACTCAAAGCATTGACAGTGAATTATTTTCCCATAACACACAGATCAAAATAGTCTACACTATGTATTAGAATGAATATAAATTATGAACTACCTTGCTGTCTCCAACCAGTTCAACCAGCTGAGGTGTGCTCTTCAGGTTTACGTCTGCCAATAGTTGTATCTGGTAATCATTGTGACAATTTGTTATCGCACAGTTTCATACATGAAACAAACACAACGTTGCACGCACGCATAGACAAATGTAGCTCCTCTGCTTAAGGAAATAGTAACATAAGACAAGAACTTACCTTGATAATTTGAGATATCAACCCCAGGATAAGATGAGGCTGCAAGTACATAAGAGAGTTTTCATAAGCTCACCAAAAGGCTTATATGAATGCTTTGATACATAAAAAGAGTGAAAATAGAAAACTCCCAACGAAACTCATACTAGAATTCCGAGCTTAAATCCAAGCGATGGCAGTTAAGTAGAGATGCAAAAGGAACTGAATTTACAAACATATCACAAATAACTTTTATGACAACAAAAGAGAACACAAAGGTATAAGACAAATGTTTCTGAAACCTGCAGCAGAATCTAGTGGTGAATTAAAGGACACGAAACCGATTGTGCGACCCAAATTATCGGTGTACATAGTTCACTCGAAGCAAATTTCAACTATCTTGATCACAGGCATAATAAAAAGGCACAGGAACAATCAAACCAACCATAAGTTACCACCCCAACTTTAGTAGAAATGATCGAGCCATGGTGTCCCAATGACAACCACCAGGAAGTACAGATATAAAACTTAAAAAAACAAAGAGAGAACCAACACAGAATGCTTTACAGTCCTGTACGTCACATGGACTTCACTCCCGTGTGTCATCAACAACCTCTGAATGAACATCCAAGTACCCAACAGAAAAGTAACAAACTGCAACATTCAGCTTTACTCTGAATCTCATACTATCATAAATATGTAATGCGATGCTCACACAAATAAGCAAGAAATTGAATAAAAACAGGGAGAGTCCTACCCTCCCCTCGGCGAGGTCCTGCGTTCCGATGTTGACGACGGTGCAGCCGATGGCCTTGGCGGAGTTGAGGCAGAGCGTATGGTTCTCGTTCTTCTCCCACAGGTTGAGCAGCCTCTTGGTGTTGATGGCGCGCTCGTCGATCGTCCCCGGCACGGCCAAGTTGATGAGCTTACTGGATCAAACGACCGAAAAGGAAGCAGATCAGATCACAAATCACTGGATCCAAAGTAAGTAGAAACCCAAATGATCGGGAACGCACCATAGGAGCACGCCGTCCTTGGTGAGGTGGAAGAGGTGATCGGTGGCCGGATCGACGGGGAGCGCATTCTTGAGGAATGGATCCTCGGCGAGGTAGGCGTTGATGTGCCCCACGTAGGAGGCCTTCTCGGACTCGCTGATGGTGTGCAGCAGCGTGGTGGTGGCCGCCGTGAGGAACGCGGCGGCCGAGGAGGAGGAGGACCGCGCGATGCCGCCCGCCTTCTTCCCGCCTCCTCCTGCACCCTTGAGCCGCAGCTGCATCTCGGCGTAGACGTGGAGGAAGAGCTCGAAGTTGACGTCCTGGTGCGGCCTGTCGTCGGCGCAGGCGACGGCCTTGAGAACGGATGCCCACTCCTCGTCGGTGAGCCCTGGTGTCCCCGGCGCGCTGTTCTCCTTCTCGGCGTCCCCGCCCGCCGCGCCCCCTTTCCCGCCGAGGCTGGAGAGCGCGGCGGGGAGGTCCCGCAGCCGCATCCTCCGACTGGGCGACGCGTCCCGCAGCGCCGCGTACTGCCACCAACAAAAACGCAGACACCGATCAGTGCGGCCGGCACAGATCGAGCTCTTAGGAGGAAGGACAGCGTTTGCGCTTGCGTGCGTACCTGGGCCTGGAGGGCGCGGAGGTCGGCCTGCGTGAAGCGGCGCTGCAGGTAGGGGTCAGACACCACCACCAGCCCGTCGAACCCCATCGGATCCCCTCTTTCTCTATCCGCGGCGGCAGCGCGCTGTCGATCGGCCGGCGTTAGGTGGGTTGGGTGGATCGGCGCGGTGGCGGAGGCTCTCTCTCTCCTCTTGGGAGTGGGAGCGGGGTGGAGAGATGGGCTTGCTGCAGCCAGAGGAGAGAGAGAGATAGAGTGACGGATCGAGGAACGTTGGTTCAAACTACAAAAGAAAGGAAGTGGGGATGGGATGATTAGGGGGGTGGGTCGTAACAGAAAGCTTGCCTTCTGCCTACCCAGCCAGTTGAGAGGAGTCAGGAGAGCGGAGACTCGGGCGAATTCAAATTCCGTGCTGGCTCGAAGTGGCCACTGGGGCGGGAGTGACAGCTGGTCCCGACCGTTGCTGTTTGGGAAAGTAGTCGGTATCGAAAGTGTAGGGGGAGTGTATCCGGGAGGTCGGGTCGGGTCGGGTGGCACTGGTTGGGTGTTTGGGGGCTGTTACTGCTTGGGGCTCTTCCCGGTTTCTAGCTAGTGCCCGTTAATGATCATTGAGAGTTTTTATCGTTTGCGCATGAGTTGTGAATGTGGTACATAATAACTTCTGATTATGCTGCGGAGTGTTTTTGACAAGCTCATCGATTACATTCTGGTACCGGTCGGAATATGCTATACCGACACCCAAAACGTCACACATAAAACTTGATCTCGTATCGGTTTTAATACCGGCCAATACCGATCGTTCTGGCCCATTCTGGTCATTTCGGTACTGGGTATAATCGATGTGACCCTTTTTTTTTGAATCAAGCCTAAAGACACATGCTTATACTATTTCGGTAAGTTAAATTATGATAGACCAATATGCTAGACTGTAGTAAAATATATGAAGTTATGAATTCGTGTTGTATTATTTAACTACACCTTTGTGTTTATGAACTCATTGAACTATATATCATTTTTATTCTATAGTTATGTATTTGAAGTGAGATTTCAAATGAAATTATGTGTGCATATAATTACATATATATTTATAAACAAATATATATTATTATATTAAAATCTGAAACGATATGCTGGGTACCGGAGTATTCTATACCAAGAGGCAAATCGAAATAGCCTCTAGAATGGAATTGACAACTGTAGTTTTAATGCCCTGTGCAGATAAACACGGGAATTTCCTGGATTCCTCAACAAAAAAAAAAAAAATCCATGCGCAAGGTTTTAGCGTAAATTGATGGTTTAATTTGCAATAACCTAATATTCCGTCAGGGACGGAGATAGCAGGGGCTGTAGGAGCCAGCCCCTATGCTTCATTTTTTAATATCCTTTTGATCTTGTGTGAAACAAAACTGTAGAAATATATGTATAGTCCCTCCAACTACTTAAATGTTAAAATCTTAAAGGTTATGGATTAGTTACCTAATCAACATTAATATGTGCTTATACACAAAAGATCGATCCATCTTGTATTCCCAAGAAGTAGCTAGTAGCTAGTAGCTACAATCCCAAGTACTCTAGGCATAAGATAAGAAGCACCATGAGACAGTAAACTGTACAAACATACAACTCTGTCTTATTTTCTCTTCTCTTTTTTTTTTGTATTTCTTGTACCTAAGAACTCTTTAAACCATAGATGGATTGAATTATTAAAAAGTGGGTTGTGAACTTGTGATAATTCAGTACAATAAAATGTTGGCGAGCACGAGTTAAGTAAACATTAAACATACTAGTTTCTTTGATCTTTTTTACTTATGTTTTATATGTCTCACCTATGCAACTATTTGACACCCAATACTACGAATCTTTTTTTGGTACATCATTAGGTAGATGAATGCCAAATAATATATTGCTATATTTGGTGTTTAGAACTCTCGCTTGAAACCAAATGAATCATTGTAACACCCATTTTCAAAATTCAAGAAAAAAATAATTTTTAATTTCAAAACTCCCCAAAAAAAATTCAAACTTCAAGTTTCAAAATTTTAAAATCTTGCTGGGTTTCAAAAATCAAAATTTAGAAAATTTTTGTTGCCATACATTTTTTTCTCTCTCTTCTCTCTCTCTCTCTCTCTCCCTTTCTCCTCCCGGCTTGGGCACACCCCTTTTCTCTGGCGGCTGGCCCATCGCGCGCCCTCCTTCTCTTTTCTTCCCCAGCCCCCCCGCGCCTTCTTCTCTCTTTCTTCCTCCCAGTTTCTCTCTTTCTCTCCCATCACCTCTCTGACCCGCACCACCCGGCCCCGGCTTCCCTAGCACCCTGCCACCACCGCTCCTCCCATGCGCTTCTTTGCCTCCATAAGCCCCTCCTCGGTCTCCCACCGCCCAGCGCCTTGCGCGGTTCTCCGCCACGCCTCGACACCCGCTTGTCTGGACCTCCTCCTTCCCGAGGCCGTCCTCTCGCTCTCTCTCTCTCTCTCACTCACCCCGGCTATAAAGCCAAGCCGAGAGCCCTCTGCCTTCCCTCCCTCCTCCACTCGCCATTCCCTTCCTCTGCCATTGAAGAATCCGAGCTCCGGTAGTACCGCTCGTCACACGCTGGTACTACCGCTCGTCACACGCTGGTACTACCGCTCGCGCGTCCCTCCGGTACTTCCGCCCTCCTATCCCCCGGAACTACCGCAACCCTCTGGTACTACCATGCCTCACACGTCGATACTACCGCTCCCACTTTTCCCGGTGCTTCCGCCTCTTTCTCCCTGGAACTACCGATCCCAGACTACTCTGCGTTTACACGCCGAAACTACCACTCGGTACATGCTAGAACTACGGCCACATTCTCTGCATCTGCTTGCTCGTCCCCCGAGAGCGCGACTCTGTGCCAAGGGCCATGTGTCAGCAGGAGATTAATTCTCCTTTTCTGATTTTCTGTTTAATTGAAAATTCTTCTGAAAATTTTAAAAATTCATATCTTTTTCATTATAACTCCAAAAATTATAAAAATTGTGCCCAAAAATTTGAAATATCAAAATCTATATTTTGGTACTGGTTTGATTAATTCTTGAGTTCATTTATTATGGATTTTGTATTTATTTATCTTGTTTGCTTGTCTTTTTATTTCGGTGCAATCGTCAAGTAGAGTTTGAAGAAGCAAGGTTCCCACTTCGACCAAGTTAAAGACTTCCAAGACCCCATAGCCTTTGACCCAGGCGAGTCAACACTTTGATCATGTTGAACCTACATTTTATGCAAATTATGTTCTTTTAAAATAACAAATTGCATGCTTTAATTTTTTATGCAAATGTATGTTAAATGGTCCTAAGGTAGCTAAATGCCAACATGATTATTAAGTAAATATTATCATTGTCCTCGATAATTGAATCCCCTGATCCTTGTCACCATAGTAATTATATGGTAACATATTAGTTATAGTATGTACTCAAGTGCCATGCTAGCCTTGCTTGAGTACCGGGGTGCTAATCACCCCAATCATCATTCTTTAAGTATAATGATTGTTTTGGGCAGTCTTTGGGGTAAATGACTAAAATGGTTGAGCTAATTTATTTTACACTTCTCAAAACCCTAAAACTTGCTATTACCACATCTAGGCGGATGGTAGGAGTGGTGGGTGCCGTCGTGCACGAGAGTGGTTAGTATGTGTATGAACCGTCTGGATGGATTAAGAACTCAATCTTGTCATGACCTCCCGTATAAAATAAGTACAACCACAAGTCTGCAAAGTGCAACTTAGCTTAGTAAAATTATCAAACTATGAATGTCATCTCGCATGGTGGGAGAGAGAGAGAGAGAGAATGTGCAAGTGGTAGGATGCGTTCCGGCTTGAAAGGGACACCGAGAAAAAGTAAAGTTTGCTAGTTATTTAATATTGCAATTAAGCATTTGTAGAGTCTCCGATGGAGGGAATCTCTACTGTTATTTAATATTGCAATTAACTTCCTTAATAAAATACAATTTGTTTAAAATACTAAGCCATAGGAATTTGTAACTATGATATTTATAAATGTTGCTTTGCGCAAATAAAAGAACTCGAGCCATCCTTATTTAGCCTTGTATATTTATTATTGCATCTGTTGTGTTGGTTCGCGAGCACGATAGTTGTGCTCACTCTCGCTCTTTCCCTCAAACCCTTAGAATCCGCTGAGCAGGACAACTACGCTTACTACGAGGACCAAGGATTCGATGGTCAAGACCAAGGCAAGGAGTAGTTAGTTTTGTAGGCTAGGCCTCGTCACAGTTTAGCTGGCTCCGCCGGTACTCACGTGCGGCCAATATTATCCAAGTCCTTGGCTAATATCGGTTGTACCAAAGTACCACAGTTGCTTGCTTGTGGGAAGTCGTGTTGCCCCTTTTGCTTCCGCGTTTGTATCTGAATTTTATGTAATGAACTTATTTGGCCTGTTCGGCCCCTGCTGTAAACTCGACCCGACGTGGTCTATTTAAACTCTAATGAATGTAATATTATGTTGAGTCGGTCAACGTTATGTATGAAATGATTCAGCGATGTATACTGTGAGCGCTACCTACTGATCCAGGGAGTAGCGCAGGATAATCACAGAGGATTCTGGGTTAAGAAAATCCGGGTCCGATTAGCTACCATGACAAAGGATTATGTGCCACGGCAGAGGATTAGCAACCACGACAGAGGATTGACTGCGTAAATCCTACCACGGCAGAGGATTACATTCCGCGGTAAAATCAGAGAGTAAGGAAAATTCCAAGCTATGGTAAAATCCAAGCCATAGTAAAATCAAAGAGTAAGGAAAATTCTAAGCCATGGTAAAATTAAAGAGTAAGAAAAATGAACCGTCTGTGATAAGGCATCTAGTATAGTTTATTTTGTAGTAGTGCCCCTAACTAAACCAAGATAGTATGTACAACTATATTAGCTATTCAAAAAGGCAAATATCACAAGTTCTGCAAAGCAACCATAATAATTAAATAAACAGCATAAATACAGATCCATCATTGCACTTTAATGGCCAAAACCAAAATGAAACAGAGGTAACGTGGAACTGAAACTTATGCATTAATTAATAGCAGAAATTAGAGAACAATTTTTTAAATCTTTTTTGGCAGCAGCAAGGAGCACCTTAGCTGCTGCCGTCCCACATGGCAGCACGCGCAGTGAGGGGCTATTTTTGAAATTTTAACGTTATAGGAGCTACTTTTATAAATTCGTTGGTCTAACAGGGCTAAATGTGTCTAAAATTCAGCATTGTAGACTGTAGCCCCACATTTTGCCGCAGAAAAGGAGGGGATTCGAATCAAGCCACTGGAGCGTCCACGAATCATTACAATAAATAAATATAGTGCTTTGCAAAGAAAGGTTGCGGCGCATGGAGTTGGGTTATTACTCTCTCTCTCTCTCTGCTAAACACGTGAATGCTAGCATAGCACCAGCCATTGTGTTTGGGTCATGTGCCAGTGCTACCGATTGTTTTTCATATGCAATTGCCAGCTTTATGTTTAATGAATTAAACCGTACGCTCCTGCTCTAGCTGTAATTGATTCTTTGCTTAACACTAGCTTTTATTTAGCAACTGTTGTGCTACAGTGCATCCTCGGTTATAGTTTCAAGACTTATTGTGAGTTTGGTTGTCTACGTGCCCCTAGCCTGACTTGGGTTATCCAGGCTGAACCTAGTATGACTGAGTGGATGCAATAGTGGGTTGTTTGGTTGAATGTTTCTGTTGGGGCAGACTATGCTGAGATGTTATTTGATTAGTTGCATCAAGAGAGTGTATGCATGACCGGATGCAATATGAGTTGTTTGGTTGCATACATGTGGCAGAGTGTGCCCACCTCTTCTAGTGGGTGGTGAGAATATCCCCTTGATACTATGTTTGAGTTGGATGTAAAAATGACACGTGATTTCACTCCCAAACTATTGAGCAACGAACCTAAGATATGTATATGCTATCATTTACATTAATTCCGTAGTAGCCATGGGCACTGGGCAGAACTTGCCTGAAGTAGTTTTTGCATTTTTAAACTCAATTGTCCGTATAAATGCACAAAATTCATAACTAATAACCATTTAGGGAGTACATTTAAAAAAAAAAAGACTAATGTAAAAAAATTGTAACTAATGTAAATGTAGTACAAAAATTCATAACTAATACTCAATTGTCATTCGGTAGTATCTATGACAACCAATGTAAATGTACAAAAATAAAAGACCTGGAAGCCATTACAAGAACCACTTGCAGGTGGGCTCATGGCCAGTCCCTCACAAATACAACACACACACACACACACACACACACAGAGAGAGCATAGAGCAGAGGAGATACAATGGAGGGCAACTGAGGCGCAGCGGCAGGCTCGACGTCGGCGACGGTGAGGGAGAAAATGAAATGCCTAGGGGGAGGCAGTCACATTGGAGGTGGCGTCGTGGCTAGAGGTGGAAGCAGTGGCAGCGCTAGAGGGGGAGAAGGGAAGGAGGAGGCGGTCACGAGCACCAAGGGGACAAGGGAAGCTCACTGGACCAGTTGGTGGAGGCGGGGAGCGGCAGAGGAAGGGCGGCGACGTGAGCCCGAGGCGGTGCGGCGGGTTCGTCATGGCGGCTGCTCTACTGGGAGGGGGAGCCGGAGCGGGTGGTAGGGGAAGGAAGAGGGAGGTGAGGCGATGCTCCAGTAGAGATTAATTGAGGAATGGCTCACCGGGAGAGGATGGTGGTGGTGGATCCAGTTTAGGGCGGAGTTGGAGAAGAAGACCGTGGCATGAGCTCCGTGCATGAAAACTGAAATTGGTTGGGGTTGGTCTTGATGGTTGGGAATACGACGTGGCGCGCAAGGGAGTGGGTAGAGCTCATCGATTGCGGGAGCAGCGAGGTGGGCACGACGGCCGGCATATGGAGCAATGAGTGTATGGTCCTCTCGCTTCGTTGGTCTAATCGTTAGTCCACACGGATCATATGGAGCATTGGCGAGGAGATGAGCGGCATATGGAGCAACGACGTTAGTCCACACGGATCGTTAGTACGCATAAGATTGGATCGGCGGAACGACGAGGTGGGTCGGCGGCGCGGCGCGGCGCGCGGTTGTCTGGGGACTACAATGAGGAGTCGAGGATGGCCGCTAGGCATTCCATTTTCATTGGGCGGAGTGCAGGGACTACGACGAGGAGTCGAGGTTGGCCGCGAGAGGGTGAGCCAATTCTGTGCTTGCATTGAACGCGTATCCCGTGTGCACCCACGCGGTCGTGCGTCTGCATTGCTTGGGTCTGGCTCAGGAGCGAAGGTCGATTTGGCTGTTCCTCTCGGGTCTAGCTCGGGAGAAAAATTTGCATGAGCTGAGTCTGATCTGACATAGCATGTAGACAACCAAACACCTGAAATGTTGCATCCGGTGGTGCGGGCCAGTTCATGCGGGCAAATAAACACACCGTGTACTTTTTTTCATACCGTGTACTTTTTTTTGTCCAGTAGATCTGGAGTTTAACTTCACGACAACCAATTTAGTCTTAGTTTGGCATTGTAGTTACTTTTAATCTGCTTGTTTATTGTTTTAATATTTGATATATTACCTAATGGATAACCACATTTGGAAGCCATAGCAGAAATGTTTTACTGAAATTGGTAAAGATTTGACAGCATTCCCTAGCACAACACAATAACACCAAATTAGCCCTTACGGAAAATCAAATGTTTAATATACGGAGAACAAAAGAATTTTTTACCTGCTAGTGCTTATTGTGTAGAACACTATCTTACTTGTTACGATTGGAGTAGCATTATCCTCTAATTATATTGGTGAAGAGGGAGATTATACTAGAAGCAAGGGCATCATAGTAATTTTTATCGTTCGGTACAACTTTCCATTCCCTACGCTGGTTACAGATAATTCCATGTGCTGTAGCTAATGAGTACCTAACAACTATGACAGTGAGTCAGTGACCACATCAAGAAATGGTATCAAGGACTGATATTAGGCCCTTGGAGACCTACTGGGGGCAAAGCTAATGAAGGGCTGTGAACCTCTCTAGGATGTCCAAAACAGCTTCAAAAAGCAGAGTCATCTCCAAGGACTTGGGAACTGCTGTTATAAAGGCCTTGGGAGTAGGAAACTGGAAGTGATAAATCCTTCAAGAAGTCTGGGAGCTTAACAACCCCATATGAGATCTGACAAGAAGCCATCCGATTATAAACTATATGCCCTATAATCAAGATCATAATATGGCAACTGTCAGTATGGTGTAATGAGTGAGGAGGACCTTCTGAAAGTTGCTTCTTCTTGCTACTGGAGGTAGACAGTACCTTGGAGGCCCCATCTAGCAACATGCTGGTGTCTCTGAAGGAGCTGTAGCCTGTAGGGTGGTGTCCATCCTGTAACAAGAAGCAACATTTTAACCTCTTGACTGGTGGAAGAAATAGAAATGTTGGGTAGGAAATTATTCCCAGTGTACGTTGCAGATAATGAAAGGACAAGAGTTCATCTGTAGTTTTAACCTACAGAAAGGGATCAGGAAGAAAATGTCGACAAATATGCCTTGGCACTATGCGAATAGTATCAAGTTACTACAAGCTAGAAGCTAATTGCAATTATTGGACAAGAACATGAACAAGATGGATGTGGCGGCAACCGGCAAAGACTAGGCTTTTGAACTTTCTTGATGTGATATACAAATAAGCATATACGCAATGCACATGTACCAAACAAGCCGAAGTGCATGCACAGCTTCTATTTATGGGGGCCCGTGTGGTGTGGTGTGGTGTAAATGATGGGGGCAAATATATTCTGAGAGATGGTTAGGCTAATTTATCATCTGATTGATACAGGGAATGATCATATGCAACATCATGAGAGTGCCCCAGGTACCCTTGAAAATTCACTACGATCACAATTCTTTTTCTTCTTCTTTAGGTAAAACAACTGCTTTCCCATAAAGAAAATTACCGTCTGAGATGAGTTTATGCAGGCTTCATCCCTGAGGTTCCAAACTGCAAAAAAGGTGGCTCCTGTTGTTCAGAAACAACACAAACGAAACGGACATTGTGGGAACTGCATGGAGCTAGAGCGGGGGACCTATGTATGTTCCTGCAACAAGGAAGTCTCAACAGCCCATCACTCAGTAGGCAAAGCCGCAGCAACATGTGGGGCCAAGGAACATGCTCATGGACAATAGGGCTTTCATCTGTGGATACACGTGTAAACTCAGTTATCTCAATCATTGGAGGGTACCAGTAACATGATAAAAGCCATTGCATTCGGAAGGATGAGATTGCTTGCTTCAGTAATTCCAATGGCCAACAAACAAAGGAGAGGGTTGAAGGAAGAACCAAACACGGTAATTGCGCATCTTGGGTTGCACTGACTTGATTGACGATCTGCTGTCGATAAATGGTGTGGCATAGTGAACTTCGAGCGATTGCAGGTCGCTTGCATTTGCTACATATGATCAAGAGCAATCAGCCAAGATGCATTTGGGTTTCTTTCCGGCTGCCACCACTTTAGCTTATGAGTTTTTGGACCCAAGAAGGATATGAGGTTTCTTCTTCAGGTTCGGATAGCTCAGTTCCACCACTTTCATTTCTGCGAGCAGCGTGAAGCAAGGTTGGCGTCACATGTACGAGGCGATAGCCTGCGGAAACATTCAGCAATAAACATTGGTTTTTTTCTTCTTCTCAAGAAGAGTCGAGAGCCGCCAAAGCAGAAACAATGTTTACAAAAGGGACTTAATTACACTGTGTGAAATGCTCCAACCACTTGGCCCGAGCGAGGGTCCAAGCCCCGCCTTCTTCCTTTATCTTTACCACTAGGTCCAAAACGGGTGGTCAATTTGTTATGGAATATTCTATTGTTGCGTTCCTTCCATATCTACCAGGTGGTTAACATGACCACCGTGGCTGTCGCCCTTCGTGGGAGGCCTCCCAAGCTAGTCGTCTTTGTCCACCGATCCCCAACACGCGAGCTATTGGTCCAGTAGGCTGCCCTGAGTGGTGCCCAACCTAGCCAACTAGCCATCGAGTTCCAAACTTTTGTAAAGTATCTGCACTCTGCGAAAAGGTACAGGGCCATTTCTGGTGCTTGTCGGCAAAGTAGGCAGGTGTGCTAGTTCGACCATCCTCTCACTTTGCAGTCAATCTGCGGTCCATATGTGGTTGATGGCAACCCATGCAAAGAACTTACATGGGGGGTGGTTTTACAGATTACTCTTCTGTAATTTGTTGCTGTTGAGCTAAGGAACTGCAACGCTTATGCGGATTTCGTTGTATAGGTACCCTCTTGTGTTATCTTCCAAGTGATCTCATGTGGGACATTTGAGTCGAGATTGGTTAGGCTTACTCTTCTCTAGAGGTCTATGAATTCCTAAATGATGAGGGCATCCCTACAACACCTTCTTCTCCTCCACCTAATGCTCATGATATACGCCTCGAGTTGCCGACAGGACCAATAACAAGAGCACGTGCCAAGAAACTACAATCTCAAGTGAACTTGCTCCTTAATGAATATGTCATTGATTTTAATGAGAATTTTATACTACCTAAAAATAATATTTTACTTGTGCTCAGGTTTGAAGAGTCAGCGATGGATGGAGATCAAGGATATGAGGTCGTCATCCAAGGAAGCACAAGTCCACGGCATGAACAGCGATCGGCCCATGAATAGTATCATGTGTGAATAGTACGCGCTCTGATGCAGTGGTGCTACGGTGTTGGGTTGTGTGAGCAGTCTTGCTCGGTGTCGATCCGCGTGTATAGTACACTCTGATGCCCCCTTGAGCGATTACTGCTACATCGCGCGTGAATAGGACCACATGAAAAATTTAGTGCTGAATAGTTCTTAGCCAAGACTATATATTGAGGGGTAGACCCCCATTGTAAAGCAGACCACGTTTATGCATAAGAATAGAACACAAGTTATTGCTTATTTTTTTTATAACAGAGTTCATGCGAGGACTTCTGAGAGAGAATTAGGCGATCAATTGTTCGTTTTGCTTTTTAAGGTCAAGTTTGCTTTTCCGCTGGGAATTAAGGGCTTGACGATCTCCGCTCGTGGTCTAGTGGCGATCATCTAGGTGCATGTTGGCGAATATCCATATAGCTACAAGTCTGTGCACTGACGCGTGGTGTACAACTGAGCGTTATTCGTCATCAATAGGGATGGCAATTGTGCGATTACGTGCGTGCCGTGGCGAATACCTAATAGGCGGGTATGGCGTCTTTCTTTGCCACGGTATGAAAGCGGGCACAATTCCTTACCCATCGAATAGCGGGTATGGGCATGGGTAAGCTCCACCGTGCACTTCGCTTGGATGCAGTGATCTACCCACATGTGTAAGAAACTATGTCAATTTGTATTTGTATTTTATTTGTTAAACTTGATTAGTTGTCTTGTCGAATATGATATGTGAATTGTGATGAACTTTATTAGTTGTTGAATGCGTGATGCACCATTGATGTGTGAATTATGATGAACTTGATGTATGCATTGCTCGTGGGTACGAGCATGTCTGTGGCGATGGGTACCACAGGCGGTGATGCATTATTCGCGGTAAGCGGTATGCTTTCATGAGCGGCGGTACCATGAGCGGCGGTATGGGCGAGGTTTTTCGCCCGTCGTCCTTCGCGGGTATACCCGTGGGGGGAATTCGGGGTCGCGGGTACGGGTATGGGCGAGCACTACCCATACCCACCGCGCCTGATTGCCATCCCTAGTCATCAAGCACTATTTATCCACGATTCTACTCGAGAAGATCGGACCACCCCGTATCGCTAAACGTGATGGGCTGTTACACCTCCAAGGATGTTAATATCCTAAATCCATTGACCATCTTGTAATGCCTCTCTAACGGTTCTGTTCTTCCTTTTGGAAATTTGGAAAATCATAGGGGCCAGGTTTTTTTGGGGTTGTACCGTCGAGCCAAGGTGCGGACCATAAGTTTGCTTTTATTTCCATCCATACGGTGATTATGGTAGCTGCTGCAAAAAGATGGCGATCGACGTCATCGCACGGAATCTCCATTCCAACCCAAGGTTTATAGTTTGCCTTCCATTCCTGCTAGAGCCATCAGAGTCTTAAGGCCGTTATGAACTTGTGGAGGTTGAGGATGCCTAGTCCTCCTAGATGTGTTGGTTGGCAAACTTTGTCCCAATTAACCTTGCATTTACCTCCCGTGATTGCATTTGTGCCAGCCTAGAGGAAACGACGTCTAATGTGGTCTAGCGCACAGAAAGTGGATTTTGGGGGGTTTTAGAACCATGAGGTAGTAGATCACGATGGAGGTGAGCACCGATTCACCAAAATCGTCTGGTTGGCCGGTGTTAGTAGTTTACCCCGCCATCCTTCTCCCTACTTTATACATGATGGGTTGGAAATGCACCACCCTTCTTAATCTCTTATGAGTGTCTAGGAGCCAAAGGTAGTTGATGGGGAAGCTCGAATGAATTGTAGGGAAGTTTTGAAGAACTGCATCTAGGTTTTATCTAATCGTAGTTTTGGGGCACGACTGTATTTTTACAAAAGTTGGTCTGTAGTACCGACACTCTCCCAAAGCTATGGAGTATCTGGGTCGTGGTTGTGACGTCACTCTCTAAGTGGGAGATGAAGATTGCTGCATCATCAGCGTACTTGATGTTCTTAGCCTGGTGAAACGGTCTTAGGGGCGATCGAGATGTCCTAACTCTGTTGCCATGTGAATTAGACGTTGGAGGGGGTCAATTGCCAGAGTGAAGGAAAGAGGGTAACAGAACACCTTGCTTGAGGCCCCTCCCATTGTTAATGTTAATGCATAGGATGCCGTTAAGGAGCACCCTGGAGGAAGCAGTTGAAATTAGAGTCGAGAGCCAGTCAGTCCATCTACTAGGGAGCCCTTGTATTTGAAGCAAATCAAGAAGGTAGTCCCATCGGATTGTGTCAAAAGCTTTTACTATATCTAGCTTAAGGAAGAGTGTCGGGGTTTTGTACTTATGGAGTCTTCTGATTAAGATATGCATGTAGAGGAAGTTATCCCGGATGCTTCTTGTTTGGACAAAAGCACTTTGGTTTACTGAGATTAGGCTATTGAGATGCGGCCCAAGGTGCAGCGCCAGAGTCTTAGAGATCCATTTCCCAATCCCGTGTATGAGACTTATCGATTTGCAGTGGGCTACCTTGTCTGCGCCATCCTTCTTCGGGATCAGCACGAGGTTTGCCGTGTTTAGAAGGTGAAGGTTAGTCGTATGGAGGTTGTGGAAGCTTTGGAACACTGCAAGGATGTCAGCTTTAATGATAGTCCAATAAAACTTATAGAAGTTGAAGGTGAACCCGTCCAGGCCTGGCGTTTTGTCCCCTAGCATCGGCGCAAGAGTGTCCTTGACTTCCTGCTCCAAGAATGGCGCGTCCTTTCCTTGTAGGTTTTGCATTATGAGGTCCAAGGCCCCCCAGTTTAGATTGAGGGTTCTAGGGTTCGGTGGGGACATGACGCTCTAAAAATGTTGTAAAGCATGTCTTATTTATCGTCATGCGAGATAGCCCACCCTTGCCCTTTCTGTAGTTTTTGAATGTGGTTCTTGTTTCTCGTCATGCTTTTAGGTGGGAAATTTTTGTGTTGGCGTCTCCCTCCTTCAGATTTGTGATGTGGGAATTATGCCTTTTCCATGATCGTTCGATCACTGCAAGCCACATGACTTTTTCTTTAGGCGGTTACGAGTTCCCTCTCTTGTGGCGATAGATCCCTATGCTCTTGGGCTATGTCTTCTTGATGAATGACCTAAAAAGCCATGTGGGCGGCGGTTAGCTTGTGAGAATAGAGTTTTGCTCCAAATCTTAAGGTCACGTGCAGTGACAGCGAGTTTGTGGTTGAGACGATCAAAAGGTTTCGTGTGTTTGTGATTTGCTTGCCATGCTTTTAGAACCACCTCTTTGAAGCCCGGTCGATATCTTTGTCCAGAAGATTTGAAAACGAAAAGTTCTTGGTTTTTGGGGGCCACCGCTGTTTGAAAGAAGAAGAGGGCAGTGATCTGAGAGTGATGTGGATTGAGCTTGTAGGACATGGTTTTCGAAGTGGATGTCCCATGCCTCGTTGCAAAAAAGTCTGTCCAACTTGACCAGTGTTGGATTTTGCCGCTCGTTGCTCCACGTGTACTTTCTGTTTTGAAGGTGTACTTCCTTTAGTTCGCAGCTATTGAGGGTGTTTCTGAATTGGGCCACCTTCTGCGGTTAATATTGGCGTTGCTCTTATCACACGCTCGATAGATGCTCTTATCCTGTTCGTAGGAGGTTTAAGCGACTGAAGCTCTTGTGGGAAGGTCGGTTTATCCCTGTCATGAGATGGCCTGTAGACCGTCATGAGGCGACAGACCGTGCCACATTCTCTTATTGTGACGATCGCCGACAAACTATACGTCTCAAGTTACAAGGCCTCAATGGCGACGCAGCCTTTTAGAAGCCGCAAAGTAACTTCCTGCAAAAGTCACCCTTCCAAGGAAGCTCATCTTTCAGGTCGACTGCAGTGTTGCCACCAAGAACTCCAGCTTCGGTTCCGCATCCCAGTGGGACTGGTTTTCGTGCTCTTCGCCCCACCAGACAGCCTTCATCAACCAATCCGGTAGCTCATCTCCATTTCTTCAACTGTGGAGAGAAAGGACACTTCACCAACCGGTGCTCTCAACGCCAGGATGCTTCTGCAAAAATCAAGCCATGGGCCACATCAGCTCAGGGCCAGTCGCTAATGCCAAACAAGAGTCACCAGGCACCGCCAGCACCAAGATCTGCCTCAACACTGAACCACGGCCGCGTGAATCATGTCACGACAGAGGAGGCCCAGCAAGCCACTGGAGTTTTAATGGGTACGTTCCTTGTTAAATCAGTACCAGCACATGTTTTGTTTGACTATGGGCTTCGCATTCTTTTATTTCAAGAAAGTTTGTTGAAAGGCTTAAGCTGCCAATATTTAAGCTAAAGAAACCTTTGGTACTTAGTTCACCCCAGGGGACCCTTAACTGCTACCTTAGTAAGCCCCCAAGTTGATATTGCTATGGAAAATTTCATATTCCTAGCAAGTCTCTTAGTGCTTCAAGCCCAAACTTTGGACATCATTCTAGGGATGATTGGTTGGCCAGTTACCAAGGGATGATAGACTGTGCCAACAGGAAGGTGGTACTCACCAAGGACCCCAGAACCACGATAAGGGTTAATGTAGACCGCTCCTCTAGTTTGGATCATGCGATCCATAACCTTGAGGGGGTCTCATTGGAGACAATACCGATAGTCCAGAATTACCCAGAGGTCTTTCCAGAAGAATTGCCTAGCATGCCACCAGACCGAGATATCGAGTTTGTGATCAACCTGAAGCCAGGGACTGCCCCGATTGCTAAGAGACCGTACAGAATGGTTGCCAAAGAACTTGAAGAACTCAAGGCACAGATGGAAGAACTGCAAGGCAAAGGATTCATCAGACCCAGCTCATCTCCCTAGGGTTCGCCAGTACTCTTTGTAAAGAAGAAGGATGGCACCGCCAGACTGTGTGTGGATTACAGAGGCCTCAATGAGGTGACCATCAAGAACAAGTATCCTCTACCCCCGCATTGATGACATGTTTGATCAGCTAACGGGAGTAGTAGTGTTCTCAAAGATCGACTTGAGGTCAGGATACCATCAGCTTAAGATCAGGGCTGAGGATATCCCAAAAATAGCTTTCACCACCCGGTATGGCATGTTCGAGTATACTGTCATGTCGTTTGGTTTGACCAATGCACCAGCCTACTTCATGAATCTCATGAACAAAGTATTCATGGAGTACTTCGATAAATTTATTGTCATATTCATAGACGACATTTTGATATACTCCAAGACCAATGAAGAACATGTTGAACATCTTAAATTGGTCCTCGAGAAGCTCAAAGAGCATTAGCTGTATGCCAAATACAGCAAGTGTGAGTTTTAGCTCCAAGAGATCAGCTTCCTAGGACATATTGTAACCGCAGGAGGACTCGTAGTAGACCCATCAAAGGTAAAGGATGTTTTGGAATGAAAACAACCAACTTCTGTGACCGAAGTGCAAAGTTTTCTTGGATTGGCCGGATACTACCGACACTTCATAGAAGGGTTCTCAAAGCTGTCCAGACCAATGACCCACCTGCTCAAGAAGGAAAAGAAGTATGAGTAGACAGAAGCCTATGAAAAGAGCTTCCAGGAGTTAAAGAAGAAGCTAACCACTGCACCAGTGTTAGTCTTGCCGGACATGCACAAAGACTTTGAGGTCTATTGTGATGCTTCCAGCCAAGGTCTTGGCTGCATGCTCATGCAAGAGGGGAAAGTTGTAGCCTATGCATCCAGACAACTACGTCCTCACGAAGACAACTATCCAACCCATGATTTGGAGTTAGCCGCAGTGGTGCATGCCCTAAAGATTTAGCGGCACTACCTAATCGAATCATTGCAACATCTTCACAGATTACAAGAGCCTCAAGTACATTTTCACCTAAACAGATCTCAACCTCCGTCAAAGAAGATGGCTGGAATTGATCAAAGATTATGACTTGGATGTACACTATCATCCTAGGAAGGCTAATGTAGTAGCCGATGCATTAAGCCGTAAGGCCTATTGCAATAATGTCATGATTCAAGAATCACAACCTGAGCTCTATAAGGAATAAGAGGCGCTTAACCTCGAAATAGTAGAGCACGGCACCATAGCCGCAATGGAAGTTCAGCCATCCTTAGAAGAGCATATCAAGGCCGCCCAAGAAAGACATCCTGGAGTCCAGAGATTTAAAAGCCTCATGGCCACAGGAAAAGCCTCTAAGATGGTAGAAGACCAACAAAGAATCCTATGGTATGGGAAACACCTCTTTGTTACTCACCAGAAGGAGCTTAAAGACCTAATCCTGAAATAAGCCCATAGTTCAGCATATACCCTACATCCAGACAGCACCAAGATGTATCAAGATATGAAAATTCTATATTGGTGGCCACGAATGAAGAGGGACATCGCAGAGTTTGTAGCGTGCTGTGATGTGTGCCAACGGATCAAGGCCGAGCACCAGAAGCCTGCAGGATTGCTTCAACCATTACAAATCCCTCAATAGAAGTGGGAAGAAATTGGAATGGATTTCATCACTTGCCTACCGTGAACCAAGTATGGATATAATTCCATATGGATTATAGTAGATAGATTGACAAAAGTTGCCCATTGCATCCCTGTGAAGACCACATATAAGGGTGACTGATTGGCTGAGTTGTATATGGCTCGCATCGTGTGCCTGCATGGAGTACCCAAGAGGATAGTCCCAGATCGAGGTTCTCAATTTACCTCACATTTCTGGTCCAGTCTGCATGATGCACTCGGGAATCACCTGAACTTCAGCACAGCATATCATCCCCAGACGGATGGATAGACCGAAAGAGTAAATTAGATTCTAGAATACATGCTCCGAGCTTGTGCTTTAGAATTCACAGTAGACTGGGAAAGATGCCTACCGTACGCAGAATTCTCCTACAACAACAGTTATCAGTCCAGTCTGAAGATGTCCCCATTTGAAGCACTCTGTGGAAGAAAATGCCGAACCCCTCTGCATTGGTCAGAATCAGGAGAAGGATATATCTTTGGACCAGATGCCCTCAAGCAATAGGAGGAGAAAGTTCGACTGATCAGAGATCGTCTACCAGCTGCCCAGTCTAGACAGAAGAGTTATGCTGACAACCATCGCAGAGAGCTAACCTTTGAAGTTGGAGACCATGTGTACCTTAAAGTATTACCTCTTCGAGGAATGCGAAGATTTAAAGTTAAAAGCAAGCTTGCACCAAGGTACATCGGCCCGTATCCGATCACCGCCAAGCGTGGAGGAGTAGCCTACCAGTTGGAGTTACCAGCAAGTCTGTCAGACGTCCACAACGTGTTCCATGTCTCTCAGCTCAAGAAGTGTCTCAGAGTGCCTGAGGAACAAGCTCCAGTTGAAGCCATCGCACTCCAGAAGGACCAGTTGTATCCAGAGCATCCAATCAAGATCCTTGATGTTGTGGAGAAGCAAACAAGACGCCAAACCATACGTCTCTACAAAGTTCAGTTTAGCAACCACTCGGAGCGAGAAGCCACTTGGGAGCGTGAAGACCAGTTGAAGTTAGACTACCCTTACCTGTTTTCTGAGTAGCCTGAATCTTGGGGTCGAGATTCCGTTTAAGGAGGGTAGATTTGTAACATTCTCAAACTTCTTCAATTGACATTTGGATTTCAGTTTCACAATTTCAAAAAAAAAAATCAAAGCTTTGTTTTGACCTTACCTAGGCTTGGGCCCGTTCGTCCCGGCCTTCCCCGACCCACGCTTTGCCCGCCGCTTGCCAGTACCTCTCGCCGTCCGCGCCCGCCTCGCTCGGGTCTCGCCCGGATCGCACTAGGGGTGGCGCTTGTGCGCTGCTTCGCGCTACTACACCACCCGCACCACCGCGCCGCACCTCGTTCCGCCTTCCACAGCTCGCGCGCTCTTTGCTGAGCCATCTTGTCGCCGCCGCGCCGCCGGGGTCCTCCTCCCGTCTGACCTCGCCCTCCTCTCATCCCATTGTGGATATCATGAGGATATGTGCATGATTTTAGAGTGATGAGTCAATTGGTAATGGCATTGTTGGTTTGACGAATCTCGCATTTTTGGAACACTTCAGTGTTGTCAGGTCATTGGCGGTCCGACCGGCCAAGCCGCAGGTCGGACCGGTGTGTGGCGATCGGTAGCAATGCTTGCCAGTCCGACTGACCACAATTGATGATGGAGTTTGGGGCTAGGCCAAAAATAGGTTGTGTAGGCATGAGAGGGGAGTCTCCTGGATGTGGTGACATAATTTTTGGAGCTCCCAGTCAAAAGTTCTATCTATTGGAAAATTTCAGAGAGCTTGCGGATTTTCAAGTTGAATTTTGGCTAAGTCTTTTGGGGCGGTCCGACCGCCATTATGGAATCGGTCCGACCAGCATGGTAGGGCGGTCCGACCGGCTTCCACTTGGACTTCGGCCATTTTGGCATTGTTGTGTTTTCGTTGTGTTTAATGCATGAGTTTCAATGCTTTATTGTTGCATATTGCATTGTTGAGCTAATGTGGGTCAAGTTGTGAAGAACTTGTTCCCGAAGATGATTTCTTTGTCTATTGTTGTGCAGGTGGCTTGCAGATCAACGATGTCAACGGCGAGGGGGACCGGGACTAAGCTTGGAGAGCTGAGGTCCAGAACGATCATGGATGCCGGGTGGAGTCGTGTGACTCAAGCATGGTGCAGAATGGATAAGATGGTTCGAACGGGCAGTTCGTTGCAGTTGGTTGGATCAAGCGGCGCGGGGGTCGGTGCAAGTGCCTTAGAGGTTCCGATGGGATTCGGACGGGAGAGACTTGCCGACATGATGAGAGCCGCTGATCAACCTACACGTGGTGAAGCAGGCGATTGCTTCAACAGATTTGTGTGTGTGTGGGTCCCATTTGTATTGGGCCTTAATGGGAGCCTACTAGAAACCCTAGCCACCCTATAAATAGAAGGGGGGAGATGGGAAAAACCCCCAAGCACTCATTTAGCAAAAACCTACGTTTTCTAGGGTTTGGAGAGGAGAGGAGAGGCTAGGATTTAGAGAGAAAATCTTTGGTGTGCTCTTTGATTGAGCTATTGTCCTCCTTGAGGGAGTGGATTTGACAAGCACTTCTTGAATCAATCAATCTATTGATATTTGTTCAAGGATGAAGTCTCATTTGTTTTCTTCTCTCTTTTGATGATTTTGGTACTTTCTTGATCCAGGTGTTTATGCTTGGTCTCTTGACCGATTTTATCTTGCTATGATGTGTGGGAATACTCCTAGAATCATCTAGATCATCAATCCCCCACAAGCAAGTTTTGGATCAAGATTTTCATATTTCTAGGTTTTGAACACTTCTTTGGTAAAACCTAAAGAGATCGATTCTTTGAGGTGGATCTGGACGATCGTCGCTAGAAATAGGTCTCAGATATCCTTAGGGAGGTGTGCTCTAAATTTGGTCAAGTTTCATTGGTTGAATCAAAAGTTGGACCAATTTTCGTTTTGGATTTGAGCATTGTGCGTTGCCTCTGGACTAAATCGATTCGATCGATTTTTCACCACCGGTCCGACCGCCCGACAGTCAGACCGCCAGGCAGTCAGACCACCAGCTCTACACCGGTCCAACCGGCTCAGTGAGATCAATTCTCCATTATTGAGTCTTGTGGTTAAGGGGGTAATCGGATTCAGCACAAGGCTTCCTCTGTGCATTTACTGATCTTCTTAGCTTTCATAGCTAAAGGAGAAAAGTGCATGTTGAATTTGATTAAGGAGAAAAATCGAGAAAGCGCCTATTCACCCCCCGCTAGTCGCCTTTACAGTCCTACACCCGCAGCTATTTAAGCCGGCCCCACCCCCGTTTCTTCTCTCCCCCGCTTCGCCTCCTTCTCCCTTACTCTCCCTAAGCCGTAGCCTCACCCCCTCCACCTCTTCTCCTTCCGCAGAGCCGAGCGACACCGCCAATCCTTCATCTCCGTTGCCTCCACCGGCTCCGCCCTCGCCTCCGGTGTTGCCGCCCCCTCCTCTCCCTCCCCTCGCACCGCCGACGTCGCCGTGCGCTCTCCCCTCCCCCGCTGTCTCTCCCCCGCCCCCTCTTTCCTCTGCACGGCGGAGGAGATAAGGCGACACGTTAGGATAATGTGTCGCCCTCTTAACACACGCCCGTGACGATGACGGGTGGCCCCACCCACAATGTATCCCGTGCGGCCGACAGGTGGGGCCTACACGTCACAATAAAGTGGACCCACGCGCTGTGCGTGGACTCGGTCCACGCACTGTTCCATGCACCGGGGGCCACATGTCAGCGCGTGGTTTTTTCGGCTTTTCTGATTTTGTTTTTAACTGAAAATTCTTTATAAAGATTCAAAAATCCATATATTTTTCATTATAACTCCAAAAAATATGGAACTTGCGCTCAAAAATTTGTAATTTCAAAACCTACATCTTGGTACTGGTTTGGTTAATTTTGGGAGATCATTTATTGTGGATTTTTATTTATTTATTTTGTTTGCTTGTCTTTTTGTTTCCGGTATGATCGTCCGAGTAGAGTTCAAAGAAGCCGGAGGTTCCCACTTCGACCAAGCTCAAGACTTCCAAGATCCCCTAGCCTTTGACCTAGGCGAGTCAACACTTTGACCATGTTGAACCTACCTTTTATGCAAATTATGTTATTTTAAAATAGCAAACTGCATGCTTTAATTTTTATGCAAAGGTATGTTAAATAGTCCTAAGGTAGCTAAATACCAACTTGATTATTAAGTAATTATTATACCATATCCTTGATAATTGGATTCCCTGATCCTTATCACCCTAGTAATTATATAGTAGCCTATTAGTTATAGTCTGTACTCAAGTGCCATGCTAACCTTGCTTGAGTACCGGGGTATTAACCACCACAATCATCATCCTTTAAACATAAAGATTATTTTGGGCATTCATTGGGTAAATGATTGAAATGGTTGAGTTAATTTGGTTTACTCTTCTCAAAACACTAAAAACTTGCTAATACCCCATCTGGGCGGATGGTATGTTGGAGGGTATGTGGTTGGGTACTAATGTAGCACAGGATATGTTGGTTTGTGTTTGGTATGTGGTATGAACTGCCTAGATAGCTTTAAGGACTTAATCCTATGATAACCTCCTATTGTAAAACAATACAACCACAAGTCTATAATGGTGTCGACTTGGCCAAATAATTTGTATCCGTCAATACGAGTTGCACCAGGTAGATGACTCGCGATGCCGTAAGCCTTCGTGGCGAAGGGTCGGAGTGCACGACGAAGGTCGTTAAGAGGGCGCAAGGGAGGGTTTAGGGCAAGGGTTGACGTGGGTGTGAGAGCGTAACCCACCTCAGGTGAAACCTCAGCCGGTGTAACAAGATTAGAGGATGCATTGTAAAGGCCTTGTGGTAATCTCCCCTTGATTCACATGTCCAAGGAAACGTGTGATTATATCAAGCCAATTATCTCTTGTGGGTAAAGTGTATAATCTCTGCAGAGAAATAAACTGTTCGAATAGCTGTGCCCACGGTCACGGGCGGACATAGGAACTTACAAGAGTTAGTTCTATTTTTTTAAAAAGATCCTTTGTTGGTGGGTTGAAAGGTATGGTGGGCTCACCTCGCCCTGATTTTTTAGATTTTTCCTAGATAGCTTACCCAGTGCTAATAATAGATGGATGTAACTATCAATAAAAATAAGCATGTGGTAGATGTAACCTCCGCTGATATTAATATTGCACAATTTTTTTTTTAAAGAAATCATGATTTAGTCAAAATGCTAAGTGATAGGACTTTCTAATATTTGTATTTATAAAGGTTGCTTTGCACAAATAAAAGAACACGAGCCATCCTTATTAAGCCTTGCATGTATATTATTGCATCTGTTGTGTTGGCTCGCGAGCATGAAAGTTGTGTTCATCCTCGCTCTTTCCCCAACCCTCAGAAGTAGAAAATCTTGGAGCTTACGACTATTACGAGGAACCAGACATCTAAAGATCCAGGAGTTTTTGAAGCGTAGTTTAGTCCTTAGCTGTTCTAATCTCACCTCAGTCTAGCTAACTCCGTCGATACTTGTGTGCATCCCGTATTATCTGAGTTTTTCGGGTAATATTGGGCGCACACGGGTTTCTCTATTGCTTGCCTATGGAGAGATGTGCTCTCACCCCTTTTTGCTTCCGTTGTCGCTTCCGCTATTTTTGAAATGTAATCTTTTGGCCTGTTCGGCCCTTATTGTAAACCCGACCCGGCGCGGTCTATTTAACTCTGATGGTTGAAATATTATGTTTGGTTCGGTCTACGACATGTATGAAATGATTCAGCGATGTACACTATGAGCGCTACTTACTGATCCAAGGAGTAGAGCAGGATTTTCACAGATGAATTCTGAATTAAGGAAATCCGGGTCCGACAGACATTCTGCGTCACTTCTGCAACATTCTACTTCTTGACACAAAAAATAGTAAGGAATTCTAAAATCAGGCACATTATCATGATGTCCAACTGTACAATAGTTGTCACTGCAACACAAATTTCCAAAGATACGTACAAATGAACGTCAACACTGCAGTTCGTGGTATGTTTACTAACACAGGTGAGGTAGATACAACTGCACAATTTCACATAATAAGGCATATATACCACTGAAACATTGTGGAGTCTTTCAATAGTTTCGGTTGTTGTAAATATTTACACAAGTCTCAGCAAAATTGACCCTAATGTATAAATTGGTCACCAAGAAAGCTAGAGAAGAACATCTAGATCTCAAGACACCTAATGAGATTTAGCAACCGCAACTTGCCTTCAAAAGTAAAGCATGATTATCATCGCATTTGGATTTTAGCACATGACCCACCAATCATAGCTTCCTGTTTTCAGCATCCAAAAACATGAAATTGACTTTAAAAATCAGATATACTACATCAGATTTTCTGTTCTGAATCATTACATCAGACACATGAACATTTGAAAGCTGATGAAAGACCATAGCACTTTCCGGATTGATTTAAGAAAGAAAACTTCCAGGGTTTAGCTAAACACAAAATAGAAGAACAGAGCCAACTCAAGAACTCCGAGGCCTCCGAATAACATAAAAATAATACAGCAAAAGAGGCGTAACATCTTTTAGCTTCTCTAATTTGTAATCACAAATTATGCAATTACCAAAAGACCTGAAAGGTAAACAAAAATAGATTCAGTTTCATGCAATAAAAAGATTTGGCAACTATCATTCAGCAGTAAAAACTGCAGAATATTCTTCAGCGTCAGATATTTTGACTCGTTAGTGCTGATTCCTGTGCATGCACACCGACTACTACAAGGCTTATATAGGGACATAATGAGGGACTCCTTCGCTTCACAAAAGGTGTTGTATATTACAAACTACAAGGTCCTTGTCAGCTATTATAAACAAATACATGGTTACTATATGAAAACCTATACTAAAGAGCATTGCACTTTGCATTAAACGCGTTGCGACAATCACACCAGTCATCTGAATCAGAGAAGAAAATTGATACGTGTAACCATTATTAAGTTTTCTAGAGCATAATTAAATGTAGAAAAATGTTGTTGGGTCATCATATACTCGTATGTAGGGCCAGAACACTGTCAAATGGATTACTATTGAATAATCATGGATCACATTTTACTTTCCTTAGCTGCATACCAGTTCTTTTCTAAATATGCCAGCTCACAGAAGAATAGTTACCTCAAAAGAAATGTATGCTTAGCACAGTGTTATGCATCCCATGATAAATCATGAGGAATTTGTCTATCTATGCTTAAGATGTGAGAATGCTACATTTTAGGTGCCTTGTTGAGCTGTTGATTGTTGAACAATTGTGGTTTTCTAAAGTATAGTTGTGTGCACGATGATCGACAAACTCATTTTCTTGACTTTTACGATTTATTGCATTGCAACATACAAGGCCTGCAAAAAGGGCCTTTTCTATGTTACCCCTTACCACTGCGATGCTTTAAGCTAATTTTCAATCAACAGCCTTTATGCTCATTATGCTAGATAAGTAGAGCATATTATGCTCATTTCTCAACAAAATTGCAAATCTCATACTTCGCTATTTTTCTAACTCGAACATATTACTATCATACGATACTTATCAGTCAACGAGCACTGTCAAGTATGCATTTGCACCGATGAGCGAGGACAATATAATGCAAATATGTCTCTTTCTTCCCGAGGAGGCCACTAAGATGTGCTCCCATTACCTTGCCGGTGCTCTCAAGTGTACCTTCCGACCTTTCCCGGGCTATAACTGCTAGTGCTTCCTTGTGTGCAGGGTCTAGAGCATCCAGATCTCTTAATAAGTTTTGTACTGAGGGCAAAAGCAGATCGCGTACACTCGTAGCAGGAAGATCTGCAGTGAACAAGGGGAAAATAGCATAAAACATACATGATGTACGGTACTTTAAAGGCTCAATAAACTGGCAGAAATCAGCTAATTATCATACATCAGTCAAGGGTGGCATACGGAGCTCATCTAGTTTCGCTTTTGATTTATCTGTCGAATCCGGATTTTCTAATCCAGAATTCTCTGCGAATACACTGTGCTATTCCCTGGATCAGTAGATAGCACTCACAGATACATCACTGAATCATTTCATACATGGTTTAAACCATACCATTCATTAACTTAACACATCAGAGTTCACATGGACCGCATCGGGTCAAGTTTTACAATAGGGGCCGAACAGGCCAAATGAGTACAACACAAAAGTAGCGAAAGCGACAACGGAAGCAAAAAGGGTGAGGGCACATCTCTCCACATGCAAGCGACTGAGGAAACCTATGTACATCCGATATTACCCGAAAACTCAGATAATATAGGATGCACCTAGGTACCAGCGGAGCCAGCTAGACTGGGGCGAGACTAGAACAACTATAGACTAAACTAAGCTTCAAGAACTCCTGGGTATTCAAACATCTGGTTCCTCGTATTAGTCGTAATCTCCAAAATTTCCTACTTTTGAGGGTTTGGGGAAAGAGCGAGGATGAGCACAACTACCATGCTCGCGAGCCAACACACAGAATGCAATAATATAAATGCAAGGCTTAACAAGGATGGCTCAGGTTCTTTTATTTGCTAAAGCAACATTTCCAATTATCATAATTACAAAGTCCTATGACTTAGCATTTTGAACAAATTGTATTTTTATTAAAGAGAGTATTTGTGCAATAATAAATAACAGTAGAGGTTACCTCCACCTCATGCTTAATTTTGATAGCGGTTACATCCACCGATTATCAACACTGGGTAAGGCTACCTAGAAAAATCCAAAACAAGGGCTGGATGAGCCCCACCACATTTTTATTCCACCCACAATGGTTTTTGAAATAGAGCTAACTCAGGTTAAGTTCCCATGTCTGCCTTTAACCGAAGGCGCGACTGTTTAAACAGTTTAGACTCTGCAGAGGTTGTACACTGTACCCACAAGAGATAATCATACTCGTTACCCTACATGATTCCTTAGTCATGTAGTTGAGCGATCGTCACAGTAACTTTTCAACGTATCTTGCCTCTTAGTCATCTCACTCGTGATGGGTGCCCCACTTGCGGTGGGTCCCATAAGTTGTGCGAGATGTCTGCCACCACGACTTGCGTAGCTGGCGACTTCACCCTCCCTTGGTGTCCCATTCAAGCTGGATCGAATCCACTACTTGCACTACCTTACTCGACCACCGATGAAATGACTTCCAAGATTTAATACCTTTACTATGCCAAGTTGCACTTTGCAGACTTGCGGTTGTACTTGTTTTACACAGGAGGTCATGACAAGATTAAGTCCTTAAGGTTATCTGGGCGGTTCATTCCAATGTTAACCACGTTCCCTGGGCTACACTAGCACCCATCAATATCCCATTCATCATACCACCCGCCAGACGATATGACAAGTTATTAGGGTTTTGAGGAGGGAAACCAATTAACACAACACACCAGTCATTTACATCCAATGACTGCCCAAAACTATTTTCATGATTTAAAGATGATGAGCGGGACATTTATTGTCCTGGTACTTAAGCAAGACTAGCATGTCGCTTAAGTACAACCTATACTAGTATTTACCAAATATTAACTAGGGTGACAAAGAATACTGGATTCAATTTATCAAAGGGTGGCTTAATAAGTAATTAATCAGCACATGGGTATTTAACTACCTTAGCTTTAACATATCATGGATTACAAAATTAAAGCATGCAACTTTGATATTTTAAATAAACATAGTTTGCATAAAATGTAGGCTCAGAATGATCAAAGCATTGACTCGCCTTGGTAAAGGCAGAGGGGTCCTGGTATTCTTGAGCTTGGTCGAAGTTGAGATCTCCCGCGTCGTCGAATCCTAATCGGTCGAAAGTACCGGAAAAAGATACCACAGCAGAGAGAGCAAATAAATACCAAACTCATAAATAATAAACTCCAAAATGAACAAGACTAGTACCATTAGTAAGATCTTGATTTTAGAAAATATTAGAAATTGGTTTCACAATTTTTGGAGTTATACAGAAAAAGATATGAATTTTGGAAGTTTTTAAACAATTTTTCAATTAAACAGAAAATCGGAAAATTCGGAAAAACCTCCCGCCGACACGTGGCCTCCGGTCCACAGCACAGTGCGTGGACCGGGTCCACGACTGCGCGCGTGGAGCAGCGCGCCCGTGCAAGTGGGCCCCACTTACCCGCAAGCGTGGCGCTTCCAGCGAGCCCACCACTTGATGTCGCTTCGCGGAATAACCCGGCGGCGCGTTCTCCCGAGCAAGTCGCCTCGTCTTCTCAAATCTTGAGAGGCGAGCGGGTGAAGCGCGGAGAAAAGAGAGGAGCGAGGCGAGAGGCGCGACGCCTGTGTGGCGAGAGAGAGAGAGCGGCGCGCGAGAGTGGGAAGGAGGCCGCGAGGAGGAGGCAAGGCGGGCGAGGCGGCGGCAACGGCGAGGCGGCGGAGGGGAGGCGCCGGGCCGGAGCCGAAGGGGAGGACTGGGCGGAGGAGGCGACGGGGTGGAGGAGGAAGGAGGAGAGAGGCGGCTCGGCTTAAATAGCCGAGGCGAGGAGCGGAGGAGGGGAAGAAAAGCCGGGCGTGGCGGGACGGGAGCGGAGGAGGCAGCAGGCAGCGGGAGAAGGGAGAAGGGGGTCCGGCGGCGTGGCGCGGGCGGAGGCAGCGTCGCAGTGCGGCGTGGCTGCGAGAGCGGCGCCAGAGGAGGAGCGGGAGGCGCCGGGAGCAGCGGGGGAATGGGCCAGCCGGCCCAAAAGTGTTTAGGGTTAGGGTTTTGATGCTTTTGAATTTTGAAAACCAAATTTTGATTTTGAAATCTCAAAATGCAAAAACAGGATGTTACAAACCTACCCTCCTTAAACGGAATCTCGACCCCGAGATTCGGCTACCCAAATGAGATAGGGGGCGTACCTCTCATTACTTCTGAAGTTGCTGGGGCTTCTTCAACGGTGACATGGTTGACATGACCCTGGTTTTGGCTTGGCGTGGAAACAGCTCTTGATGCTTGCGAGGTTTGACGACTCTTACTTGCAACTGAAGTCTGGCCTTGAGTTGGTGTGGCTTTGAAGTTGAACCTCACCGGGGTGACTGGTTGAGGGCATCTGTTGGCGAAATGTCCTTTTTCTCCACAGTTGAAACAGCGAAGATGAGCTATCGGATTGGCTGCTGCAGGCTGTCCAACGGAGTTAGAAGCGTGGGAAACACTGTCACGGGGACGCGGGGTTGCGACTGGCGCCGAAGTTGGAGTTTGAAATGGAACTCTTGGTGACGGGGCGGCTAACTGCCTGAAAGACGAGCTGCCCTGAAAAACTGATCTTTGTGAAAAGTTACTTTGTGGCCCTTGAATTGCCATCTTCCTTTTGTGGCTGACTTCCGCAATCTTTTTCTCATTTTCCAGCACTATGGCCTTGTTGACCAGGTGATGGAAGCTAGGGAAATCATGAAGGATGAGCTGACCTCTCATATCTTCACGCATGCCTTCGACGAAGCGGTCAATCTTTTCTTCCTCCTCCACTATGTCGTTTGGGGCATAACGGGCAAGCTGGTTAAACTTGGTCGAGTACTCATTCACTGACATGTGACCCTGCTTGAGAGCTCTGAATTCGTTCTTCTTCAACCTCATTGTGCCAGCTGGCACAAAGTTTGTTCTGAAAGCTGCTTTGAACTCAGTCCATGGAATTGGCTGCCAAACGGGTTCAGTATCTTCTAGTTGTACTTCAGCATTTTCTTCGGTAGCGGGATCTTGCAGAGCTCCAGCCGTAGATGCTACAACTTCTGGTTCTTCTGCTTCTTCTTCTGGACTTTCACAGCCTCGGGCAGCGAGGTAATTTTTCCCACCAGCAGCGGCGGCTCCATGCAGTTGGTGGGTGGCAAAGTCCACCTTGTCTTCCTTTGAGCAACGGGCGAGACGAAGCTTTTTCTCAGTATCCCTGAGCTAATCTTCTGCTTCAAGTGGCTCATTGGCGGCAGCAAAAGTGAGGGGCCTCGTACGGAGGAAATCTGCCAGCTTGGAAGTGCGGCTCTTGTCCCGATCTGGCGACCGCGGCGAGAACTGGAGAATCTGCGTCTACTGGAACATTACTTGAGCCATTGAGGGGTCTGCTGGCGGTGGTGGCGGCAGATCTTGACCTTGGCCACAGCCATTTCCACGGCCTCTTCCTCGACCGGTTGCGAAGGCTCCACGGACTGGGGCGGCGGCTCTTCTGGGAGGCATCTAAAGAACAGCTGAAGCTAAGAACAAGGGGGTATATGAGGGTTTTCTAGCCCTCTAAGGCACACACAAAAGAACTCAATATCAAACGAGGAAAACGATCAAATACAATACAAAGCCCAGAATGGCTGCATTATATGAAGGGGGTTAAGTGTTTACATGACTCCGGAACACAACATATAGGCTATGCAAAGTCACGACACAAGATACACACACATCGTCTACAAAAGAAGGAAACAAAGAGTGCTTGCAACCCAAAAGGCTACTAAAGCAAGCACTGCTAGCTAAACTAAGCTAACTACTCCCACATGGCGACGAAGACTTCGGGATCGGTCTCTCCCTCCTGGAGAGGCAGGTAGTAGTAGAAGGGCGCTTCTCGCAGAAGATCTAGGTGCATCTGGCTCAGGCGGTTGAAGGCAAAACGTGCTGCGTCTTGGACTGCTTCAGAACAACTGCTCTGGGAGGTCTCGGGTCTGAAGGTGTGAGCGATGAACTCGCCTTCTCTGGCATAGAGAAAAAACCTCCATGGTCCATGACTCTTGGTCCAGAGTTTGAGTCTTTCGACCTCTAAAGATAGGCTTGCGGAGGTAATCCAAGTGATGCATGAACTGGCGGAGAATATCCACGAATTCAACTCCGCCTTCTCCATGAGAGCAAAAGTCCCATGGGGCATCGAACGACGGGGTTGCCATCTACAAATGTCTGAAACAGACGAGGGAATCAGACTGAGTACAAACTCAAGTGAAGTCAGGGGAAGTGAAGAACTAAGATAGATGAGTAAGAGCAATAAATACATTATATTTTGCCAAAGCTTTTCATAAATTTTGAAAATAGGACTCAAGTCCTTAGGCTCACCCAGTCTAACTAAAGATCCTACAATCAAATGCTCTGATACCAGCTCTGTCGGACCTGGATTTTCTAATCCAGAATCCTCTGCGAATACACTGTGCTATTCCCTGGATCAGTAGATAGCACTCACAGATACATCACTGACTCATTTCATACATGGCTTAAACCATAGCATTCATTAACTTAACACATCAGAGTTCACATGGACTGCATCGGGTCAAGTTTTACAATAGGGGCCGAACAGGCCAAATGAGTACAACACAAAAGTAGCGAAAGCGACAACAGAAGCAAAAAGGGTGAGGGCACATCTCTCCACAGGCAAGCGACTTGGGAAACCTGTGTACATCCGATATTACCTGAAAACTCAGATAATATAGGATGCACCTAGGTACCAGCGGAGCCAGCTAGACTGGGGCAAGACTAGAACAACTATAGACTAAACCACTACTACAAAACAGGCTATAGTAGACGGCCCATCACAGACGGTAGCCGATGCGAGCCTATCATAGACGGTTCTTATTTAGAACCGTGCATAATTCAATTATCACGACGGTTTAGTAATAGAACTGAATAGCCGATCATGAGCGAGTTCTATCATAAACGGTTCTTATTTAGAACCATTCACGCAGCGATAATTAATTATCCGCTCGAGATATATCGGTTTAGTAATAGAACCGTCTGTGATAATCCAGCCATTCATAGACGGTTCTCATTAAGAACCGTCTGTGATATCCTCACCCTATATATAGCGCGCTGACACACACATCTCTGCCGCTGCCCGACACACATTTCTCTGCGGCTGCCTCTGCCGCCATCTCTGCCGCCTCCTCCGCCGCTGCCTCTGCCGCACTGCCCCAAACCTATCCAAAGTCTCTCATTGGCTGTGAAGGTATCGGGTGTTTAGAGGTAAATAATGACATACCACTCGGTGATTGCATATGATTATTTTCTTTATAATGTGTATGAAAAGACATGTGTGGTTTTGTAGGCAAATAACAATCTTGGTGTAGGTCAAATTAATTAGTCCAAAGTAATCGCTAATCAATTTAAGTATGTTTGGTAAATAGGAAGCCCATTGTGCCGCCGACAAAGAGGGAAGGGAGGAGAAGGCGAGGATTGTCGAGAGATATTAGGCATTTTCTTCGTGAGCTCCGAGGGTAACGATCTATAACCCTTTATGTTTGCTATAAATTAATCGCTAATCAATTAGACACTAATTTGTTACATGCGTAGTGTAGATGGATCGAAACTGGATGTACGGTGTGAATCGTGTGAGTCAAGAGTACATTAATGGCGTGGTTGCTTTTAAAAGAGCCGCTGAGCAGAATATGTTGAAGAAGGGGATAAAATTTATGTACTGTTCGTGCGTTGATTGCGGTAATCTGAAGATGTTTAACAATGCGGCGCAGATCGAAGCGCACTTGATTCGAAGGGGTTTCAAAAAAGGGTACACATGTTGGAGCAGTCACGGTGAAGAGCAGATTATACCAGAAGTTAATAATGACGACATCACCAAGGAAGTCAACGATTTGCCGGATGTGGACTGTGCTTTTGATGAGGATAGGTGGCATGATGACAATCTGGATCAGATGCTACGCGACGCAGAAGAGAACTATAGTGAGAGAGAGTTTTGTAAATTCGAGGGCTTAAGGGAGGACTCGGTGAGACCTTTGTTCCACGGCATAAACCGGGTTACACAAGGTTGTCTACCGTGCTTGAACTGCTAAAATTGAAGGCAAGCAATCGTTGGTCCGATAAGAGTTTTACTGGCGTTGTTAGGTCTCTAGCGGACATCCTTAGGAGAAGCGTGTTGCCCAAAGACCACCTATCAAGCAAAGAAGGTTATTTGTCCATTGGGAATGGAAGTAGAAAGAATACATGCATGTCCGAACGATTGTATCCTTTACCGTAAAGAGTATGCAGACATGCATGTATGTCCCGTGTGCAAAGCATCCCGATACAAGCGTCAAAATACTGCTAAGGTGAAGCAAGGACCTCCTGCTAAGATGTTGTGGTATCTGCCTGTAATCCCACGTTTGAAGCGTTTATTTGTGAACCCAAAGGAAGCAAGATTGTTGCGTTGGCACTCGAGGAGCGTAAGAGAGATGGAAAGCTAAGACACCTGCCGATTACGCGGTGGAGAAACTTGATCGGAGCTTGAAGAGTTCGGTCTTGAACAGGAATATAAGGTTAGGGTTGAGTACGGATGGAATGAATCCTTTCGGTAACATGAGCGTGACATAGCACTGGCAGTGAATCTATGTATGTACAACCTTCCTCCTTGGTCGTGTATGAAGCGGAAGTACATTTTGATGTCACTACTTATCCAAGGGCGAAGCAACACAGGAATGATATTGATGTGTACCTAGCACCATTCTGGAAGATCTTGTGGCACTAATGAATGAAGGGGTACAGGTATGGGATGCGTACAAACTAGAGAACTTCACTTTACACGCCATGTTGTTCTGCACCATCAATGATTTTCCTGCCCTTGGTAACCTGTCGGGCTTCAGTACAAAAGGAGCCAAAGCCTGTCGCGCAAAACTGTGTATATGTATCACCGTAGGTTCCTTCTCAGGAGTCACCCATACCGCAAGATGAAGAAACAATTCGACGGAAATAAGGAGTACGGTTCAGTTTCAAGGGCTTTTAGTGGGAAAGAGGTCTATGATATGGTTAATGATATCGATGTTGTGCTTGGGAAGGGACGTAAATTAAGAACCCGTGAGAAGAACATCTGGAAGAAGCGGTCAATTTTTTGGGACTTGCCTTATTGGGAGCACTTAGAAGTTCGCCACTGCATCGACGTCATGCACGTAGAGAAGAATGTATGTGATAGCTTGATTGGTCTCTTCTTCAACATTAGTGGTAAAACAAAGGATGGTGTTAACGCATGCGGCGTGACTTGGTCGATATGAACATAAGGACCGAGTTAGCACCGAAAGAGACCGACTGAGACGAACGTACCTTCCCGACTTGCTACACTCTGTCCAAGGCCGAGAGAAATGAACTGTGCCAGAGCTTGCATGGTGTGAAAGTCCCGTCTGGTTACTCCGCTAACATTAAGAAACTTGTTTCTATGCAAGATTTGAAATTAATTGGTGTGAAGTCGCATGATTGTCTTGTGCTGATGACACAAATGCTTTCTGTTGCAATTAGGAGTATCTTGCCGAACAAGGCCCGAGTGGCAATCTTGAGGCTGTGTTATTTCTTCAACTCAATTGCTCAGAAGGTCATCGATCCCCAAGGACTAGATGCTCTGCAGGCCGACGTGGTGACGACTCTGTGTCATCTTGAGATGTATTTCCCTCCGTCATTTTTCGATATCATGGTCCATCTCATTGTTCACCTTGTGAAAGAGATAAAGATATGCGACCCTGTGTTTCTACGTCATATGTACCCGTTCGAGAGGTACATGGGAATTCTCAAGTCCTACGTACGGAATCGATCTCGACCGGAGGGCAGCATCATCGAAGGTTATGCAACGGAAGAGGTCATTGAGTTCTGCGTCGACTACATGGCTCAGGTGGATCCGATTGGTGTGCCTATATCTCGTCATGAGGGGAGACTAGAAGGTATCGGGACCATCGGAAGGAAATCAATCACTCCCGATCTGGATACGTACGCTCAAGCCCATTTCACGGTCTTGCAACACATGACCCAAGTGTCCCCGTACATCGACGAGCACAAAGACATGGTACGCCAACAGAATCCAGACCGGTCGGAGGTTTGGATCACGAGAGAGCACAACCGTCGGTTCAACGAATGGTTAAAGGTGCGAATCACTGGGAGGTCATCAAGTGATGATACGCTGCTATGGTTGGCAAGAGGGCCACAATTTACAATTGTCACATGGCAAGGATACGATATAAATGGGTACACATTTTATACGGTAGCTCAGGATAGGAAGAGCACAGTCCAGAATAGCGGTGTCCGCATAGATGCATTCAGTACCGATGGGCTGAGAAGCTCGTACTATGGGCAAATAGAGGAGATATGGGAGCTCGACTACGTACTTTTCAAGATCCCCCTATTTCGGTGCCGTTGGGTCCATCTTCCACAGGTGAAGGTTGACAAGTACGGCGTCACTACCGTGGACCTCGAACGTGTCGGATACAAAGACGAACCATTCGTACTGGCTAACCAAGTTGTTCAAGTCTTCTATGTAACCGACCCGGCAAATAAGAAGCGCCACGTAGTTCTTCATGGAAAAAGGAGGATTGTCGGAGTTGAGAATGTAGTGGACGAGGAAGAATACAATCAATTTGACGAGTTGCCACCTTTCGGAGACGGCATCAGGCTCGAGGAAGAACCCAGTGAGGAAGCTAGCTATATGCGCGTCGATCATCATGAAGGGCTGTATTTTAATTAAGAATTTACTCCATTGTAATTAATTAATTTATTCCATTGTCATGTGTTAATGTGTTATGGACTTGTGATCTTTAATATTGATGTCAATGTGGATATTCATGGTAATGTTGAGTTGAATTAGATATGAACTTTTGAACTCAAACTTGTCATCATCTCGCTTATCCAGCCAGCTTCATACATGTTGTTGGGATATCACGAGCGGTTCTAGAATAGAGCCGTCAGTGATAATGAATCCTGACGGTTCTATAAAAGAACCGTGCGTGATGGTGATATCACGAGCGGTTCTTTCTTAGAACCGCAAATGCGATGTGTGTATAGCATGCACGAGCGGTTCTTTCTTAGAACCGTGCGTGATGTATTCATATCACGAGCGGTTATTACCTAGAACCGCTCGTGATATGAATATCATGACAGTCTCTGAAAGAACCGTGCAGTGATGTTATTTTATAAGGTCGGGACCGCTAGGGTTTTGCTCTTACTCTTCACCTCGCCGCGCCCCTTCGCTGTCCGGCATTGCTCGCCTCGGTTCCTCGGTCTTTGCTCCTGCGCCTCGCCCCGCCTCCGTTCTGCGCGCCTCTCCTCGGAGATCTCCGCCTCCTCCTTCGCCCGGCGGCCAAGGCGGCGCCGCCAAGGTCGCCTCCGCCCCTCGGCCGTCGCTCCGCTCCGGCCGGCTCGGCGCCTCTGCTCGCCGACCTCGCTCCGCTCGGCCCCGGCACCGCCGGCGTCGCCTCTACTCCACCGGCTCGCCCTCGGCTGCTCCTGGCCCGATCTCCTACCCGTGGTACTCCTAGTGATGAGGACATCCCAACCTTCAATGACCATGCTACAGAAGATCATCTCTCGACCAAGATATTCTCAAGGACAAACAATATCAAGGACCAATCACGAAGACGTGCTAAAAAATACTTGATCGGTGAACGCTAACTTAGAACTTATTCGGATCTCAATAACTTAGTAGTGCTTCCAATGTCCTCTTCTTTGATTGAACTCGGTGCATTGGAGAGGAACAAGGAGGTCCAGAAAACCAATGAGTTTTGCAATCATTATCTGCATGAATTATAATGTTTCCAGCCAGCATACACCAGAGCATTGGATAGTTTGTCAAGTCTATTTTCCTACGCTTCAAACCGTGCATTATTTGGAGTTGTGTAATGAAAGTTATGATCATTTTAGTAACAAATGCACATGCTGAAAATGCTGCGCGAAAACTGAAGTCTTCTTAAGTGCTTGCACACCAACCTGAACGTTTCACTATGCCTATCCTATATGGATGGAAAGATAATAAGTCTATTTTCACCTCCAACAAACGGTTCGTCATTTGGACTTCCGAGGAGAGAGTTATTGCTATTTTACTAAAAATCATGCGAAGTTGAGCAGACGCATGAGAAACCGAGAAGACTCCTTGAATGCTTCAACCGTTGGCCTTCCACCTTCCAAACGTGGTGACTTATGTTCATACCCAGCTAGGAGGGTTGTTCCTAGTATATATACCCCCCTACTCCCATCCATGGAGGTACTTTTGATATTTCAACAAACCGATATATGAAATTGCAGCAAGACTGCTGAGTTCCTTGCTCCTTTTGCTCTTGTGAGTTCTCTTGGATTTGCAAGAAGATTCCTCTGGGATCCCCTAATTCGTGCTCTACGCTTCCGGGCGTTTTGTGTGGGTTAGTTCCGGATTGTGGTTCTGCGATTGTTCGGATAGCGGGTCGGAATCCAGAAGGTTTCGGATCGTCTCTCCCCAACGCTTGGTCGCATCCAACCTTGGCAGGTTAAAGCTAGTTACCCTTTTCCGCTACTCACAACTAGCTATCCCACTGTCCACAAAGAAGATTCGCTTTGTTCTTCAACCTACGCCGTGAAGATCGGGCCACCCCTAGCGTGTACGCATCATTTGGTATCAGAGCTTTCGTTGTCACGGTAGGTTTCCATTCACAAATTAGCCTTTTAGTGCATCACTTTTTCTTGTGTTGATATTATTTCGATTTCTACCCTAAAAGTCCAGATCCAAAACAAAAAAATTACCAAACCTTTGTTTAGTACTGTTAATCTTGTGCCGTTCGTGCTCATCTTGTTTCTAGTCACCATCGATATCTTGCACCGTGTTTGTTTTAGTAGTTGCTTGTCTTTGTTTAGTATCAAAAAAGAGAAAGAAAAGAGAACACAAAAAAGAGAGAAAGAAAAGAGAACACAAAAAAGAGAAGAAGAAAGCAAAGGGTTGTGTTATGGTTGTCAAAATTGCAAGATTCAAATTCTTGCAATCGAATTTTTTCTTGTTTTGGACCGGTGACATTCACGTATCCGTTGTGTGGTTTACGCACTTGATCCCAAAGATTACAACCCTCCTTGTTTAGCCCACCAAGCCCCACTAAAACCCGGCGGTTGTTTGATTCGTGTCCTTCCAATCGCTTGACCACATCCAAGGTAATCGCCACTCTTGCACTCTTGCATCCCATTGAGAACGATAAGAACATTGGTGAGTAAGAGGTGAGGTTGTGTGATTCCACAAATATTACCTATTCCACTTTCTCTTCGCTAACATGGCAGGTTCCAACGAAAGTGTACATGGGGAAAATCATGAAGGAGATGAACAACCACTCACACGAGCCGAGATGCAACAATTACGTGATCCGTTCGTGCCATGGGACGATGCTCAATGAACGCCTTCCGTCGGCGGTGGTGGGGTCTACGCCAACCTAACCTCATTGTTGATCAAGGTGAAGCCACCGATGAGAACTTCGATGGGGCTGCTTTGCTAATGACGGCTTCCACGAACAGCAAGATCTTGGTCGGGGTGATGGACGAGGGGGCGGTGCCCATCGTGGCCGAGGCGCAGCTGCACATATTCTGCAGCATGGGGGAGGTGCTCACGGTCGTGGTTTTGGCCACCGTGTGCGCTTCAACGACCAATATGTGCATGACGGTTGCAGGTATGGAGAAGAATATGATGACAACGATGAAGCTTTGCGGATCATGATGGCTACGGACAAGATCCACCCCCACATCGTGGTGCTTGCCCATGGTGAGGAGGACGACGCGAGGTCGCCGTGAAAGGGATGATCCGGATAATATTGCTCGGATCAAGTTGAGCGTCCCTAAATTCAAGGGAATAGAAGACCCTGATGCTTATCTTGATTGGGAAGAACAATGTGATCAGATTTTTCGTATCCATAATCTCTCCGATCAAAGGCGGGTAAATCTTGCCTCAGTTGAATTCTCAGGTTATGCTCTCACTTGGTGGAATCAAATGCAACAAAATCAGCTACAATCGGGGCGTGGTCATATCAATACTTGGGCTGAAATGAAGCAAGTGATGAGAAGGCGCTTTGTGCCTTCAAGCTACCAAATGACCTTCGCAATAGGTTGCAAGCGTTAAGACAAGGGTCTAAAGCGGTGGGCGAGTACTATAAAGAAATGGAATTACTCTTGATCCGTCTTTGGGATTCGAGAGGATCTTTGAATCCAAGATGGCAAGATTTTTGCATGGTCTAAATAATGAAATTTCGTGTTTTGTTGAGATGTTTCCTTATAACAATCTGCAAGATCTTGTTGCCCGTGCTATGCGCACGGAGAGAAAGATTCACAAGAAGGACGTGGTCACCTTTTGGGAACCGTTCTTTTCACTCCATGGCGTCGCCAACAGTAAGTACATCCTCTGTGGGCCGTCGTTCTCAAGGTGCCCTCACGAGACGCTCCATCTACTCCTGCTGCCAAGCCTACACCCTCGTCGGCTTCTTCACCTGCAGGACACCAAGATAATCGACGCTCTAGTGGAAAAATAGGAGCATCATCTTCCACATCGACAGCAGCAACCACATCTCGCAGCCGCGAAATTAAGTGCCATAAGTGCCAAGGGCGTGGGCACATTGCCTCTGAGTGCCCTAGCAGAAGAAACTTGCTTGTTAATGAACAAGGAGAATGGGAATCTGAGAGTGAGCCAGAGGAGGATGGGCTACTTGAAGAAGCATCGGATGATGATGGTATTCCAGCTGATGATGGAGACAACAATTGTTTTATCTCTCGACGTGTGCTTAGTGTTAATGTTGTGAAAGGAGAAAATGGTCAGCGACATAACCTATTTCACACTCGAGGCACCATCATGAGCAAGGTATGCAGCATTATTGTTGATAATGGCAGCTGCAATAACATTGCAAGTCTAGAATTGGTAGAACGAATGGGACTAAAACTACGACGTCATCCTGCCCCATATAAGATGCAATGGCTCAATGATTGTGGAGCACTGCGAGTGAACAACATTGTGACCGTCCAATTCTCAATTGGAAAATACCAAGATCAGGTGGAGTGTGATGTGGTTCCAATGCAAGCATGCCAGTTACTTTTGGGCGACCTTGGTTATATGATCGTGATGTTCAGATTAGTTGCCGAGCCAATACCCTTGTTTTTATGTATAAAGGGGAGCGTATCACTTTGCTTCCTTTAACACCGGAGGAGATAATGAAGGATGAACTGAAAAAGAAACAGCGAGAGAGTGAGAAACACTTGAGTGAGAACCACAAACATAGTGAGCGAGTGCAACCAAAACCAAATCAATCTCCACAGCCGCAAAATACCAAGACACGGGGAAAAGAGGGATTAGTGATGATGGCTAGGAAAGGGGATATAAAAGAATTGAGAGAACCCAATGCCATGTTCTTTGTACTCCTGTACAAGGAAAGCCTTTTATCAACTAACGACTTACCCTCTACTTTACCGAGTGTTGTGTTGAATCTCTTACAGGGTTACGATGACGTATTTCCTGACGAAGTACCACCAGGGCTGCCACCAAAAAGAGGCATTGAACATCAAATTGACCTTGTTCCTGGTGCCCCGCTTCCTAACCGACCAGCATACCGCACAAATCCAGAGGAGACCAAAGAAATTCAACGCCAAGTACAAGACCTACTCGACAAAGGGTATGTAAAAGAAAGTCTCTCACCTGTCTTTGTCTGGTTCTTTTAGTCCCAAAGAAAGATGGATCATGGAGAATGTGTGTAGATTGCCGAGCCATTAATAACATAACAGTAAGGTATAGGCATCCAATACCTAGACTTGATGACATGCTTGATGAGCTTAGTGGTTCAACCATCTTTTCTAAGATTGATTTGCGGGCGGCTACCACCAAATTTGAATGAGAGAGGGTGATGAGTGGAAAACGCATTCAAAACAAAATTTGGGTTGTATGAATGGTTGGTCATGCCGTTTGGATTGACAAATGCACCAAGTACTTTCATGAGATTGATGAATCATGTTCTTAGAGCTTTTATTGGCAAATTTGTTGTTGTTTACTTGATGATATCTTAATTTACAGAAGTCTCTTGAAGAACATATTGAACATCTAGAAAGTGTGCTATGTGTCTTGCGAATGGAAAAGTTGTGACGCTAACCTTGCCAAGTGCACCTTTTGCACCGACAAGGTAGTTTTTCTTGGCTTTGTTGTTTCAGTCAAGGAGTAGAGGTGGATGAGGAGAAGATAAAGGTCGTTAGTGAGTGGTTACCTCCACAAAATGTGAGCCAAGTGAGGAGCTTCCTTGGCCTTCTTGGTTTTTATCGTAGGTTTGTGAAGGATTTCAGTACCATTGCTGCCCCAATCAACGAATTGACAAAGAAAGACCTTTTCACTGGGTAAGACACAAGAGAAGGCATTTGAAGAGTGAAAGCTAAGTTGACATCAAGCACCACTCCTTGCACTCCCAGATTTTAGTAAGACTTTTGAAATTGAAGTGATGCAAGTGGTATAGGGATTGGAGGAGTACTCATGCAGGAAGGTAGGCCAATCGCTTATTTTAGTGAAAAGTTAAGTGGTCCAACTCTCAATTACTCTGTTTATGATAAAGAATGGTATGCCCTCATGAGAGCTTTGGAAACTTGGCAACACTACTTGTGGCCTAAGGAATTTGTGATACACTCAGACCATGAATCTTTGAAACATCTTAAGGGTCAACTAAAACTGAATCGACGACATGCAAAATGGAGTGAATTCATTGAATCTTTTCCCTATATTGTCAAGTACAAGAAAGGGAAGGATAATGTTGTAGCAGATGCCCTGTCTAGACGTCATGCTTTACTTTCTCAACTTGATGCTAAAGTTCTTGGGTTAGAAAGTATCAAAGAATTGTATGTTCATGACTCATATTTTTCTGCACCATTTTCCAAATGTGGTAATGGAAAGGGCTGGGACAAGTTTCATTTGCATGATGGTTTTTATTTCGCTAATAAGCTATGCATTCCAGTTGCTCTGTTAGCCTATTGCTTTTGCAGAAGCTCATTCAGCGGACTTATGGGCCATTTTGGTGCTAAGAAAGCGAGAGTGTATTGGTGACCATTTCTTTTGGCCAAAGTTGAGGCGCGACGTTGAAAGATATATATTGCGATGTGAGACATGCAATAAAGCTAAGTCCGCTTGAACCCTCATGGCTTGTACATTCCTTTACCTATTCCTAATGTTCCATGGGAAGATATTTCAATGGATTTTGTTCTTGGTTTACCTCGGACAAAGAGGGGAGGACTCAATTTTTGTTGTGGTTGATAGGTTTAGCAAAATGGCTCACTTTATTCCATGTCATAAGAGCGATGATGCTTCACATATTCTGAATTGTTTTTCGTGGAGATTGTGCGCTTACATGGCGTGCCACGAACTATTGTATCAGACCGAGACACTAAGTTTTTGAGCTATTTTTGGAAGACCTTGTGGGGAAAGCTTGGGACCAAGCTGTTGTTCTCTACAACATGCCATCCTCAAACGGATGGACAAATCAAGTCGTGAACCTAACATTGTCCATGTTGCTTCGAAATGCTCAAGAAAAATTTGAAGATGTGGGAAGAGTGTCTACCTCATGTGGAATTTGCATACAACAGGGCGGTACATTCGACCACTAAAGTTTGTCCATTTGAACTTGCATATGGTTTCAAACCCACTGCTCCCATAGATCTTTTGCCTTTACCGTTGCAGGAGCGCGTCAATTTAGATGCAAACGAACGTGCTGAACATGTCAAGAAGATTCACCAAAATGCGAGAGAGAATATTGCAAAGATGACCCAATTTGTATGAGAGGCGTGCAAACAAGGGAAGAAAGAAGATGTTGTTTGAACCAGTGACTTGGTATGGGTACATCTTAGAAAAGATCGTTTCCTCGATCAAATAGAAGTGCAAGCTACGACCACGGCGGATGGCCCTTTCAAAGTGGTTCAAAAGATTAATGACAATGCCTACAAGATTGATCTTCCCGAGAAGTATGGCGTTAGTGAGACCTTCAATGTATCCGACCTCTCTCCATACTTTGGACCAAACGAGTCGAGGACGACTCCTTTTCAAGGAGGGGAGGATGATGAGGACATCCCAACCTTCAATGACCATGCTACAGAAGATCATCTCTGCGACCAAGATATTCTCAAGGACAAACAATATCAAGGACCAATCGCGAGAAGACGTGCTAAAAAATACTTGATCGTGAACGCTAACTTAGAACTTATTCGGATCTCAATAACTTAGTAGTGCTTCCAATGTCCTCTTCTTTGATTGAACTCGGTGCATTGAGAGGAACAAGGATGTCCGAAAACCAATGAGTTTTGCAATCATTATCTGCATGAATTATAATGTTTCCAGCCAGCATACACCAGAGCATTGGATAGTTTGTCAAGTCTATTTTCATACGCTTCAAACCGTGCATTATTTGGAGTTGTGTAATGAAAGTTATGATCATTTTAGTAACAATTGCACATGCTGAAAAATGCTGCGCGAAAACTGAAGTCTTCTTAAGTGCTTGCACACCAACCTGGAACGTTTCACTATGCCTATCCTATATGGATGGAAAGATAATCAAGTCTATTTTCACCTCCAACAAGCGGTTCGTCATTTGGACTTCCGAGGAGAGAGTTATTGCTATTTTACTAAAGATGCATGCAGAAGTTGAGCAGGCGCACGAGAAACCGAGAAGACTCCTTAAATGCTTCAACCAGTTGGCCTTCCACCTTCCAAACGTGGTGACTTATGTTCATACCCAGCTAGGAGGGTTGTTCCTAGTATATATACCCCCCTACTCCCATCCATGGAGGTACTTTTGATATTTCAACAAACCGATATATGAAATTGCAGCAAGACTCACGAGTTCCTTGCTCCTTTTGCTCTTGTGAGTTCTCTTGGATTTGCAAGAAGATTCCTCCGGATCCCTAATTCGTGCTCTACGCTTCGGGCGTTTTGTGTGGGTTAGTTCCGGATTGTGGTTCTGCGATTGTTCGGATAGCGGGTCGGAATCCAGAAGGTTTCGGATCGTCTCTCCCCAACGCTTGGTCGCATCCAACCTTGGCAGGTTAAAGCTAGTTACCCTTTTCCGCTACTCACAACTAGTTATCACCGCTGTCCACAGCAAGATTCGCTTTGTTCTTCAACCTACGCCGTGAAGATCGGGCCACCCCTAGCGTGTACGCATCACCTAGTTGCATCTACCTAGTTGATCTGGATTACATGGTGCTTATCAATTCTTGAGATGTCCTGTATTTAGATTCCTTGCTGCTTCTATTTTTGGATAGCACATAACCTATTAGTGCCAAAACATATAAAATGAAGTACCGAACTTACCCTCTTAGCTTGTTTTGAACCCAAGAATTGGTACCCCTTGGGCATTTGTTCAATTGATGTGTTGAGTCTTGGATATTGCAGTTTATTGCTAAGAAATTTACACTTTGCTTGCTGGATGTTTGCGTGTGTCATGCATTTGGAGACAATTTGCATCTACCTAGTTGATCTGGATTACATGATGCTTATCAATTCTTGAGATGTCCTATATTTAGATTCCTTGCTGCTTCTTGTTTTTACTTACATATAGAACATATGAATTACATAGATAACCTATAAGGTTAAAGTTTGTTCTGCACGAAAATGATGACTGCACTAGAACATTTTCAAGTTGTAATGTTACTAGTCTGTTTGATACATTAATTATGTTTTTTAAGTCAAGTCAAATGAATTTCAAGAGCGTCACCAATTGTAATGTTCATACGTGTATCTGATATGGAAATGAAATGTGAAGTCGAGTACAGGGAAGTTTGAAATTCAAAAGATATCAACTTAAACATTTATGCATTTGAACTTTGAAGGAATGACTAGAAACTGCCTAGATTTTTTTTTAACTTTAGTTAAAGAAAAGTGTGTAGTACGAATCAGGGTCCAAGGTCTAAGCTGGCTCTTGTAGTTTATATGATGCGTCTAATTGTGCCTCCTCCGCCTCAGGCTGCTGCTCTTCTTGGCATGGTGGCTCCTTCTTCTTCTTGGGCTCATTGCAGGTTGAACCCACCTTTGGTTCTTGTCTCTGCTGGCTGATGGCTTGCTTGCTTTGAGTTTGAGAATGGGAAATGGGGAGATGAACTTGGTTGGCTCTGGAAGGGAGGATTGAGATGGCAAAGACTTGTTCTTTTGCAACTCTCCTTCCGAGAGCACAAACTTTGCTTTATTGCTTTGTTTATGCTTTATTGTTTCATATTTATGCTGGAATTAATTATGAATATTAGCAAATATTGCACATGTTGAGCGTATGTAACTTATATAGATAGCAAGTAAGCGAGATGGCAGAGGCGCCGTCTTCACCGCCTTCACCGACGCCAAGACATGGCGTAGGCGCCGTCTTCGACGCCACACCGACGCCGCAGATCGTAAGCGAGATGGCCGAGGAATATCGAAATTACCTACGGGCCGACTGACCATCACGGAGGTCAGTGACCTTGGGGTCCCTCTGAGTCCCCCGAGAGAAGCGGCGAGATTCCGGACCATCTGCGGGATAATTGCAAGGGAACGGGTCCCTATCACCACACCAAAGTGGAAGTGTCTGACAGATGATCAGAGAGGCGTGCTGTGGGAAGACCTTAAAGACAAGTTCACTATCCCAGAAGCACACATGGCACGCGTGCAACGGCATACGTTGCTCTCGATGTGTCACGCGTGGAGGACCTTCAAGAGCATTCTTGTCACGCAGTACGTGAACAAGAGTGAGACGCCTTCACGAAGTTTCCATTCTTGACGCTGGAAACATGGGACGCCTTTGTGGCTATGAAGACGACAGACAATTTAATTTAAAGCAAAGTGCGCGCACAAAGCAATCCAGCACGAAACACCCACCCCCACAGACTCGGCACCGCTGGGTACGCGGCTAAAACCCCGCAATGGGAGGCGGAGGAGGAGAATCTATTTCCTGATATCACAGACCCGTGTTCCCTAAGCTGGTTAAAAGCGAGGGCAAAAGTCTTGTCGATGGCGCGTCTTTCACAAACCCGCGACCAGAAGTGACCCAACGTGTGGTAAATATGTCGAACTACCTAGTTGTTTATAAGTCCATAACTTCATAGTGTCTATAATAACATGATGACCTCTTGCGGCGTGAATTGATTGCCCAAAGTTCAAGGCTCCTTCCAAGCACACAGGAGAAGGATATACTATCTACGGCCCTAGGAAACAAGGAGCACCTGGGTCGCACGCGAGGCAAGGGGGTTAACGTACCTTGGCTACATGGATTCGCAGACGACTACTACATGTATAGAAGTAGGAAGAGATCAAAGGCCGAGTACGACGATGGGTTGGAACTGCTAAAACAACAATTTCAAGGACAGATAGCAAGTTTGCAGGATCAACTGAATCAAGTACTCCGCAACCAGTCGTAAGCCGCCCCTGTTATTGCGGGAACCAGTCCTCCTCGACATCGGAGTAGTGTCGCGTCCACGCATAATTTTGAACGTGACGACGACCAATTACCGATAGACGGCATTAAGGTAATGTACATCTATGGAGTGCACCAAAGATAGACCTATAGGACGACTTAGCTAACTGCGTATCGTTTTGTAGGAGCCGACGGCATGCAAGCTCCAACTGAGGTTAGTTGGATCCATTCCTATTGAGGCTGCGCGGGGGATGGTGCATCCATACCAGGATGGGGTAGTGCAGCACGGTGTCCAGGTGGCGCATGGTTACGCTAGGGTGGAGGTGGACATGGTACACGAACATTTCATGGCCGTCCCACTAGAGATTTGCCCGAACGAAGAGATAACAACACTAGGGGATGCGTACGCTTTTATCCAATGGCCCAAGATGACATCGCCCCGGACCCAAAGAAGGCGACAATCTCGACAGACCATTCCTCTCCAACGGACCCTCCATGACTCCACCTCACATTTCGCCTCGAAGGCCACCTCATTGGTTCCGTGGAGAAGACGCCAAGGAACAAGACAAGCGTGCTATCAGATCGGTTCCCGAGTCGTCTCGCAGGAAGACGCTGCCAATCGTTAAGGCCAAATCGAAATCGACGAACATTAAGTCGCCTCCCAAGTCCCAGAAGTCCGGGAAGTACTTCATCGAAAAACCGTTGTGCCCTAACGCACAATTAGCCCGCGCTGGATTTGCTTGTTAGTCTTTGCATGCCTGGTACCTGCGGAAGACTAGAAAGAAGGGGTGCGATACTGGAATCACCGTCGCATACAAGGATGAGCATTTCTTTAACGGGGCGGGCAACTTCGTCGTGGGCTTCAACGACTTATTCAACCTATTCAACCTAGAAGCCCTCGACGCCTCGCTTCTACGATGTTGGACACTGTAAGTGTGTACAATCAAGTTCTACATTCACGTAATACCGATAAATATCGCAACTCATTGCTTATGTATAGATACATGATGAAAAATGCCCGGAAAGGGCGAGAACCGGTGGGTTTCCTCGACCCACACGTGGTATCTATGCAAACCATCAAAGCAGACCCGACCTTCGTCGAGAACTACATAACGGCGGCATTGCTTCTTCAGACCCGCAAGAACTACATACTGGTGCCCTACAACCAAGGGTAAGTGCTTCACTATTTGCTATACAAATTTCATTTGTACTTAGGTTTAATGACTATAGCGACATACATGAGTAGGTACCACTGGATCCTTTTAGTCATTATACCCAGGAGGAACTATGTGATATATCTTGATTCGCTACTCAGAAACAATCACGACTTCAGCATTCTGCAAGGAATACTCGACAAGTATGCTCATTTCCTCCATACATATCTCTATTGTAGTCTTCCTTCGTTTGAAATGCCCGAGGATAACTTTCTTCAATCATGTAGTTCGTTCATCTCCTATGTTAGCCAACAAGGAAAATACAATGGATCCAGCGCCCAACTAACACACATGACGAAATTTCTGGTACGCGCTACAACACAATAATCCTATATCATACTTCATAATAATATGTCTTCAACTGACTATACGTATATATGTAATTCTATTTTTGCAGTGCCACCAGCAAAAAAATGATGAGCTATGTGCATTCTACGTTTGCCATCATATGGAGAAAATCATGAGTGCTAAGATGAAGAATCCCGAGGTTTGTCAATCTCAAATAATTATTTTCTAATTGTAAATTTAAATATATACGCTTACCATTTTTCTTGACCTAGCGGCGGTGGCTTGATAATAGATTTAGATGGACTCGTTGCGCGCGATATCGCGGACGCTCGAGGAAGCTATGCGCCTTTATCATGTCAGAAATAGTTAACAAAGGAGAGTTTCACGCCATCGCCGACCCAGAGTTTCACGCAAATAATTGACTCAACTGTAATCCAATTGTAACTATAGCGACAATACTTCAAATTATTCGATCTTTTGTAATTTATTTTGAGTAATGATCACTTTGAGTTGTCAACAATTGATTATATGTGATGTATCTGTTTTTGTACATGCTTGTTTTCAGAGGGCATGGCTAGCAATTCCTGAGGCTAGCCAAAAAAATAGCAAAAATATAGTTTGGATGACTCAATACCATAGACGGTTTTTTGTTGAAACCGTCTATGATATTTCTAGTATCACATACGGTTCTTAAACATACCGTCTGTGATATCTACTTATCACAGACGGTTTTCAATTAAAACCGTCCGTGATATTTAGTTATCATCGACGGTTTTTAATTAAAACCGTCTGTGATACTATCCTTCACAGACGGTTTGAACAAAAAACCGTCTGTGATACTATCCTTCACAGACGGTTTTGAACCGTCTGTGATAACTTCTTGTTATCACAGACGAACAAATATAGACGGTTTGGAAACCGTCCGTGATGACGTTTCCGAACCGTCTGTGATGACGTGTTCCGTAGTAGTGAACTAAGCTTCAAGAACTCCTGGGTATTCAGACATCTGGTTCCTCGTAGTAGTCGTAATCTCCAAAATTTCCGCTTCTGAGGGTTTGGGGAAAGAGCGAGGATGAGCACAACTACCGTGCTCGCGAGCCAACACACAGAATGCAATAGTATAAATGCAAGGCTTAACAAGGATGGCTCAGGTTCTTTTATTTGCTAAAGCAACATTTCCAATTATCATAATTACAAAGTCCTATGACTTATCATTTTGAATAAATTGCATTTTTATTAAAGAGAGTATTTGTGCAATAATAAATAACAGTAGAGGTTACCTCCACCTCATGCTTAATTTTGATAGCGGTTACATCCAACGATTATCAACACTGGGTAAGGCTACCCAGGAAAAATCCAAAACAAGAGCCGGATGAGCCCTACCACATTTTTATTCCACCCACAAAGGTTTTTGAAATAGAGCTAACTCAGGTTAAGTTCCCATGTCTGCCTTTAACCGAAGGCGCGGCTGTTTAAACAGTTTAGACTCTGCAAAGGTTGTACACTGTACCCACAAGAGATAATCATACTCGTTACCCTATATGATTCCTTAGTCATGTAGTTGAGCGATCGTCACAGTAACTTTTCAACGTATCTTGCCTCTTCCGTCATCTCACTCGTATGGGCTGCCCCCACTTGCGGTGGGTCCCATAAGTTGTGCGGGATGTCTGCCACCACGACTTGCGTAGCTGGCGACTTCACCCTCCCTTGGTGTCCCATTCAAGCTGGATCGAATCCACTACTTGCACTACCTTACTCGACCACCGATGAGATGACTTCCAAGATTTAATACCTTTACTATGCCAAGTTGCACTTTGCAGACTTGCGGTTGTACTTGTTTTACACAGGAGGTCATAACAAGATTTAGTCCTTAAGGTTATCTGGGCGGTTCATTCCAATGCTAACCACGTTCCCTGGGCTACATTAGCACCCATCAACATCCCATTCATCATACCACCCGCCTGACGAATGACAAGTTATTAGGGTTTTGAGGAGGGAAACCAATTAACACAACACACCAGTCATTTACATCCAATGACTGCCCAAAACTATTTTCATGATTTAAAGATGATGAGCGGGACATTTATTGTCCTGGCACTTAAGCAAGACTAGCATGCCGCTTAAGTACAACCTATACTAGTATTTACCAAATATTAACTAGGGTGACAAAGAATATTGGATTCAATTTATCAAAGGGTGGCTTAATAAGTAATTAATGAGCACATGGGTATTTAACTACCTTAGCTTTAACATATCATGGATTACAAAATTAAAGCATGCAACTTTGATATTTTAAATAAACATAGTTTGCATAAAATGTAGGCTCAGAATGATCAAAGTATTGACTCACCTTGGTTAAAGGCAGAGGGGTCCTGGTATTCTTGAGCTTGGTCGAAGTTGAGGTCTCCCACGTCGTCGAATCCTGATCGGTCGAAAGTACCGGAAAAAGACACCACAGCAGAGAGAGCAAATAAATACGAAACTCATAAATAATAAACTCCAAAATGAACAAGACCAGTACCATTAGCAAGATCTTGATTTTAGAAAATTTTAGAAATTGGTTTCACAATTTTTGGAGTTATACAGAAAAAGATATGAATTTTGGAAGTTTTTAAACGATTTTTCAATTAAACAGAAATTTGAAAAATTCGGAAAAACCTCCCGCCGACACGTGGCCTCCGGTCCACAAAGACAAGGCGTGGACCGGTCCACGACGGCGCTGCTGAACACGCCACTACCGGCAAGTGGGCCCCACTAGCTACCAGCGTGACGATGCCAATGGGCCCCACCAGCCAGTCATGTGGCGGAAAAACCGGCGACGCGTTCTCCGAACGCGTCGCCTCATCTTCTCCGACGCTTGGAGAAGGCGAGGGCGGGGCGGAGAGAAAGAGAGGAGCGGGGCGAGGCGGCGAGGCGCTGGCGGCGGGGAGGAGGAGAGAGAGGCGCGCGAGGCGGGAAGGAGGTCGGGCGGAGGAGGCGACGGAACGGCGAGGCGGGCGAGGGGAGGCGCCGGGCCGGAGCCAAGGGGAGGACCGGAGGAGGAGGCGACGGGGTGGAGGGGAGGAAGGAGGAGAGGGGCGGCTCGGCTTAAATAGCCGAGGCGAGGAGCGGCGGAGGGGGAAGAAAAGCCGGCGCGGCGAGGACGGAGCGGAGGGGAGGAAGCGCATGCGCGCGCGGGAGAAGGGAGAAGGGGGTCCGGCGGCGTTCGGCGCGGGCGGGAGGTCGAGGCGCGTGCGGGCGGCTACCGAGGTGGGCGGCGCTGCAGAGCGGCGCCGAGCGGGAGCGGTGGGGGAATGGGCCGGGCCGGCCCAAAAGAGGTTAGGGTTAGGGTTTTGATGCTTTTGAAATTTGAAAACCAAATTTTGATTTTGAAATCTCAAAATGCAAAAACAGGATGTTACATTATCCAAGTTATGGCCAAGCTAGAGCATAATTCTAACAGTTTAGCTAAATTACCCTCTAGTAGAGTTGAAGGATCCAAGAACCAAAGAGTTACCGTAGAAATGTAAACAAAAGATACTAACAATGCTACAGTAGCTAAAGATAAGAGGCAGACCAGACTAGCTAATTTCGGATAAGGCCAACCTGTAGCACCCGAAGCACGCAGCGCATCATTTTCAACCTCAAGAATGAGATGCTAATCAGAGCGGTATTTACTATACCGGTTGGATTTTTTTCTCGGAGGGCGCCGATAACCATGGTTACCGCCGGTAACCGAAAATTTCGGTCAAATTTCAGAGCAGTGTTTACTATACCGGTTGGATTTTTTTCTCGGAGGGCGCGGATAACCCCAGTTACCGCCGGTAACCGGAAATTTCGGCCAAATTTCGGCCGAAATTAATTTAAAAAATTTCGAAAATTTCGAATTTTAAATTTTTAAAAAATCAAATTCGAACATAATTCATGCAAATTCGAATTTTTTTCGAACAAATTTTACCAAAACCGATTCTTCGCCGCCGGTTTGAATTTCTACCGGTTACCGGCGGTAACCGGCGAAAATCGGCTAGATTTTTCACTGGTTCAGAGCACAACAACTCAGCGACACTAGCACATGCACTAGTGCAATGAAGAGTGCTGAAGATAGTGCCTGACCAGCTTCTGCTTATTCTTCTTTTCCTCTTATAATCTTGTATACATATAGCTGTGCAGTTTTGTTCAACACCCAAATTAATGATTCCGTGCATGTGATGTGCTGAAGACAGTGCCTGACCTCTGTGTACTGCTAAAGCACTGAAAATGGCTGAAGATAATGCCTGACCTCTGTGCTAAAGTACTGAAAATGGCAGCTTCCAGTGGTAACACACAAGACAAACTCTTAATTTCTAGTGTAACATTTATCTTGCACCTTATCACCGCGGGTTGATATTTTTGAATGCTAGTATTCAATGCAGTAAAATCAAAACGAAAACAAAACGCAATAAAAAAACTCGACGCAGACCGACAATTTCTAAGCAGAGAAGGCAGCACTGAAGAAACTGAAAAAACACACTTCAGCACTGAAGAAACTGAAAAAACACACTTCTGGCAATCTTGCCTGAGTGATTGAAACCTCCGCACGTGCTGTAGCTCATCAGAAATGCCCTGGCCATGACCCAGTCTACCCCCATTGCTTAGTTCAGACAAGATCACATATGAGCACTGTCAAGTATGCATTTGCACCGATGAGCGAGGACAATATGATGCAAATATCTCTCTTTCTTCCCGAGGATGCCACTCTCGCCAAAGAAACTGCTCATAGAGGAAGCAATCCCAAGATGTGCTCCCATTACCTTGCCGGTGCTCTCAAGTGTACCTCCCGACCTTTCCCGGGCTATAACTGCTAGTGCTTCCTTGTGTGCAGGGTCTAGAGCATCCAGATCTCTTAATATAGTTTTGTATTGAGGGCAAAAGCAGATCGCGTACACTCGTAGCAGGAAGATCTGCAGTGAAGAAGGGAAAAATCGCATTAAACATACATGACGTACGGTACTTTAAAGGCTAAATACACCGGCAGAAATCAGCTAATTATCTGTAACATTCCGTTTTCGGACGGAAATTAATATTTGTTTTGATTTCCGATTTTAGCTCGTATTTCAAATTTGGCTTTATTTTTAAAAATTCCTAGCTTCCTTCTAAGCTCCGGTTTGTGTTTCAAACCTCCCTTCAAATTCCGAATTCAAAATTTAAGTTGAATTCTCTATTTTTAAATTCTGGACCCCACTCCAATTTTTGTCTCCCCTTATTTTCTTGGACCCGGCCCATTTCCCAGTTTTTCTCCTGGCCCGCTTTTCTTTTTTCTCCCACACCCCCCCCCGACCGGCCCGCTTCCCCTTTCCCTCTCTCCATCCCCCTACTCCTGACCCCGCCGCCATTTTTTCTTCCCCTCCCCCTTTTCTTCTCCGCCTGGCCCGGCTCCTTTTCTCCTCTCCCCCGCTCGGCCTTTCCGCCCGGCCCATCTCCCCGCCCCCACCTCCGCACCCACTCCCTGCTGCGCCGCCCCCACCCCGCGTCACCTCCGCCACCTGCTCCTCTGCGCCCGGTGACTTCGGCGTCCCGCCTCTCGCCCGGTCCCATCGGCGTCATCCCCGGCTCGCCTCAGTCGCTCCCCAGTCAACCCTGCCACCACCTGCTTGCGTCACCGCTCGTCCTCGCCCAACTGCCGCCATGGCCACCTCGGGACTGAGCGCTCCTCCCCCGGCTCCACCTCCCCATCTCCCCCGGCTATAAGTAGCTGCCACCCCTCCGCCTTCCTTGCTCTCCCTCCCCCTCTTCGCTGCCGCTCTGCGCCGCCCCAACCGCCCCAGTGCCACCGCCTTCTTCCCCCTCTCCGGCGCTCCTCCGGCCGGTTCGGCACCGCCAGGAGCTCTGCATCGACACCCTCTTACTCCCCCGCCCGTCGAATCGGCTTCCCCGCCGCCGTGGATCGCCGCCCCCGTGCGCCTCTCCCGCGCCGCCTCCGCTCCCATCGCCGGCCTCCTCCCATGCTCCCCCGCCTCCGCCGACCTCACGGTGAGCATCTTCGCACTATCTCGGTGCCCGTGCGCGTCTCCCCCTCCCCTCTCCTCCCTCTGGCCATCGTCGCCACCAGTGGCCTCTATGTCGTGCGCTTTGGTCACCGCCGCCGCCTCTCTAGTGCTGCTCTGACCCCAAGCCACCTCCCTTGGCCTCCTCCCCCTCACGGCGTTCCATTTTGCCGACCCTGCCCCCTCTGGCCGTCGCCCGCCGCCGGCAGCCGCCGCTATGCACCTCCCTGGCCCTCTGCTCCTATTCTGCCATCTCCCTCTCTCTCTATCTCTCTCTGGCAGTGGGCCACCTCCTTTGGGCAGTGCATTCAGTAGCAGTGGAGCATCAACATTTGATCAGTGGCTAGCCATAGATTTGTGTATTGATCTTGAACTATTGTTGTCAACCTTTGCACAGTGGCGGCAACCACAATGGATGACAACAGTGGGTTATGTGATATACAATCTGACGATTAATATGTATATTGATCTTGCTATTTTGTTAACCTTGTGCAAGGTAGTCGTGGAGCAATAGTCAAGTCGAGTTTTTGGCAAAGAAAATGGTGTATTGAAGTTTGTATGGCGATCTTGAAATGTTTTGTTTTAACCTCGGTCGATTAGTAGCTTTCCATTTGGCGAATATATTCCAAATAATTATTCTCTATGATTGTATTGTGAACTTGCGACGATTCGGTTAACCGTTGTTAATTGTTAACGTGCCAATTGACAAGAGTTAGTGGAATTATCCATTTCGCCAATATTTGAGAGCTATCAATTAAGAGCGTAATTTACAAAATCTTGGGAAATCGAAGTTATGAAAATGACCTTCGTAATCGCTCAGCAATCATGTCAAATGTTTGTTAAAACTAAATTATTCAATTTTCCCGCTTTTGTGTAAAATGCTTTGTGGTTTAAGAAATTAATTTGCAGTTTGCTAAAAATATTTCGGGAAGCTATTCGGGATTAGCTTGTTAATCTCAATACATTGCTTTGAAAACATGTATATTAATCATATAATCCTGTCATTTGTTCCTTGATCCAAATATCATTTTAGCGCATCCTTGTACACCCGATCCAAAATCATCAAAGACAAAATGTTTTACTGTCTTTTAAGCCTGGCAAAAATATCGAGTATCCTAATCTTGATGATCAATATATGTCCTTCTATCCTTCTCTCTGGTTTTTAAACCACCGATGGTATTTAATAATAATTAATATTACCACCATTTCTAGGCAACTGCGATAATTCTTGGACTCCCTCTGTGATCGTCAGTTTTATATAGCTCTTCACTTGTCAAACTCGCACCCAAATCTCTTTTGGTTAACCCTCAGCAAATAGTATTCCTTATTTTAAAGGAACTCTTGTCTTTAAAATTAGGTCAAGTTGTGTCATTACCCGATCGGCAATATCTTGCCATCTTTCAAACCCGAAGTGAAGTATCCCAGAAAAAGTTCCTTCGACTTTGTTTTTCCCCGGCAAAGTTTCTCCGCCTTTGCCTTTTTACTCAGCTGGTCATTTGACTTTGTCAAACAACCCCACCTCGCTAAAATCTTTTCTCTTAAGCTCGTTCATCGCAAAACTTATTTAAAGATCTTTGATTGTATTTGGTCTTTTGAAGTTATTTGGACTTCATTGATTTTTCCAGAAGAAGCAACGACTCGAGCAGGATCAAGATTCGGATAAAGGCGCAGACCCAGAACTTAAAACCCCTGGCAGAGAAGGCCCTGAGTAAGATCAAGGCCGCGATAACCTGACCCAGACGAGTCAATACTTTGATCATTTTGAGTCTATATTTTATGCAAATTATATTTATTTAAAATATCAAAGTTGCATGCTTTAATTCTGCAATCAAATGTATGTTAAAGCTTAAGATAGTTAAACACTCATTTGATGATTTATTAAGTACTATCCATCCTTTGATAAATTGAATCCCTCATTCCATATCACCCTAGTAATTATGTGGTAAATACTAGTATATGTTGTACTTAAGCGACATGCTAGACTTGCTTAAGTACCGGGACAATAAATATCATGTTTATCATCTTTTAATCATCAAAGTGGTTTTGGGCTGTCATTGGATGTAAATGACTGGCTGTTAATTGGTTTTCCTCCCCCAAAACCCTAAACAACTTGCTAGTACCACATCTAGGCGGATGGAAAGAGTGGTGGGTGCGGATGTAGCACGAGAATGTGTGGAATGTGGTATGAATCATCTAGATAGATTAAAGAATTAATCTTGTCATGACCTCCTGTGTAAAACAAGTACAACCGTAAGTCTGCAAAGTGCAACTTGACTTAGTAAAATTATTGAACCCTGGATGTCATCCACAGCTGGTGTTTGGAAGCGTGCAAGCGGCAGGATGTATGTATGCTTGAGAGGGACACCAAGGAGGGTGAAGTTGCCAACTGCGCTAGTCGTTATGGCCGGGGCTAGCTGCGCTAGACGTTGTGGTAAACATCCCGCACAACTTTTGGTGGTAGCCCATAGGGGTGAGATGATGGAAGGCGCAAGGTAGTTTGAAACGTTACTATGACGATCGCTCAACTACATGACTAAGAAATCATGTGGGGTAACTAATATGATTATCTCTGGTGGGTACAGTGTACAACATCTGCAGATTCTAAACTGTTTAAACAGCCGCGTCTACGATCAAAGGCGGATATGGGAACTTAACTTGAGTTAGTTATATTTCAAAAACCTTTGTGGGTGGATAGAAAATTTGACGGGCTCATCTAGCCCTTGTTTTGGATTTTTCCTATGTAGCCTTACCCAGTGCTGATAATCGGTGGATGTAGCCGCTATCAAATTTAAGCATTAGGTGGAGGTAACCTCCGCTGTTATTTAATATTGCACTTACTCTCTTTAATAAAATACAATTTGTTCAAAAATGCTAAGTCATAGGAATTTGTAACTATGATAATTGAAAATGTTGCTTTAGCAAATAAAAAAACTCGAGCCACCCTTGTTAAGCCTTGCATTTTGTGTGTTGGTTCGCGAGCACGGAAGTTGTGCTCGTCCTCGCTCTTTCCCCAAACCCTTAGAAGTAGGAAATCCTGAAGCTTTCGTCTACTACAAGGACCCCGATATCTGAAGACCCAGGTGTTTTTGAAGCGTAGTTTAGTCTTTAGCTGTTCTAGTCTCGCCTTAGTCTAGCTGACTCCGCCGGTACTTGTGTGCATCCTATATTGTTTGAGTTTTCGGGTAATATCGGATGTACACAGGTTTCCCCAGTCGCTTGCCTGTGGAGAGATGTGCCCTCACCTTTTTTGCTTCCGTTGTCGCTTCTGCTACTTTGTGATGTAATTGTTTGGCTTGTTCAACCCTTATTGTAAAACTTGGCCCGAAGCGGTCTACGTAAACTCTGATGTGTTGAATTAATGAATGGTATGGATTTACATCATGTACGAAATGATTCGGTGATGTATCTGTGAGTGCTATCTACTGATCCAGGCATTCAGGATTAGAAAATCTGGATCCGACATTATCATACATCAGTGAAGGGTAGCATACGGAGCTCATCTAGTTTTGCTTTTGATTTATCCAAGTTATGGCCAAGCTAGAGCATGATTCTAACAGTTTAGCTAATTACCATCTAGTAGAGTTGAAGGATTCAAGAACCAAAGAGTTACCGTAGAAATGTAAACAAAAGATACTAACAATGCTACAGTAGCTAAAGATAAGAGGTAGACTGGACTAGCTAATTTCGGATAAGGCCAACCTCAAGAATGAGATGCTGTTCAGAGCACAGCAACTCAGCGACACTAGCACATGCACCAGTGCAATGAAGAGTGCTGAAGATAGTGCTCAGCTTCTGCTTATTCTTATTTTCCTCTTATAATCTTGTATACATATAGCTGTGCAGTTTTGTTCAACACTCAAATTAATCATTCCGTGCATGTGATGTGCTGAAGATAGTGCCTGACCTCTGTGTACTGCTAAAGCACTGAAAATGGCTGAAGATAATGCCTGACCTCTGTGCTAAAGTACTGAAAATGGCAGCTTCCAGTGGTAACACACAAGACAAACTCTTAATTTCTAGTGTAACATTTATCTTGCACCTTATCACCGCAGGTTGATATTTTTGAATGCTAGTCTTCAACGCAGTAAAAAATCAAAACGAAAACAAAACGCAGTAAAAAACTCCACGCAGACCGACAGTTTCTAAGCAGAGAAGGCAGCACTGAAGAAACTGAAAAAACACACTTCTGGCAATCTTGTCTGAGTGATTGAAACCTCCGCACGTGCTGTAGCTCATCAGAAATGCCCTGGCCATGACCCGGTCTACCCCCGTTGCTTAGTTAACAGACAAGATCACATATGGAGACAACTTATGTTGCATACAGTTATAGGCAAGATTCTGAGTAGTAATTTTCTGGCATAGAGCTTGTAGGGGCATCTACTGACGGAGTAAAAGGGCAGGCCTCCGCTTATTATCATAAATCAGTCAAGGGTGGCATACGGAGCTCATCTAGTTTTGCTTTTGATTTATCCAAGTTATGGCCAAACTAGAGCATGATTCTAACAGTTTAGCTAAATTACCATCGAGTAGAGTTGCAGGATTCAAGAACCAAAGAGTTTCCATGGAAATGTAAACAAAAGATACTAACAATACTACAGATAAAGATAAGAGGCAGACTCGATACAAAGTTGAGGACTTTGGTACAAATTAAGGACTGGACTAGCTAATTTCGGATAAGGCCAACCTGTAGCACCCAAAGCACGCAGTGCATCATTTTTAACCTCAAGAATGAGATGATGTTCAGAGCACAGCAACTCAGCGGCACTAGCATATGCACTAGTGCAATGAAGAGTGCTGAAGATAGTGCCTGACCAGCTTCTGCTTATTCTTCTTTTCCTCTTATAATCTTGTATACATATAGCTGTGCAGTTTTGTTCAACACCCAAAATAATCATTCCGTGCATGTGATGTGCTGAAGATAGTGCCTGACCTCTGTGCTAAAGCACTGAAAATGGCTAAAGATAGTGCCTGACCTCTGTGCTAAAGTACTGAAAATGGCAGCTTCCAGTAGTAAGACACAAGATAAACTCTAAATTTCAAGTGTAACATTTATCTTGCAGGTTATCAACGCGGGTTGATATTTTTGAATGCTAGTCTTCAACGCAGTAAAATCAAAACGAAAACAAAACGCAGTAAAAAGCTCGACGCAGACCGACAATTTCTAAGCAGAGAAGGCAGCACTGAAGAACTGAAAAAACACACTTTTGGCAATCTTGCCTGAGCGATTGAAACCTCCGCACGTGCTGTAGCTCATCAGAAATGCCCTGGCCATGACCCAGTCTACCCCCATTGCTTAGTTAGCAGACAAGATCACTTATGGAGACCACTTATGTTGCATACAGTTTTAGGCAAGATTCTGAGAAGTGATTTTTTGGCATAGAGCTTGTAGGGGCATCTACTGACGGAGTAAAAGGGCAGGCCTCCGCTATAAGTACAGGCCTCCTCCCTTCCGCTCACCATCCCAAAGCTCTGGCTAGCTCGCACCCACTGCAATGGCTGTTCATTTGCATTTGCTCGTGGTGGCCTTCATCCTACTCGTGCCAACGCCCCAGCATGCCGAAGGAAATGTGTCCCGTTTGTCTACGATCGAGTAAGTTCTACTGTCTGCACGTTAGTTGGTTGATGTTTTTCCTAATTATAAGTCGGTTTCATTTTCCATTCTATCAGCCTTGAGATGTTTGTGCGTCGTCAGATAAGCATCTTAAGTTATTAAAAAAACTTGTAGCTAGAATACATCATGGGGAAACCTTAAGTGAAGTTTTGGTAGAAATTTACAATTAAGGTAGTACGCTCGAGTAATAGAAACATATTATTCAAATACACCTTTACGTCTCCTCTTTCATAATTATTTTGTCTATCCGTCTGCAGCGACCTGTCGCCTCCGATCGTGACGATTAACCTCAACGTCGTGACGGATGACTACAAGACTTTCCTGGACAAGCTGCACGGGGTGCTGGCGGACAACCCAACACGTAGGAATGTGAAGGGCATCCCTGTTCTGGTACAGCAGCGCAAGGATCAAATTCCTCCCAGATGGATCCGTATCAATTTCGTCGGTATGGACGCTACTGTAGACAAGACAACAGTCGCCGTTCGAGACGACAATATTTACATCGTAGGGTTCACCAATAACACGGGGTCCTGGTTCGAGTTAAACGGCCGCGCACACCTCATCCCCGGCGCCACTGTGCTGCCGTTTTCGGGCGACTACGGGAACCTCGTCGGTGACCGCAAGAACCTAAAGGACATCAAACTGGGCAAAGAAAACATGCTCCAAGCCGTGCGTATACTCGCGCTTCATCACTCTAATCCCGATACTCGGCTCAAAGAGGCTCTGGCGATGCTCTGCGTCGCGGTGGCGGAGGCCGAGAGGTTCGTCCCGATCCACGACACGGTGGTGCAGGGGTGGAAGGGCACGCCCCAGATCACCGCTGACGAGACCGGCTACCTGGTGCTGTGGACTAAGATCTCGAGGGCGCTGCTGGAGTGGCAAAAGACATCGGTCTGGAATGACAAGAAGGGCGAATTGCGGAAGGCGAAGATCAACGGCCCAGACGAGGCCTTGCACATGCTACGTCTGCTTATTTGGCCGGACGACTTCAAGTTCAGTTTCGATGCCATCACTGCTGATGATGATGGTAAGCCCCTGGCCGACGACTCCAGCACAACGTGCAACGGGACTTCTTGTAACTAGAAATGCTGGACTTCCCGAACTTGTCCTGATGGTCTACGAATGAAATAAAATTGAAAAAAAATATTTGCCACATGATATACCTGTCATGATATATATACCTTAATTTTCTCTATACTGGTGCATGTTTGCATGGTCTGAGATTAATCACAAAAGAAATATCTCGGTGCCTTTTTACTCTCAGCAATGGAAACTGCATCCCTAGCTGCAGTGCATTTCTTTTGTCACCTTACTACAACAACAACAACGAACAAATAATTTCTGCCTTGACGGTCATGACAACAGCACATACTAACAGAGGAAATCCAGCTGGAAAAATGTAATATTGACAACCGTGCGTGCAGTTGATCATTTCAACTGGTTTCATCGTTGCCTTTTGCTTTGCCTCGTAACATGTCTCCAAAGCCACCCCTCTGATGCAGATAATATTATTACGATAAACGTGCGCAAGTCAGTTTTTGTTTTGGAGTCCGAGTTTATTACCAGTTGAGTTGTAATCGGTTTGTTAGTAAAGTTCAGAGTTAGACTCTGTTCTCGTTTCAGTTAACTGTAGCAGGTTTTTTGTTGTTGACTCTGTTTTGTCTGGAAGTCTAGGAGCTGGACAAACAGAATCAAATTCTGATTGTAACACTTGAATCTTAGAAAAAAGAAAGAGAAAAACGGAAAAGTTGCATGATGTACATGCAGCGAAAAATATATCTGTGTGTTTCTTCTCTCGTGATTTTGTCGTTCCTCTCTATCTCAAGTTCTGAACTTTCTTCGTCTTCACAGTTCGACAGGTTCTTCAGAAATCGATCCCAGGTTTCTTTTCCAACACCCTCATTATACGACCAAACCTCGTGTTCTCTTGCTGAGCTTGTGGGTTGGGCTGAGAGGGGGCGGTGGCAGTGGTGTCTGTCCACATCTCACGAACACTCTTAGCTAGCTCCACGCAAGCCTGCATGACAAGGAAAACAGGTACATGAGCAAATACAGAAGGGAAATTTACAGGATATGATGAAGTATTCATATGTAGAATAAGTTGCAAGTGGCATCGTGAGAAGCCCAGAACATCTATCATGCAACACTTGTTCATACATCCATTATGATGCACCTCTGTTGTCCATCGGCCCGTTTTATCAGATTGAACAACGTATGAGTCAAGGAATCCCGTACATCGCTATCCGGATGTCTTTCTATAGCACATATGATCAATGGAAGAAGCTCCTGTGACCATGTAGCAACATGTAACTGTTGGGTTGATCTCGGCAATAAATCCCAAGATTCAAAGGGGTAAAGCCCCACTAGCGCCCTGATCGGGGGCGTAACCAACTTGTGGTTACTGGTCTCATTCACCCAGTGCAAGATTAAAAGGTGGGACTCGGCAAGCCTCTTATGCACGTGTTCTTGGCTACAAAAGTCCCACACAATACCCGATCTACTAAGTGTGTTGTGGTGAGAGAAGGTTGAACCGTCGGCATCACCGTGACGCCGCCATCACCACTACGATATCTTTGCCTCAGGCCGACACTCTCCTGCCCTCTCCAGCACCGACGTCGACCAACTCTAAGCCTCAATGGCATGCTCAGGCTCAGGTACATGCACTCACGCTTCCGCTCAAATGATTAGACTAGGTGTTCATTTATGTGCTAGGGTTAATCATGTTTACATTAAGGTTTTACTCTCAGATATTGCCTACATTTGGTATCAGAGCCACCCCTAGCTCATATTGAAGCTGATTAGATCTTCCCCTCGCCCGGATCTAACTATCAGTGGCTCATACTCGCTCGGATCTCAGATCCGTGGCTCGGTTTTAGCACTTAGAAGGAGGGGAGAAGCCCTTTTGTAAAACCCTAACGAAATCATGAAATCAACCCGGATCAAAATCGAAAGATGCGGCGGAATACTTACGGTTTTTTTGGATCTGGAGCCTTCTCCGGTCTCAGGCGCCACCGTAGCTCCACTCGACGGCTGCGCGCGCGACCTCGGTCGCACGCACACGCCGACGAGGAGAGCTGCGGGGCGCCGCCTCTTGATGCGCCGCCTTACGCTGCCACCTCCACCCGCTCGCTCTCCTCTGCGCCATCGGCGCGGGAGACGCTGTGGCCGCTCCTCGCCGGCGGGCCTCACGCCGTCGCCATCGCGGAGTTTTTGGGAGAGGAACGAAGAAATGGGGATTAGGGTTAGGGTTTCCCGATTTCGTCGCTTTTTATACCGCGCGGCAGACGTACTCGGCCGTTCGATCTCATCCGACGGTTCGCATCCGATCGGATCCGGCGGAGTGAGATTGGGGCGACTGTTCTCAACCGTCCGATCAAATCCAATGGCTAGCATCGTTTTGGCCGGCGGAAGTGGAAACGCGTGGCAGCTCTCAGCCCTCCGATCAGATCTGGCGGCCATCATTGATTCGACATTATGGGCTTTTCCCCGTTTGGGCCGAGCGCGGGAAGGAGCTGGGCTGAGCACAGGCCGAAGCAAAGCACTGTACATGAGCCGCATAGTGCGATTTTCTTTTTCTAAAGGATTTTATTATTATTATTATTATTATTTAAGTTTTGTCCACTGTTTTTAATTAATGATAATTGCTCAAGTAACAGTGTATAATTGTCTCTAATTAAAATTGAACTAACGAGATATTTTAATTAGAGATTTTTTTATGTTTTATTTTGGCATTATGTATACACATGATTACATACTGACCAACGTTGTTTGTAGTCATGTGTCGCCATATTAATTGTTGAAGTTCTTTTCATTTTCTGCCCAACGATGATATGAATTAGAACTGTAGTTTTGCATGTTATTAATCAGACCAATGTAGGGTTAATTGCATGCAATACATTTTTTATATTATTTCTAATTTTCCATGTATTTTAATGTTTAGCAATAAATGCTTCGAATGTTGCCGCCACAATTGACAACATTGAACAGCTTACGGAAGCCCGCTTGGAAAGAAAGAATTTCAGTTGTCCTTGAAGTTTTAGACCTTGACTATGCGTTAAGGGTGACTTCTCCCATTCCCCCCACCGACGGTGAGGATAATTATGATGGGAAAAAGAAAACTTATGATGCTAATGTTGAAAAATGGGAGCGGTCCAACCGCCTGTCACTAATGATCATGAAGACCTCTATCTCAGTTGGGATCAGGGGAGCAATCCCAGATTCTAAAAATGCTAAGGAGTACCTGGCTTCAGTTGAGGAGAAATTCAAAGGCTCCACTAAGGTTTATGCCAGTACTTTAATCCAAAGGCTCTTATCCACTAAGTATGACGGGTCCAGCAGCATAAGAGAGCATATCATGATGATGACTGATATAGCTGAAAAACTCAAGGGCATGGACACGGAGATATCCGATGGTTTCCTAGTCCACTTTATTATGACTTCTCTTCCTTCTGAGTACACTGCTTTTAAGATAAATTACAATACTCAGAAAGATAAATGGAGCATGAGCGATCTAATTGCCATGTCTGTCCAGGAGGAAGAAAGAATAAGGACCGAAAAGAAAGATTTTGTGAATCAAGTTGGCGGTCTTAGCAAAAGGAAGTTCTCAGGGGATTTCAAATCCAAGAAAAGGCTGCACTACTCCCCTAATTCAGATAAGTCAGGGCCGAAGGCGCACAATGCACTAAGCCCTATGTTGCTCCCGCTGGAGCACTTAATGGGAATACATTTCGAAGGGGAGAATGGATTGTCTCATTAAGGAAGAGATTCTCCACCCATTAGATTTCTCTGACTCAGACCACTACATTGATTTCATTAAAGGAAAATATGTAAAGCAAATAAAGAAGGGAGCAACTCGCAGCACAGGACTATTAGAATTAATTCATACTGATATTTGTGGTCCTTTTCCTGTGACATCAGTGGATGGTTTTGATTCCTTCATCACATTCACTGATGATTTCTCCCGTTATGGTTATGTTGGACCGAAAAGGCAACTAGACAGGGGTGAATAGGAGCACGCTCACTTTTTCAACCAAGATCAGATTCAATACAAATTTCACTCTAATAGCTATGGAAGCTATGAAGATCAATATACCAGTACAGCGAAGACTAGTATTGAATCCAATCTAAACCCCGAAGCAAAACAACCAAAATCAACACGGGCTAAAATTCTAAGTGTTGGGCGGTCTGTCCTCTGTGTTAATGGCGGTCGGACCGGTCACCTTGGGCGGTCGACCTCCAGTCTGATGAATAGTAAAAATAGCCCGAAAAACGAAGTTGCAAATAGATGTAACTTTTGATCTACAACTCCAAACTTGATAAAACTTGGAACACACCTTTTCTAGGATGTCAGGAACCTATTCCAATCAAAGATCGTGAAGATTCTTGGAAAAGTTACGACATTTTTCCGTTTGAGAGGAGGATGGTTCAAAACCGAGTCAAAACGAAAACTAGATTCAAAAACTTGCTCGTGGGTGATTGATAATCAAGATGATCCTAGATGTGTTCCCACATGTCACAGCAAGCTAGATCACATGAAGAAATCAATCAAAGACTCACGAATAAAGGAAAGATTCAAAATCACCAAATGGAGAGAAGGAAGGCAAAGAGACACATCTTTGAGCAAACTTTCCTTTGATTGATTTGATAGGGTTTGGGTTTACAGCCACTCCATCAATGGAGGAAAAAGCCAAATCCAAGAGCATGAAATCAAATCAAAACCCTCTAGATCCATAACCTCCACTAATCCTCTCCCTAAGCAAAACTAGTGTTTCAACAATAATGAAAGGGTTGAGGGGGTGCAGCCACCTCCCTCCTCTATTTATAGCGGAGGCTTAGACCTTCTAGAAGATTAACTTAAATGGGCTCCCGTTAAGGCCCAACACAAACGGGTCACACACACACGCATTTTAAAGCGCCGTCTTCAACACCTCTTGACCTAAACCGCTTCTCTTTGCGTCGTCTTGCGCCGCGGGTTGGCAAAAGGTCACCAAGGTAGTATTTGGTAAGATTACCAAAATACCCCTTCTCGGTCCTTCTCCGAAGACCGAGTCCATCTGCGCGAAGCACTTCGCCTGCTCCGCCACGTGTAGGTTGATCAACGGCTCTCTCCATGTCGGCAAGTCTCTCCCATCCGGCTCCCACCGAAACCACCATGGCACTTGTACCGACTCCCGCGCCGCTTGATCAAACCAGTCGCACCGAACTGTTCGTTCGGTCCTCTTTGTCCATTCTGCACCATACTTGAGTTCATTGACCTCACCCGGTATTGTCGATCGTTTTGGACCTCAGCTCTCCAAGCCTAGTCCCGATCATCCTCGCCGTTGACCATCGTTGACCACCAAGCAACCTGCACAACAATAGACAAGTAAATCGAATCCGAGAATAAGTTCTTCACAACTTGACCCACGTTAGTCAAAACATGCATCATGCAACACATATGCACTGAAACTCATGACTTTGACCTAACAACCGAACATCGCCGCCACAACGGGCGACGATCAAGTGACAACCGGTCAGACCGCCCTCGTGGTCGGTCGATCGCCACCTTACCGCTCGACCGCCACCGGTTGGCGGTCGGACGATCACGGATGGGACTTAGCCAAAATTTGGCCCCTGAAATCCCAGACCCTACTGGAATTTTATATCACAAATAACTTTTGACTGGAGACTCCAAAAATCATGAGACCAAGTGCAATAGACTCTCCTCTCTTGCATGCACCCTCTATTTCTGGCCCAGCTCAAAATATCACCTCTGATAACTTGTCGGTCCGACCGCCTATGGGTCGGTTAGATCGTTATGAATCGGCCGACCGCCACCTGGCGGTCGACTTCGGCTCGCTTTCGACAGAATCGCTTTTTCCGAAAACTCGTGAAACGACAAACCGTTAACGCCATTGCCAATTGTCACATCATCCTAAGATCTGGAGTATATCCCCATGATATCCACAATCTCCCCCTTGATGAACACATTGGCAATAATCCAGAAAATGTAATTTGAAGGTTTGAAAAGTACAATACTTTCATTTTCGCACAAAGGCACAACTTGGTCCATAAGCAAGAGAAAGCAATGGAAATGACCAAGCTGGCATCAGAATAGCATAGGTATGTGAGATAAGGCAAAAGAAAGCATAAAAACTTTGATTTTCAAAAAAATATCAAAAATCTCACTTAAGGTCCATATGAAAGAACAATTGTTCAATTGACCTTGGATCATCGTGAGAATTAATAAATGCAAATCAAGTTCAGAAGAGTCAATAAGATAATAAGAATGCAATTCAAAAACTCCCCCTCACTAAGATCCACAAATTTCAGAAAAATGTCAAAATTTCAATTTCTCCCCCTTTGTTCAGTATTAACATTTTTTAACACATCTTCTCCCCCTTTGACAATAGAGTCATCAAGGAATCACGCCTTCCTCTCATCCAGACATAACAAATGCAGAATGAAGAAAGAAGCATAAAAAAATTATGCATGAAGTGCAATGGAGTGGCTTTATTTTTGTATTTTTCAATTTTTGATTATAAAAAGCTTTGGAGATTACCCAGAAGAACAGGCCAGCATTTCTAATATTGCACAAACAATATATCAAGCCTAACAGCGCTAGCAAGATCATGATAAGATATATATATATATATCAAAGCTAAGCGCGAAGGCTCAAATATAAAGCAATAAATATGATCAATTTAAGCAAAACTTCAAATTCAGCAAGTTCATCAACAGGGATCCTAAAGTGAAACTGGCCATGTCAAAATGTCAAAGTAAGATAAAAAAATATAACAAAGACCACATTAAGAGTCAATCAGGTCCTGTATTGAATCATTTTGCTCAGATTTCTCAAAAGCTCATTTGTCAACAGTTTTCTCATATGCACTGAATATTGAAGTTGACTAATGATCTAACTTAGTGACAAGATCCTGGACTAGGAGCCATCCACAAACTCATCCTAAGCTTCGACCAGAAGTTGATTAAAGGTATATCTTAGTAAAGAAGATCCTGAACTAGGAGCCATCCGCAAACTCTTTCTAAGCTTCTACTAGGGCGACAAATCTTGAGGTTCATGTCATTTCTGACAAGCAGTCCCATGAGATCGTTTGGATCATCAAACTATCTCCAAGTTCATGTCTTTGACAAGCAGTCTCGTAAGAGTAGTTTGGCACATTTTAAGCATAAGACAATCTTGATTTTTTTAGTTTTCACAGGAGCAGTTTTAGAATCTCAAGAACACAAAAAGCTCAAGTAATGGTCAATTTTAGATTCAAGAGCTAACAAAGCAATTCTGACAGGGCCAATGTCACAAAAGGAGCACTAATTGTGCAACTAGCTAAAACATCCACAAATTGCAATTTTTAGTTCCAGTTGTTTTAGAGTTCTAGCTCATACAACAAAGACTTATCTGTATATGTGAAAACATGATAATTCTAGCAAGTCAAGGAACTAGACATGGCATTGAGCAAGAATTGAAATACTAAAGCTCCAAAGGGTAATAGGCAAAGCTTCATCAATTTTAAAAGATAAGCAGAAAATCTTATATTACAATGTATCTTTTTGGATTTTTCATACCACTTGTTGTATTTTTCATATTAATGCAATATAATACAATGAGATGCAATAAAAAGCCTAAAAACCTAAAAAGTTCAAAAAGATCAATAAGTTCAGAAAAAGAACAATAAAAGATCAAAAGAACAAGGTAAGATCAGAAAAAATCGAACTCCCCCTCAAACCAACCCATAGGGATAAATTACCCCTAACTCGCTTCTCAAGGTGGCAAACCTAGTTGGGTCTAAAGGCTTGGTGAGGATATCAGCCGATTGAGCCTCTGATCGCATGAAGTGCAAGACAATATCACCCTTCTCGACATGGTCTCTAAGGAAGTGATAGCGAATGTCTATGTGCTTGGTCCTAGAGTGTTGCACAGGGTTCTTAGCAATGTTAATAGCAGAAGTGTTATCATAGAAAAGAGGAACACTAGCAAAATTTAACCCAGAGTCCTTAAGAGTGGATACCATCCACAAAATCTGACTACAGCAACTAGCAGCAGCTACATATTCAGCTTCAGCAATAGATTGTGCAATAGAAGACTGCTTCCTAGAAGACCAAGAAACAAGAGAAGTGCCTAGGAAGTGACAAGTGCCCGAGGTACTCTTCCTATCAAGCCGACAGCCGAAAAAATCAGAATCAGAAAACCCCCGAATGGGCAAAGACGAAGAACAGGAGTACCAAATGTCATACTTAAGGGTAAAGTGTAAATACCTGAATATACGCTTAACAGCTTGGCGATGGAAAGCTCTTGGAGACGCCTGAAACCTCGCGCAGAGGCAGACTGTGAAGTGGATATCTGGTCTTGAGGCTGTCAGGTACAGGAGAGAGCCGATCATGCTGCGGTACTCGCGTTGATCCACGGCTTCTCCTTCCTCATCTGGATCCAAAACAGTCGAAGTCGCCATGGGAGTGGCGATTGGCTTGCAGTCACCCATGTCGAAGCGTTTGAGCAGGTCCTTAGTATACTTCGTCTGATGGATGAAGATCCCTTCCTTACATTGCTTGATTTGAAGCCCCAGAAAGTAATTGAGCTCTCCCATCATGCTCATCTCAAATTCCCTGGACATAGTCTCAGAAAAGCTGGAAACAAGAGCATGTGATGAACCACCAAAGATAATATCATCAACGTAAATCTGAGCAAGCAGGAAGTCATTGCCACGCCTAAGAATGAACAAAATCTTGTCTACCTTACCCATCTCAAAATCATTCTTAAGTAAGAAGGTCTTAAGCCTATCATACCAGGCTCTAGGGGCTTGTTTAAGACCATACAAGACTTTGGACAGCTTGAAGATATGATGTGGGTTCTTGGGATTCTCAAAGCCTGGGGGTTGCCTAACATACACTTCCTCCTCTATGTAACCATTCAAAAAGGCACTCTTAACATCCATCTGATATAATTTAAAGCCCTTAGATGCAGCAAATGCAAGCAGAATGCGAATGGCTTCTAGTCTAGCAACAGGTGCAAAGGTCTCATCAAAATCTAACCCCTCAACTTGGCTAAACCCCTGAGCTACCAACCTATCCTTGTTTCTAATCACAGAACCATCATCATTTTGTTTGTTTTTTAAAACCCAGCGGGTTCCTATAACATTATGACCACTAGGAGGTTCTAGGTTCTAGACCTTATTGAAGGACCGAAATGGCAACAGAGGGGGGGTGAATGGTGCTTTAAAATTAATAACTACCCTTTGCTGTAATTAAATAAGACCTACAAAGTCCTCTGGATATCTCAAGAAGAGTGAAGCAAAATCAGAGAACAAAAACAGAAGTTTCAGATCGCTCGAGAAATCGGAAGTTCCGATTTTACCCGATAGTTCCGCACTCGGAAGTTCCGGTTCATCTGGAAGTTCCGCTGCGAGTTCCGCTGCGATGAGTTCCGCCGTGGTCAATCGGAAGTTCGATTGTCCCGACCAAGAACAATCGCTCGGTTTTTCCCAAAATCCAAAGTGCTAAATCTTGAATGCTCTTCTCGGTCAAGTTTCACAGACATCATCCTAAGCAACATCTTGACCTCATGGAGAAGAATCGCAAACAAAGATTCAACAAACAAGCCAAAATCGGATTTCTTGAAGAAGGGCAAGAGAGACCAAAACCCACGATAAACAAGATTCTCTGATTCTTAGTTCATGAAACCTTGAGGATGCATTAGCAATATAAAAACGACTCTAGATATCAAGTTTCAAGCTATTTCATAGGACGAATCAAAAGATGCATCAAAACCTAAATATTCAACAAGAACAGGAGGAGAATAAGAGAGGCACAAATGAGTAATCAAAACTTCAGAGTTTCATTGATAGAATCAAGAGATTACAGAGGAAACACAGAGGAAAGATTACAAAGATTTTCAGTTCATCCTCTCCCTCTCAACAAGCTCTCAAAAAGCAAAACAAACCCCTTTTTAGAGCTAACCCTAATTTTACTCTCAAAAGTCTAACCCTAACCTGTGGTTCTCCCTATTTATAGCCTTGGCTAATGGGCCTCCAACCCATTAAGCCCGCTACACCCGAACGGAACCGCCTCCACTTTTGCCGCTGCGAAAAGACCCTTTCGCCTTTGCGCACCTTCCGAAGCCTCCGACACCTTGTTGTGCACGACTTGCAACCGCTTCAAGATTCACGCCGTCTTCGACACATCCCGACCGCTTCGACCTCAACGCCTCCGCGCCTAGTCCGTCCACGTCTCGCCACGACTCCATCTTGATGCCCCGCAATCAACACGACAAAAACACATCACATAGCATTGCACAATAATATAGCATCAACATTTGTATAAGACTCAAACTCATACAAACTCAAAATCACAATTTAATCTTCTCTCGCACGCTTCGACACAATCGGAAGTTCCGATTTAACACAAATGAAGTTCCGATTTCGAACATCCGCACTTGTCGAAATATCGGAAGTTCGCGATCAACATCTGCGGTACTTCCGATTATCCTAACAACCGACTTCCTGCATTTTTAATTCGATTTGATATCTCAGAGAACACTTAATGTCAGAATTATCGGACACTCCGCTACCCCTTGTGCGGAAGTTCCGATTTCCTTCAGCCGAACTCAAAACCCAGATAAATCGGAAGTTCCTTTTTCCAACACCGGTAGTTCCGATTAATCGGAACTTCCGCTCCATACACAGCGGTAGTTCCGATTTCCCTGAAACAGCCCAGAAACAGTTCAAACTGAAAACCTCAACTCACAATCTAATCAACACACTTGTCAAATACTCATCACTCAGAGTGGAGGACCTCTCACATGGTCTCTCAATCTCCCCCTTGATGAGTATATTGACAATTACCGAAAAAGCATAAGATGAGTTTGAGATTACAGTCAACCAAGGTCTAAACAGGAGTAATTAAGCTCAAGACCAATGTTGACTAAAAGAGAAAGACTTGAGATGAGATGAAAGAGCAATTTTCGCACAAAAACTCAAGGCTTTTCTTCAGAAGGCTTTTTCTCACAAATATTCTCCCCCTTTGGCAATAAAATCATCAATTTGTAGAAAAGGGAGGAAAAGACTATATGATGTTCATTTTAAGCATTAGGAGCCATGTAGATTATCCAAAATGACTATTAGAGTATTACACCAAGCCATAACACAGAAGAATGCTATCAAGATCATGACAATCGACGTATAGAAGAGCTAAGACAATCTGATTAATGATCCAGTTCTTTTGCAAGTCAAATAAGTCAAGATTGAAATCTAGCTAAAGATATCCAAGGATGATGCAAGCCATGTCAAATAATCTAAGATGAACCAAGAACTCATACTGAACAGTTTAGAGTGCTACCAGTTGAAGAAGGACTCATTTTATCCAGGACTTGGTCTCTTTAGAGATAAGCATTTTTAGCACAAGTTTCTTTTTCTGAAGACTTTTTATGGTTTTATCTCAGTAAAGCAAGCTTTGGACTAGGTGCCATCCACAACTGCCTCCTAAGCTTCAACCATTTTTTTTTATTTTAAACCATGTGCTAGATCTCAAGCCTTATGCGACCACTCCAAGCAACAGACTTAAGGAGGTGATCTTAGGTCATCCAAGGCTCCCCCTGAGTTCATGCCTAGTGCAATGGCAAGCCGTCTCATGAGAAAGATTTGGTGAGATCAGTTTTTTCGCACACAAGAGATCATATTTGCTTTTGAAGTTTTTAGACCAGTGATTAGAGATAAGTCATGTTTCTTACCAAACCAAGCTTACTCAAAAGTTCAAAAGACATTCAAGACTCAACTCAGCCTACTTGACATGGCGAAAATCATAAAAGGATAGATTTAACCAGACTAGTCTCAAGAGCTATCATGACAAGATTTTAATTCAAGTTTAGCATGTTTAAATACCTTAGCATGGCATAGACTAAACTACACATAAAAAGTCATGATAGATCTAGCAGTTTAGCATAAGTCATGGCAAGATGTAAAAGGTGAAAACAGATCATAAGGGATAATAAACAAGGCTCCATTTGATTATTATGCAATGCTTGATGAAATACACAAAAATCCAGATTCCCTTCAGAATGAAATGCATCTTTTAATTCAGGTTGAGATATGACACAATTAAGAATATGGAATAACCAAGAATAACTCCCCCTGAACCAAAGGAACAAAAACGAGAATCTGATAAGTAACCCAGAAAAGGCAGTCCTTTAGAGCATAGAAAAGATATAGAGAAAACTATCGCTCAGACAGACTCTTATCTACCCCATATGATTCTAGGACTATTAGCTGATCTACACAAACACTAAGGAGCAAACACTGTCCCTGTCTACCCAAGGGTGGCCCGACCCCTGCTAGAACCTATAAGAAGTGAGTAAGCTCTACTTAGAGAGGGAAGAGACAGCTAATAAGCAGCATCCTAGAAGCACAAGACAAGAAGTAGCAGTCAAAGCAATGTGGCAAGAGAAACACTCTAACCTATGCTGGAAGGACTTCGACCCGAAATATTAAAAGAAATGAAACCAGAAAGGAGTAAGCGTATAATATAATATAATACAGTAGTAGCACAACGCTCCCCCTCACAAAGAAATCCGTAAGGACAAACCACCACAAGCTCTCCCGCAGAAATAAAACCGAGAGTCGCCCAGAGGCTTAGTGAAAATATCTGCCAGCTGGTGCTCACTCTCCACAAACTGGAGTACAATGTCACCCTTCTCTACATGGTCTCTAAGAAAGTGATATCTTATATCAATATGCTTGGTCCGAGAATGTTGCACTGGATTCTTGGCAATGCAAATCGCAGACGTGTTATCACAGAAGAGTGGAACGCAGTCGATAGATAACCCGAAATCCTGCAGGGTCGAGACCATCCAAAGCACTTGGCTACAAAGAATCGGCTGCAAAGAACGTGCTCGGCCTCTGCAGTGGACTGCGCAACACCGGATTGCTTCCTCGACGACCAGGAGACAAGAGAAGTACCAATGAATTGACAAGTGCCAGAAGTGCTCTTCCTATCTATCCTACAGCCAGCGAAATCTGCATCGGAGAAGGCTCTAAGAGATAGACAAGAAGATGAAGAGTACCAGATGCCATAGTCAATGGTAGCTCGAAGGTACCGAAAGATACGCTTCACCGCCTGACGGTGAGATACGCGAGGAGAAGCTCGAATCGAGCACAAAGACACACGTAAAAGTGTATGTCCGGTCTCGAGGTCGTGAGGTACAAGAGAGAGCCAATCATGCTCCTAAAATCCTTTTGGTCAACAGTTTCGCCGCCTTCATCCGGATCCAGAGCACCAGATGCCATTGGAGTTGATATCGGCTTTCCATCATTCATGTCGAAACGCTCAGAGGTCTCGAGTGTATTTGCCTTGATGAAGAAAGGTACCCTCCGAGTCTGCTTGATTTGGAAGCCAAGGAAGAAGCTCAACTCGCCCATCATGCTCATTTCAAACTCCGAGCTCATGACATCGGAAAATTGGGAAACGAGCATGCGAGGAGCCGCCAAAGATAATGTCATCCACGAGATCCGACGAGCAAAAGATCGGTGCCAAGACGGCGGATGAACAAGGTTTTGTCAATTTTACCCATCTCAAAACCATGGCTCGTGAGATAGGACTTAAGCCTTTCATACCAAGCTCGGGAGCTCGCTTGAGTCCATACAAAGCTTTGGAAAGCCTGTAGACATGGTTAGGGTATTTGGGGTTCTCGAAACTGTGAGGTCAGTCGACATAGACTTCTTCCTCAATAAGGCCATTGAGGAAGGCACTCTTGACATCCATCTGTAAAGCTTGAAACCCTTAGAAGCCGCAAAGGCGGCAGATTCTAATGGCTTCAAGTCTAGCTACAGGGCAAAGGTCTCTTCAAATCTAGACCTCAACTTGAGAGTACCCCGAGCTACCACCGCCTTGTTTCAATGACTAACCCAACTTCACTTTGCTTGTTCTTGAACACCCATTTGGTCCCAATGATATTGTGACCTTGAGGGGCTCAACAAGGGACCGACCTTGTTTCTCTCAAAGTTTTCCAACTCCTCATGCATAGCGTTTGTCCAAGACTCGTCGATAGAGCATGACAAACGCCTTTGGGCTCAAATGAGGCGACGAAGGCGTAATGGAGACAAGAGAGACAAACCACCTTAGAACGTGTGACACGCTCAAAGAGGTCTCCAATGATCTCTCTCAAGGATGGTCCTTTGAATGTGTCTTGGAGGTCCAGGTGAGATGAAGAAGTGGCCTCTACCTCATTAGCGACGAGATAGGGACAGAGCCACTAGCTTCGTAAGAAGCGTAAGGTAGTAACGATCTCCTCGAGGTGCGGTGGAAGAGGGCACCTCAAGAGGAAGAGAAGGAGCTGGATCTGTAAACAACCCTCATCTCCATCCTCCTCATCGCCCACAAAGATGGACTCGGTCGCTCTAAGGAACTCGAGATATCGTGCCTAGTCCTGGGATGGCCTCATCAAGGTCACCTCACTGTGTTTCTAACAATTTACTAGACTCGCAGCCTGCACTCTATAGGCACGAGAAGAAGTCGAGTAACCTGTAAAGATCCCATCACAAGATCGTGACTCGAACTTATCTAGGTTCCTGGACTTGAATAAAACACTTGCAACCAAACACACGAAAATGCGAGACGCTGGGTTTTCGCCATATCTCAACTCATAAGAAGTGCGATGCAAGAGTGCCCAAGAAAACTCATAGAAACATGACAAGCAAGAGCAATTGCCTCATTTCAAAACTTCCTAGGTGTAGAGTACTCATCAAGCATCGTCCCGCCATCTCGACTAAGGTACGGTTCTTCCTCTCCACAACGCCATTTTGTTGAGGGACGATGGAGACGAGAACCGGTGCTCTACACTGCCTCACCACAAAAACTCTCAAAGTAGGAATTCTTGAACTCGGTGCCATTATCGGTCGAATTGCTCGTAATGCACCGGGAGCTCAACAGAAAGCCTACTAAAAGACCACGAAAAGAGTAAACGCCTCATCCTTCGAGGCTAAGAAAATACCCAAGAATACCTCGAGAAGTCATCGACCACGACAAGTGCGTACCACTTCCCTCCCATCGATCGCACTCTAGCCGGTCCCATCAGGTCCATATGGAGCATTGACCAGTGCATCCGTCATAGTCATCAGAATCGAGGATGTGAAGCGGCAACCATTTTGCCGCGCGGCAAGGAGCACAAACAAGATCCTTGACCATTTTGAGTTTTGGCAAACCACGAATGAGATCGTGGCCGCTAACTCGGTCGATGATCAAATCCTATATGACCAAGTCTCCTATGCCGTAAAGTCAAATCACGGATTCGTAAGCAATTAAACATCGGAGAGGATCACCAGAAGATCCAGAAAAATCAGCACGAAAGATCCTCCCATGTCGAGAAATCCCGCAAACTAGACTACCCGAAGAATCAAGAATTTTGCAACTATTTTTCTTAAAGCTCACCTCGAAACCGTCATCGGTAAGCTGAGAGACTGAAAGCAGATTATACTGCAGCTTACTTACTAAGGCAACATCTTTTAAAATAAAAGAATCATTAATGCTCACAGTACCTTTAGCGATGACGCGCCCAAATGAAGCATCTCCGAAAGTGATCGTCTCATCACCTGGAGCGCGGGCTAGGGAAGAAAACCAACGAGACTCACCAGTCATATGACGTGAACAACCGGAGTCTACAATCCAGATCTTTCCCTTCCCAGGCCGGCGACCCTGAGTCAAACAGAGAGTAAAGTCTCAGTACTGGGGTGAATCAACAGTGATTTTGGCACCCAATACTGAGTAACACGACGAATAGATGAAGTACTCAAGCACGATCGACCTCTATCTACCCTACGCTCTCACACTCAACAAGTCAAAGATCTCACTGTTGGTTTGGATCCGATCGCTATGGAAGAGCGAGTCGGTGCCATAAATATGTCGATCTCGCCACGGTAGCTATCTCGAAAGGAAAAACGAGATCTACCCTCAGGACGGCGGAAGTTACGACCGAAGGGAGCATGAGGACGAAACTCAGAAAACTCAGAAAAACCAAGTCCTCGATGCTGCCCAAAATCATCAGATGGAACAAACCTAGACCTCGTGTTGGTCTTAGGTGCACTCAAGATCTGGGGCTGACCCTGAATGTGCCTAAGAGACTCAACACGGTCTCTACGCGCGATCTTGGCGCGCCTGAAGCAATGATCAACTAAATGTCCATCTTTCGGCGAAGGTGCAATGATACTTCCTCGAGGGGAAAGTCGCAGTGGAATCACCTTGTCGCCGTAAATCCTTTGAACAAAACCCGCTGACTTAAAATTTACTTTCTCAGTCCTGGGCTTAGTTTTGATCACACCTGGTGCTATGGTTTTGAGCACGATAGGTGGATGCTTCCTCATATCCTCCTGGATATCATACCCTAGACCTTGATTGAATCTGCAAATTTTTGATTTGTCTAGAATGAGATTGAGCTTCTTCTTACCTCCTACAAACTTCTCGAGAGTGTTCATAAGATACTGACACTCCCGAAAGAGAGAGGTGCAAGAAGAGCAGGGGGAAGAAGAGACAGCAGAAGGTAAGGGAGCAGAAGAAGAACCAACAGCAGAGGAAAGATTGGCTTGTGCACGCACAAATGACTTTGGGGGACAATCCTCTCACTAGCGATTGGTTCACGTTACTAGGCGCCTCTACCAAACCCTTAGACTTCTTCCCAAAGACACACAATACAAGCAGATGATTGTGTCTCTAGAAGATCCTTAGTTAGCTTCACACATTTTTCATCCAATGCAACCAAATCACATTTTAGTTTATTACAATGACTGCACGGTGAGCTAACAAGGTCCTTAGAAGCATACTGAGCCAATTTGTTATCGTGATCAATCATTTCTTGAAACCGCTAGATACTGATTCTAATTCAAATTAACTTAGGACAGCTTTAAACAAGAAACAATAGGCTCTAGTAGCGCAGCCTTGAAATTCAAGAATTTTGTGATCCGCCTGCTTTAGGTTCATCTTGAGTTTATTACAATTTTCACAAGTTTCAGTGCAGATCAAGCAACATGGTATAAAGACCTCTAAACGAATTGTCCTTAACCTCACATGAGGTGCAAGCAATAGCCTCAATAGTAGTGGATGCAGAGATGCTACCCTACTCATCTCTAATTCAAAGAAGAAGGCTAATGTTCTCTACCTTAATCATGTCAAGTTCAGAGGACACACTATCATGTAAGGTCCTTAGTTTATCCATATCATCAATCAAAGCACAAGATGTGTCACATTCATCACGGAGGGAGCGGATGTAAGTGAAGTAAGCTCCGTGATAGTCTAGCTACTTCCTTCTCCAATACGTAACACTTAGCCCTAGACTTAGCATGAAATCTACCTAGCTTAAGAAAAGCATCATTAAGTCGGTCGAGGTGGGACTAACCTCGCCGGAGTCGGAGTACACTCATTGTCGCTCGATTCGCCTCGAGGGCCATGAAGCACATGCCAAGAAGTTGCCGCGCCCTGGGATCATGATCGCCCTTCCCATCATCGCCACTCCACCCTCCACCACGCCGGTGTCCGCCTGTCGAGGGCGGTGAGGACGCGATGGAACAGCCTTCTTTGCCTTCCCAAAGTTGCGGAACTTCTTCTTGCCTTGATCAGTCTTTGGGCTTCGTGTTGCGGTTCTTGTCGATGTAGTCGTTCTTGTTTGGACCGCCATAGTCACCTTTGCCCTTCCCAAGCTTGGGACGGTTTGCTTGGATGTGGTTGGGGCCACCACACTCAAACAAATCACAGACCTCCTCTTTACCATCCCTCCTCTTGTAAGCATGAGAAAACTTCCGAGCTAGGAGGGCTAGTCGCTCATCCTCAAGCCGCCTAACCGATCATCGCTATGTCACAGAGCGCCTAGGAGAACCCGCGTGACGACTCGTAAGAAGATCCAGAGGTGGGATCGGTGACTAAGGCCATCGATCGTGACTTCGACCTTCGAGACAATGTCAATCTCGTGAGTCTTGAGACGCGAGTAAAGCGCATCAAGAGTCGTGGTCGAGAGGTCCGTGCTATCCTTGATGGTAGTCACTTTCATCTCCCGCACACGAAGATCGAGTGCGTAAAGCATCTGTCGAGCGCTATCCGAGTCGGGTATGTAAGACCGACCGCCGGAGGTTGCTCAAAATCTTATGAAAACGCGAAAAGCACTCGTCAAGAGATTCACCAAAGAAGCATCTCAAATTTACTATATTCTCGCTTGAACTGGTCTTGTCGAACCGTCTTAATCGAGTGGTGCCTCATGGTATGCATCGAGGGTCACCCGATGTCATAAGCGTAAATCAAATGAGAAATACGATCAAACTCATACGCTCAAACCACGAATGATAATGTTCCTTGCCTTAGCATTTGCCTCAACATCGACCATATTTCCCACATTGATGTTCTCATCGGCAGAACAAAGAACCTCGACTTTCACCTTTCTCCGGATGGCATACCCTTGAGCACGGATATACGTTTCCATTCGGCTCTTCCGTAAGGGTAATCCGGACCATCAAAGACCGGAGGCTTGGTGGAATACTTGTCCGCTTGTTATGGCTCAAGACCGGTTAAGATCTATAAAGAAGAGCTAACCGCTCGATACCAATTGAAGGACCAAATGGCAACAGAGGGGGTGAATGGTGCTTTAAAATTAATAACTCCCCTTTGCTGTAATTAAATAAGACCTACAAAGTCCTCTGGATATCTCAAGAAGAGTGAAGCAAAATCAGAGAACAAAAACAGAAGTTTCAGACTGTTCTGGAGAAATCGGAAGTTCCGATTTTACCCGGCGGTAGTTCCGCACTCCGGAAGTTCCGGTTCAAGGGAAGTTCCGCTGCAGATAGTTCGCCGTGGTCAATCGGAAGTTCGATTGTCCCGACCAAGAACGATCTTCGGGTTTTCCCAAAAATCCAAAGTGCTAAATCTTGAATGCTCTTCTCTGGTCAAGTTTCACAGGACATCATCCTAAGCAACATCTTGACCTCATGGAGAAGAATCGCAAACAAAGATTCAACAAACAAGCCAAAATCGGATTTCTTGAAGAAGGGGCAAGAGAGACCAAAACCCACGATAAACAAGATTCTCTGATTCTTAGTTCATGAAACCTTGAGGATGCATTAGCAATATAAAAACGACTCTAGATATCAAGTTTCAAGCTATTTCATAGGACGAATCAAAAGATGCATCAAAACCTAAATATTCAACAAGAACAGGAGGAGAATAAGAGAGGCACAAATGAGTAATCAAAACTTCAGAGTTTCATTGATAGAATCAAGAGATTACAGAGGAAACACAGAGGAAAGATTACAAAGATTTTCAGTTCATCCTCTCCCTCTCAACAAGCTCTCAAAAAGCAAAACAAACCCCTTTTTAGAGCTAACCCTAATTTTTACTCTCAAAAGTCTAACCCTAACTCCAGGGTTCTCCCCTATTTATAGCCTTGGCTAATGGGCCTCCAACCCATTAAGCCCGCTACACCCGAACGGAACCGCCTCCACTTTTGCCGCTTTGCGAAAAGACCCTTTCGCCCCTTGCGCACCTTCTGGAAGCCTCCCGTACACCTTGTTGTGCACGACTTGCAACCGCTTCAAGATTCACGCCGTCTTCGACACATCCCGACCGTTCTGACCTCAACGCCCAAATACCTAGTCCGGTCCACGTGTCTCGCCACGACTCCATCTTGATGCCCCGCAACAACACAGCATAAAAACACATCACATAGCATTGCACAATAACATAGCATCAACATTTGTATAAGACTCAAACTCATACAAACTCAAAATCACAATTTAATCTTCTACGCACGAGCTCGACACAATCGAAGTTCCGCGATTTAACACAAATGAAGTTCCGATTTCCGGAACATCCGCACTTGTCAGGAATATCGGAAGTTCCGCGATCAACACTGCGGTACTTCCGATTATCCGGAACAACCGACTTCCCAGATTTTTAATTCCGATTTGATATCTCAGAGAACACTCAATGTCAGTATTATCGGACACTCCGCTACCCCTTGTGCGGAAGTTCCGATTTCCTTCACCAACTCAAAACCGGATAAATCGGAAGTTCCTTTTCCAACACCGTAGTTCTTAATCGGAACTTCCGCTCCATACACAGCGGTAGTTCCGATTTCCCTGAAACAGCCCAGAAACAGTTCAAACTGAAAACCTCAACTCACAATCTAATCAACACACTTGTCAAATACTCATCACTCAGAGTGGAGGACCTCTCACATGGTCTCTCACTTATTCCTCTCAAAAGAACTCCTCATGCATGGCATTGACCCAACTAGAATCAGATAAAGCATGTGATATATCGCGGGGTTCAAAAGAAGCTACAAAAACAGAATGAGAATAGAGGTTTGGATCATGATACCTGGAGCGAGTGGCTCGCTCATGGAGATTATCTATCATCTGATCCGGAGGGTGCTGCCTTTGAATGTGAAGTGGCACACCCGGAGAGGAAAATACCTCTTCTACCTTCGCAGGTACTACTGATGATGAAGATGCAGCAGGTGCCTCAACTGAAGGCGAAGTAGTCACAACAGGTTCTTGTGCTGGAATAAGAGCGTCAACAGCAACAGGTGGAAGAGTATCATCGAGTCCATCATCATCTTCCTCTAAAAATATACTCTCTGTCACCTGTGTATCACCTAAAATATCTGATCTACCTCCAGGGCTAGTCTCGTCAAAAGTGACATTGCATGTCTCTTGAACCAGGTTAGTTTCAACATTAAAAACTCGAAAACCCCTTGAATGCGTAGGATAACCCAGAAATAAACCATCAAAAGTTCTTGACTCAAATTTATCTAGGTTTCCTGTCTTGAGAATAAAACACTTGGATCCAAAGACTCGAAAGTGCGAGACAGAGGGTTTTCTACAAAACCGAAGTTCATAAGGAGTCTTGCCCAAAGACGATCTCAAAAAGACACGATTTGCAATATGGTAAGCAGTAGAAATAGCTTCAGCCCAAAACCTCCTCGGAGTGCTATACTCATCTAGCATCATCCTAGCTATCTCGACTAGGGTCCTGTTCTTCCTTTCCACAACGTCATTTTGTTGAGGGATGTGTGGAGAGGAGAACTGATGCTCAATTCCACGCTCAGCACAAAAAGAAGCAAAAGAGGCATTCTTGAACTCCGTGCCAATGTCACTGCGGATCGCTCTCAAGGCACTCGAAAGTTCAGAAGCCAAACGAAGAACAAGATCATGATAATGATCAAAAGCTTCATCCTTCGAAGCAATAAAGAACACCCAAGTGTATCTAGAAAAATCATCGACTATGACAAGAATGTACCATTTTTCACCAACTGACCGAACCCTAGCGAGACCAACAGTATCTATATGAAGCAACTGTCCCGGTTCGTCAGTCATGGACATAGTCACTGAAGGGTGTGAGGCGGCAACTTGCTTGCCATGCCTACAGGGCGCACATACAGCATCCTTGACGGCTTTGAGTTTGGGCAAACCTCTCATGAGGTCAAGGTTGCTAACTCGAGTCAGATGATCAAAACCAATGTGCCCCAAACGACGGTGTCAAAGCCAGAACTCAAAAAAAGAAGATGAATCAAGCACTTGAGAGAACCAGCAAGAGATTCAGAAAAACCAGCTCCAAAGATCCTAGCAACTCTAGTAATCCCTAAAACAAGCTCACCAGTTAAATCAAGCACCCGACAAGTATTTTTCTTAAATCTAGTTTCATAGCTGTAACATCCCAACTTTTGAGCCTTTTAAAATCATTTATTTATTTGCTTGTTGAAAATCTCATCATCTGCATTTTATTTGAATTTATATTAAAAGCTTAATATGGACTTTAAGGACAAAATAATTTAATATGATTAATTCCAACATCAACAATTGTCAAAACTATTTTATTTAGATTCTATATGCTTGGATATATTTTATAGAATTTTATAGAATTTTTCCAAGATCATTTGCTATTTTCTATTTGCTATTTGCATTTTTGGATTTATTAGAAAGAAAAAAATATATTTAAATCCCTCGGAACAGTGCTGGGCCGAAGCCCAACACTATTCCCGTGCGCCAGCCCATCTTCGGCTCTCTCGCGCCCTCGTCCGTTGGATGTGTGACGCGTGCCCCTCATTTTGATCGGACGCTCGCGCTCAACCCCGCCTTCCTCCGTTGGATGTTCGCCGCATGGCCTAACCCGCTGATCTCGCTCGCTCGCCCGCGCCTCGCTGCCGCTGCCAGGTGGGACCATCACCGAGTCGTCGTCTCTGCGGAGTCTTCTTCTTCCTCGCGCCCGTGCCTTCGCCCGCCATGGCCGAAGCTTGAAGCTTCGTCCGACAAAACCGATTTCGGTTGCTGATTCTTCGCGCCAACCCCACCAAATCATATCTCTGTTTATTCCTTATCTTTTCCAAACCGAATCAAACCCCGAATCCCTCTCAATCTTCGAGAATCAAAGATTTCAAACCCCCGGCCGTTTCGGACTCGAATTGGGGGTTTCCAATTCCGGCGTCCCCCGGGCCTATAAATACCCCCCTTAGGATCGCCCAGGCCGCCGCAACCCAGAGCCGCCACCCTCGTCTCCCCGATCGCTCTAGCGCCGCCGCAATCCAAGATTTAGGGTTTCCGACCGAGCATCTTCTCCGGCGAATTTCGTCGCCGTCGTTGTCGCCCTTGCCCCACCGACTGCACCACCGTGATCAACAAGGTCCCAGCTACCTCGTGCGCCCCTCCTCGTCGCCGGAGCACACTTCCGACAAAACCCGAAGCTCCACCGCCGATTCTTCCTCGCCGCCGGTCGCCACCGTCGTTGCCAGCTACTGGTAAGGGCACCCCTGAGTGCGCAATAGCACGGGGAACAATCTGGTACCCTTCGCCGCCGATGACTCGCCACCAAAGGCCGGTGACCATCGGGTCCCGAGCGCCGCCGCCGTCGTCGTCGGCTCGGCGCCCGGCATCGCCTCGATCTTTGGTGTGGCGGCAGCGTGGCGCCAAATCGCCAAAGACACGCGCACGTGGTTCACCATCACGCCAGATTCGACTTGGCTCGGTGAACCCGGGCCACCGTGAGCCCGATCAGCGACATGTGGGCCCACACCACAAGACGGTTTTTATTATTACTTATTTTATTTTCCCCGGCTGACGCAAGCATTGTGCAATAATTCAATTTCTTTAATAAAAATAATTCGAGAAATCCAATAAAATCCTAAATTAGGGTTTTAATTATTTTCCAATCTTCCAAGCCCATATCTTTTGCATCCGACCTCCGATTGAACCCATTCAAATTTTTAAATTCATATAAATCAAGATCTATTTAATGGTGAATTTTATTTGATTTTTGGAGTTGGTTTTGCCTTTGTTATTTATTTATTTTTGTTTCTTTTGTCTCGTTTGCGAGTAGACATCGATACTTCGGGAAGTTTTGCAGAAGAAGGAGCACCTCAAGACCAAGACCAATATCTATATCTATTCCAAGGCAAGTTATACCTTTGATCATATTGAACCCAGCTTTCAAAATACTTTGTTTCAATGTATTGCATTCTATTTCAAGTATTTATTTAAATGCTTTTGGGATAGTTATTAATCCAAGTTGTTATATCCACCTTGTCTATTGTATGCCATGATCTTTTGTCACCCTAGGTTGGTTCATTATTAGTTGGTATTATCGTAGCACCAACGTGGGTTGGTTAGATACGAGTAGACTGCTTAGCCATGCCACGAGTCATCATTTCATGTGAGTTGCAATTATAAACTTGACTAAGTGATTATGGAACTGTGTGATGAAACTGTGTGTGTTATGTGCTATTACTCGTTGATGGTATGTGTTGCACTTAATCAACAGGGTGGGAAAAGATTTAGACTGAGGCAAGTGGTGGATTCTGTGTGAATGGTGGAGCTGTGTGCTTTAAACTTTATGATTTGGGTTAAAACTGGAAGTCTTGCCTTGGTCAATTAAGGACTTAACTTTGTGCGCCATTGAACTGGGCCTTACTGTACGACCACATACCTAGTATGGGCTGGGCCTAACTTAGTAAGTTATGGAATCTTGACATTGACAACTCAGGTTGTATTTAAACTGTGTGATGGGCTGGAGGTGTGATATGTCACATCGCGGGACGGTTCGCTGCATCCCTGTCCAACGATGTGTGTCGTAACCAAACGCTGTGTGTATCGATTGGCTGGCAGGAAAGCACATCGGGAGTGTCATTGCTTGAGATGAAGTCTCTGAAAGGTTTTGTTATGGTCAGTGCTAGCTACACTGATTGTATCGTGTGGGTAAAGTGTACAACCTCTGCAGAGTGTTAAACCAAATCTATTCGAATAGCCGCGTCCTCGGTTATAGACATGCTCGGGAATTTCACACGAGGGGTAGATTTTCATGAAACATTTGGGAAGAGTCAGTTGTGTGAGATAACTTGTACAGCTGTGGGAATAACTTGTTTAGACTGTGTGTCCTTTGTGAAACCAATTGTTAAATTAATATTCTTTAATTGTTTTCAATTATGTTTTCAATCTATTATTTGTATTCAATTGCAAATTTTGCATTTCCACAAAATAACCACAGAAGTCATTTCTTTGGAATAAGCCATCATGTATAAATGCATTCTGTGGTATGACTTGCGAGTACGGTGTGTACTCACTCTTGCTAAACAAATCAACAGAAGTGGAGGAGTTGTCACTAGCTTTTGAAGAAGAGTTCTACGAAGGTTGATCGTTAGGGTCTTGATCCCAGTCAGTTGCCTGTGGTAAATTGATGGGAGCCCACTGGAGTTTACTTCGTTTCCGCTGCAGTTTATTCTTTATTGTCAGCCTTGCATGGCTTAATAAATGTAAAACTCGACCGTAAGGTCCCAACAGTTATTTGTTATTCAAAGTACTCGTTTATTCTTATATTCGTTGTATGGATGTGATATTTTATCGATGTGACACTGTGTGCACTAGCGTGATCCTGGACTAGTGCAGAATACACAAAGGGTCCAGATTTGCATATTTGGGTCCAGACAATAGCCATCATCAAGAAGTTGAGAGACAGAAAGCAAATTAAACCTTAGCTTATCCAAAAGGGCGACGTCCTTGAGGATGAACTTGTCACTTGATTATGTTTGAAATTCTATTATGAGCAATGGTTACACTAATATGAGAGTTATCTTGTCTAGGAGCATGATGATGAGCATGTGACACAAATCCTAAACCAGGTTTCTTATTTTCTACGTTACCATGTCTCATAAAAGCTCTAGGTTGATTGGATGAAATTCTAGCAAAAATTTTCTTATCATTTTTCAACCTACGCCAACAGAACTCAACCAAATGCCCATCCTTCTTGCAATAGGTGCAATGATACTTCATACCACTGGGAGAAGCACCCTTTGACTTAACAGATGGTTGGGAAAACCCGCAGATTTAAAAATAGTTTTTGTAGGTTGGGTTTTGAATTCAACTAACCCATTTTCCAAGACTTGAGTAACTTTTGGCTTAGAATTATCTTGGACAGAGTTGTATCATAATCCTTGCTTCTTATAAGGAGTTTTAGACTTGTCCAAAATCATGTTTAGTTGTTTCTTACCTTTAGAAAAATTTTCTAAGGTATCCTTAAGATAAGCATTTTCTTCTTCAAGATTAACACATGATTCATAAGTTTTACCCTTAATGGCTCTAGCATATCTCTCCTTATATAAGGTAGATTCAAGTTTAATAGTTTCGCAAGAGATACAAGTAGCAGAATCAATTCTATCCTTAAGCTTAGCAAATTTAGCTCTAACTGCATCTACTACGTCTTGTACTTCATGTTCTCGTTCAATGCAAAAAGTGCAAAGGCTAGAATCAACCACACCAGAAGCAACCAACTTGCTAGAATCTAAGCATTTTTCACATGGAATAGATTTAACCTTAACTAGCTCAGTCCTAGCATTTTCAAGTTGTTGCAAAGCAATATCATGAGCAGATTGCAGTTTAGCACATTCTGAGTGTAGAGTATGGCAGGAAGAACATTCATCAGATTCAAGAGTCTTAGCATTTGTAAGTTCTAAAGTCAAATTATCTACTTGAGACTCTAAGTCCTTGTTCCTGGCCATGATATACTCTAAAGCCTTATCCTGACTCATGAGTTGCTCAAAGATAGTTTCGCATCTATCAGAAAGGACATCATAGGAGAGAGGTACCTCATCGTCGTCGACGTCATCGGAGTCGGCCATGAAGCAAACGCCGGTGAAGTCCTTGGCCTTCCCCTTCTTCTTATCTTGAGGGATCTCCTCCTTGTCATCCTCGCTCCCGGAGTCCACATCGCTTAAGGATTGTTCCCCAAAAGCGGCAAGAACCCGGTGAGCTACCTTTGTCAGCTTTGCAGCATCAAATCTTGATTTGTTCCATTGAGGCTTCTTCCAAGCTGGCTTTCCCTCCTTATGGTTGCTCTTTCCTTTCAACTTGGGGCAATTTGCCCGGATATGATTAAGCTCACCACTCATAGCAAGTCACGGGACCTCCTCTCTTTCTGTTTCTCATATTGTTATAGGCCCGTGTGGCTTTTCTGACTATGAGGGCTAACTCGGCCTCAGGGAGACTCTCAAACTCCTCTTCATGGATTGCAGATAAACCAGCAAGCGAAAATCCAGAAGAAGACTCAGAAGACCCATTAGAAGCTCTCTTGAGCGGGTCTGCTACCAAGGTTATGTTTTCCTTCTTGAGATGATCAATCCTCTTGATCTCATGAGTCTTGAGCTTGCTATAGAGCATCTCCAAAGTCAGATCAGAGAAGTTGACGTTCTCCTCAATGGCGGTAGCCTTTATCTCCCACTCCTTGGTGTTGATTGCAGCCAAGAGGTGGGTCACATTTTCAGACTGAGAATATTCAATACCAACAGCTTTCATCTGATTAATCACTTTGTTAAAGCGACTGAAAATGTCATCGATGCTCTCTCCAGGACGCATCTCGAATTTGTTATATTCACACTTATAGACTGTCTGACGTACTTTCTTGATTTGGGACGAACCCTCATGGTAGGTTTCGAGGGTGTTCCAAATCTCGTGCGCAGTCTCAAGATTGCAAATCCGATCATACTCCTGTCTACCAAGCCCACCATATAAGAGGTTCTTTGCCTTATTATTGTTAGCCAAGAGGGTTGTTGAAGCCGGCGTCACAACTTCGGGAAGAATGAGAGGGGCTCGAACAACCTCCCATATAGCTTGTCCTTCGCTCTCAAGGAAGACTCGTATGCGATTCTTCCAATAGGTATAGTCGTGCACATCGAAGATATACGGCTTGGTGGAGTACTTTTCCATCGCCAAGCTCAGTGACCGGTTAAGATCAAGATTGAACTAACCGGGCTCTGATACCACTTGTTGGACCGAAAAGGCGACTAGAGGGGGGGTGAATAGGAGCACGCTCACTTTTTCAACCAAGATCAGATTCAATACAAATTTCACTCTAATAGCTATGGAAGCTATGAAGATCAATATACCAGTACAGCGGAAGACTAGTATTGAATCCAATCTAAACCCCGAAGCAAAACAACCGAAATTAACACAGGCTAAAATTCTAAGTGTTGGGCGGTCTGACCTCTGTGTTAATGGCAGTCGGACCGGTCACCTTGGGCAGTCGGACTGGTCACATTGGGCGGTCTGACCTCCAGTCTGATGAACAGTAAAAATAGCCCGAAAAACGAAGTTGCAAATAGATGTAACTTTCGATCTACAACTCCAATCTTGATGAAACTTGGAACACACCTTCTCTAGGATGTCAGGAACCTATTCCAATCGAAGATCGTGAAGATCCTTGGAAAAGTTATGACCTTTTTCCTTTTGAGAGGAGGATGGTTCAACACCGAGTCAAAATGAAAACTAGATCCAAAAACTTGCTCGTTGGTGATTGATGATCAAGATGATCCTAGATGTGTTCCCACATATCACAGCAAGCTAGATCATATGAAGAAATCAATCAAAAACTCACGAATCAAAGAAAGACTCAAAATCACCAAATAGAGAGAAGGAAGGTAAAGAGACACATCTTTGAGCAAACTTTCCTTAGATTGATTTGATAGGGTTTGGGTTTACAGCCACTCCATCAATAGAGGACAAAGCTCAATCTAAGAGCACGAAATCAAATCAAAACTCTCTAGAACCCTAACCTCCACTAATCATCTCCTTAAGCAAAACTAGGGTTTCAACAATAATGAAAGGGTTGAGGGGGTGCAGCCACCTCCCACCTCTATTTATAGTGGAGGCTTAGACCTTCTAGAAGATTAACTTAAATAGGCTCCCGTTAAGGCCCAACACAAACAGGTCACACACGCACACATTTTAAAACACCTTTTGACCTAAACAGCTTCTCTTTGCGTCGTCTTGCGCCGCGGGTTGGCAAAAGGTCACCAAGACGGTATTTGGTAATATTACAAAAATACCCCTTCTCGGTCCTTCTCCGAAGACCGAGTCCATCTGCGCGAAGCACTTCGCCTGCTCCGCCACGTGTAGGTTAATCAACGGCTCTCTCCATGTCGGCAAGTCTCTCCCATCCGGCTCTCACCGAAACCACCATGGCACTTGCACCGACTCGCGCCGCTGATCAAACCAACCGCACCGAATCGTCTGCTCGGTCCTCTTTGTCCATTCTGCAACATACTTGAGTTCATTGACCTCACCCGGCATTGTCGATCGTTCTGGATCTCAGCTCTCCAAGCCTAGTCCCGATCATCCTCGCCGTTGACCGTCGTTGACCACCAAGCAACCTGCACAACAATAGACAAGCAAATCGAATCTGGGAACAAGTTCTTCACAACTTGACCCACGTTAGTCAAAATATGCATCATGTAACACCTATGCACTGAAACTCATGACTTTGACCTAACAACCGAACATCGCCGCCACAACGGGCGACGATCAAGTGACAACCGGTCAGACCGCCCCTCAGGGTCGGTCTCGATCACCACCGGCCGGCCCGACCGCCACCGGTTGGCGGTCGATCACGGATGGGACTTAGCCAAAATTTGGCCCCTGAAATCCCAAACCCTACTGGAATTTTATATCACAAATAACGTTTGACTGGAGACTCCAAAAATCATGAGACCAAGTGCAATAGACTCTCCTCTCTTGCCTGCACCCTCTATTTTTGGCCCAGCTCAAAATATCACCTCTGATAACTTGCGGTCTGATCGCTTCTATGGTCGGTCGGGCCGACCATGAATCGGCCGATCGCCACCTGCCCGGCCGGCCCGATTCGCCTCGACAGAATCGCTTCTTTACCGAAAACTCGTGAAACGATAAACCGTTAACGCCATTGCCAATTGTCACATCATCCTAAGATCTGGAGTATATCCCCATGATATCCACATGTTATATTTTTCCCATTAGGGACCGATCTGAGTCACTTGATAAATTCAAGATATTTAAGGCTGAAGTTGAAAATCAGCACAACCTAAGAATTAAAGTGGTAAGATCGGACCGTGGGGGAGAATATTATGGTAGACATGCCCCTTATGGGCAAATTCCTGGTCCTTTCGCTAAGTTCCTTCAGGAAAATGGCATTATTGCCCAATATTCTACACCAGGTGAACCTCAGCAGAGTGGGGGTAGCTGAGAGACGCAAGCATAGTGATGAAGACTAGTCTTCAAGGCAACATCACTCTCTGAACAATGTGCTTAGTGAGCTACATTCTCGAGGGAAAACTCCTCGAGAAGATACCATAGCCGCTTACCATTGGGGAACAAGGGAAAATTGCAAGAAATGGTGACCACTCTGAAGACTAATCGTCAATCAATAAGGAAAGCGATCGAGTAAGTTACGCTTTGGCTAAACTTAAAGCTCAAGACCCCGCCTTAATGTTAAACCAATCGAAGCCGACTTCGATATCTCCGAATCGAGGCAAGTCGTCCGATTGAGGAAGCGAGTTTGCGACTAGGCTCTCCCCTTCGTAGTAATCTTGTAACTACCTTGTAAAGGCGATAATTTTTGTTAATGAGTAATATATGATCCGCCTCATTTCACGAAAATCATCTTGTCGAGTAGTTAGTAACTCAAAAGATAATAAACGAATGAAAGACTAAGAATTGAAGTCAAATTAATAACTTTATCCTAGCCCTCGACTATTTGCTTAGATTGTTTAGACAATTAAATAAATAGTGTTTAAAATGGGGTTTACCAAAGAGAGGTTTATTTAACTTATAGCTTTTGTTACGGTTGTCAAGCACCGGTCAAAAGAGTAGAAAGCGACTTGACACTAGGAAGTTCCTTCTAGTGGGCGTGACCATTTCGACTAGGTGATGTTCCCATCTCCGACTAGTTTAATCAAACCAAGAACAAAGAACTTGAGTTAAACAAACGCCTTAGAGTACTACTTCGATAAGTCTTTTCCATAGCAAAAGTAGGAGACTGAGCGACACTAGGAAGTTTCCTTCTAGTGGGTGGGACCACATGCAGAGAGGAAAGACTTGACTAGGTGTGTCTTCCTTCGACCGATTAAAACAAATCGAGTACACCAAAGGTGGTCACTTATGGATATGGTACGGAGAATGCTTAGCTATTCTAGTTTATCAACTGGTTTGTGGATGGATGCATTAAAGACAACCACACATATTCTTAATCGGGTTCCCAGTAAATCAGTACCTAAGACACCTTATGAATTATGGACTGGGAGGAAACCGAGTTTGAAATATTTGAGAGTGTGGGGTCGTCGTGCTGAAGCTAAGATATTTAATCCACATATTGGGAAATTAGATCCTAGGATAGTAAGTTGCCATTTTATTGTGTACCCTGAAAGATCTAAAGGGTATCGGTTTTACTGTCCTGATAGGACAACTAAGTTTGTAGAAACAAGACACGCTGTGTTCTTAGAAAATAACGAGGACCTGGAGCCTAGGAAAATAGATTTTGAAGAGAAGCGGGTTTACGTTCCTTCACCGCTTATCCCATAGACTTTTATTACTGCGCTTCAGGTGGTTGCACCTCCAGTACCGAATACTATTGATGCACCCACTGTTGAGGTCTCTGAAACTCCTAATATCATACCTAATGATGAGCCTCAGCAGTCTCCTGCGTCTCAGCAGCCTCCTGCAATAGCTGCTGAACCTATTAGAAGATCACAGTGGGAGAGAAGATATGTCATCCCAAATGATTATGTTGTTTATATGAATGAGGATATTAATGATATAGGGAAGGTAGATGATCCCACCTCTTATAAGAACCTATTAGAAGATCACAGTGGGAGAGAAGATATGTCATCCCAAATGATTATGTTGTTTATATGAATGAGGATATTAATGATATAGGGAAGGTAGATGATCCCACCTCTTATAAGGAAGCCATGATGAGTGAACATTCTCCTAAGTGGCTTGATTGGTTATTCAGATTCAGATTTTACGGGATGTGTTGATATTAAGAAATCCACGTCAGGTTATATCTTCACACTCGCTGGAGGAGCTATCTCGTGGAAAAGCTCCAAACAAACCCTTGCGGCATCTTCAACGATGCAAGCTGAGTTTGTGGCATGTTATGAGGCTACCAGGCAGGCTGTATGGCTTAAGAACTTTATTCCGAGTCTTAGAGTGGTAGACAGCATTTCTAAACCACTCACCTTATACAGTGATAACGAACCTGCAGTCTTTTATGCGAGTAACAACAAGTCAAGTGGTGCTGCCAAACACATCGACATTAAGTACCATGTTGTGAAAGACAGAATCCAGGATCAAACCATTAGTATCAACCATATTAGTACTAAGTCAATGCTTGCGGATCCGCTTACTAAAGGCTTACCACCCAATATATTTTGTGATCATGTTGCCGGCATGGGTTTATTGGAAAACCTCTGATTTTGGATAAAAGGACCTTAAAACAAACCAACTCCCATATAAGTATAATGTATATCCATTTCAAAATGGGATAGTACACTATTTGTACCGGGGTCGTATGACACTTCATTGGCCATGCGACATATTATCTTGGTATGCTATTTTTATTGAAGATGAACTTATGATGTTAGCCTTTCGATCAAAGGGGAGAATGTTGGGTTGATCTCGGCAACAAACCCCGAGATTCAAGGGGGGCAAAGCCCCACTAGCGCCCTGATCGGGGGCGTAACCAACTTGTGGTTACTGGTCCCATTCACCCAGCGCAAGATTAAAAGGTGGGACTCGGCAAGCCTCTTGTGCGCGTGTTCTTGGCTACGAAAGTCCAACACAATACCCGATCTACTAAGTGTGCTGTGGTGAGCGAAGGTCGAACCGTCGGCATCACCGTGACGCCGCCATCACCACTACAATATCTTCGCCTCAGGCCGACACTCTCCTGCCCTCTCCAGCACCGACGTCGACCAACTCTAAGCCTCAATGGCATCCTCAGGCTCAGGTACACGCACTCACGCTTCCGCTCAAATGATTAGACTAGGTGTTCATTTATGTGCTAGGGTTAATCATGTTTACATTAAGGTTTTACTTTCAGATATTGCCTACAGTAACATCAGTTATACTCAAATAAAGATTGACGCAAACTACAACGGTTACAGATAAACCTCACGATGGTTTATAAGCACATAAGGAACAATCTTTGGAAGAGCATTTGAAACTATCTTGATAGTCTCCAAGGCCTACAGGATTGAATAAGAACAGCTTGAGTAATGAAATATACATAAATGTAAATGAAAAAACTTCGTACAGAAAGCAGAATAAATCAAGCAACTAACCATACTTGGAGTGTCTACTTTCTTGGTATGAACTCTATCTTCGGATAGATAAACAGATATACTACCTGAATTCCCCTGGCTATTACCAGCTCCATGCAGATTGCCATTAACAGATATATATTCCAGTGAAGTATTTGTGCCAGATTCATCTTCGCCTGACGTATTATCACTACCATTCTCAACAGTTGAGCGAGAAACTGGTGCTTCTGAACCCGGGGAACCTTCAATACCTTGATGATCTTTCTGTGTGCCCTCGATTAAACTCGCTGCCAATGCTAGCTTAGCTGTTATGGATTCAGATCCTTGTAGGTTTTCATGTTTGCTCAATGCAGCTGCTTCTCCCATAGAATTAGCAATGGACAGGTTAGTGAAACCAACAGTATCTCCAGCAGACATTTGTTTACTTGATCGACTCCCTTCAATGTGCATCTTGAGTGCTGTAATTTCACTGCAGTCATTCAGCTCCTTCCTCTGGAAATCCAGTGATTGCTTCAGGTCTTGAACCTTACATAAAACTACTACATTAGAGAAGTTCAGAAGATTTAAAATGTCAACCATCTGGATGATTTCTGAGAGACTATTACCGTTTTCTCTCTTTTATGTCCATGTGTGCAGCTTCCAAAGACTTTCTTAAAGCAGCAACCGGGCTAATAGCCACTTCCCTGCTCTTCATCGAGGAGTCCTTTTCAGCACAGAGCCTTTCATTGTCCTTCATTAGTGTTTGGTTTTCTCGAAGAATGGATATTTTTTTTCCTGAGATATGTAATAAAAATGATCAAGTAAAGAATGTTTATAAGTTCTGGGCTTGCAAGGAAAAACACAAGATAAACTGACATTTAAAATGCTCAAGAAAAAGGAAAGTTAAACAGAACCACAATATGAACATTGTTCGAGACCAAAGGCATCGAATGGTAAATTTTGCTATTGATTTATTCTAGATAATTCTATTTCAAAATCCTTGCATTGTCTTATGCAGCAGTTTTCACTTTTCACTTTCCTTTGCCATTGAACTGTCCATTGTACATGTATAGCATAAACTCGTTAATTATGCCCACAGAGTTTAACTTGCAACCACGATTGACTACGCTGTAGATTTTTCTGAATATCAGCAAGCTACTTGGTTGCTGTCAAAGAAATGCATGATGCTAGTATATGTCATAGTTTTTGTAAATTTTCAGGACTTTTGGAATACATTGGTAATTTCGTTAGAAAAGAAACCACTATGATAAGATGTAGACTGAATTCAGTGCTTACTCTCAGTGGAAGATTGATGAAATAAGAAACAGCAAGTACAAGGCATCTAATGGTTGTCAATTTGTCATATATAACACTGTAATGCATCAAGCTGTAGTCAGACAATCTATACTGTTATATAATGCAACAGTTTTGATTAGGATTTGCCAACCTAACACCCTCTAAACAACAATAGCAGTTGACTGGTTTTGATGTTTCATCTCCACGGCTCCTGTAACACCCCCGTTTTCGAACGGTGAATAGTGTCTACTTTTCGTCTTCTGTATTTGATTCGCAGTTTCGATCGGCAGTATTTTCGAAAAATTTGTGAGTTGCTTTCAAGCTCGAGTTTGTGTTTCAAATGTTTTGGCACTTTCAAAATTTCAAATTCGAGTTGTAGCTCCTCTTTTCGGTTTTGGGGCCTTAACCCAATCTAGCAAACCCCTCCTCCCCCTTGGGCTCAGCCCGTTCCTTCCTCAGCCAGCCAGCCCCTTTCCAGCGCTGCCTATGCCTCCGGCCCGCTCTGCTTTCCCTCTGGCTTCGGCCCACTACTTCTTCTTCCCCAGAGCTGGCTCGGCCCAGCCTCTCTCCCTCCCGAGCCATCTTCTCCCCCTCTCTCTCTCAGCGCCGCCCTCAGCCTCTCTCCCCGTGCGGCGTCAACACCAACCCCCGTCGCCTCCCTCTGTCGCCATCAGCTCTGCCCAACCCCCGTCACCCTCCTCTGGCTGTCCCAGTGCCACCAGCCCCTGCGACGGCCATCCCGCGCCCATGCCGCGCCTCCCTCCGCCCGGTCCGTGCGGCGCCCCCCATTGCTGTGCTCTCTCCTCCGACCGGACCAAGCGCGGTTGCAGTGTCGACCACTGCCTTCACACACACAAGCTGCCCAGAGCCCCAGAGTCGTCGCCGCCCATGCCGCTGCTTCACCTGCTCCAACGTGCGCACAGGAGCCCATACCGAGCTCCTCGGGACTCGGCGATGCCCGGCCTCTCTCCTTTCGGCCCTCCCCTTTTCGGTCGCCTACAAGAACCCCAAGCACCCCTTCTACCTCCCCGCTCCATCCCCTTGCTCCCAGGTAAGCGCCAGTGCTTTTGCCGAGCTCCCCCCCTTTTCAGCCGAGCCGCTCCACCACCGATCTCCCTCCTCCGGCGAGCTCCCGGCGCCGCCACCCCGTCACCGTGCGCCACCACCACCCAGGAGTGCTCCCCTCCAACCCCGAAGCCTCCGGACCACCGTAGCTCCGGATCGGCTTCATCTTCCCCGCTCCCGGCCGCCTCTCTCTCCACCGCCGATCTCCCCCACCCGACCAGCTTCCGCCGCCATTGTTGGCCAGGTGAGCTACGGAGGACCTCACCGACGCCAGGCTCCCCACTTCTCCGGCGCGCGCTGGTCATCATCGCCCGCACCGGCCGAGCTCTCGCCGCCGCCTCCTTCGGCCGCGCCGCCGCTCCGGCCAAACTCCGGCGCCGTCTCCACCACCACCGGGACCGCCTCACCGAGGGGAACCCATTTTGGGTAACCCCCGGCGCCGCCGCCCCTTCCTCCGCCGGCCACAAGCCGCGCTGCCCTCGGCTCTCCCCTGCCGTCCCGTTGTCGGACAAGGCCGGAATCAGAGTCCGGTTATTGCGGCGACATCGCCTTTTAATCGCTAATCTCAATTTAATTATCCATAAGTAACAACTTGTATCGCTGACGTGTGGACCCGGCCGCACAGTAATGGCAAGGGTTAACACGGGTTTTTGTTTTCATTGACTGACATGTGGGCCCGAGTAACTATTCCGTGAACCGGTGAACCGTGGACCGACGCTATACGTGTTGGCCTTCGGCCCACGTAACAGTGCGCGTGGACCAACCCTATGCGCTGATGACACGTGTCGGCACCACGATTTACTGCGATTTCTGTTTTTCCATTCAATTGGAAATTCTGTTGAAAGCTTCAAAAATTCATAACTTCCTCATTTTAGCTCCAAAAATTATGAATCTTTTTCCTAAAATTTTCTAAAATCAAGACCTTACTAATGGCACTGGTCTTGCTTAATTTGGAGTTCATTTGCTTGGTGATTTGTATTTATTTGCTCTCTTTTGCTATTGTCTTTTCCGGTACGTGCGTCCGAGTAGGGTTCGAAGAAGCGGAAGGCCCCCACCTCGGACAAGCTCAAGAAGACCTAGATCCCTCTACCTATAACCAAGGCGAGTTAACACTTTGATCATATTGATCCCACATTTATGCAAATTATGTTCTTTTAAAGTATCAAAATGCATGCTTTATTTCTATGCAAATGTATGTCAAACACTCTAAGGTAGTTAAATGCCTACTTGCTGATTAATAAATTATTATTCCATTTCCTTGAAAATTGAACTTCCAATATCCTTGTCACCCTAGTAAATATCTGGTAACCTACTAGTTATAGGTCGTACTTAAACGCCATGCTAGACTTGTTTAAGTACCGGGGTATTACCTACCCCAAATCATCATCCTTTAATCATCATCAATTGTTTTGGGCAGTCATTGGGGAGAATGACTGAACTGGTTGGATAATTTGTTTTATACTTCTCCAAAACTCTAAAAATTTGCTAATACCCATCTGGGCGGATGGTAAGCTAGAGGGTAAATGGTTGGGTGCTAATGTAGCCCAGGATATTTTTGTGGATGGTATGTGGTAAGAACCGCCCAGATGATCTTAAGGACTTCATCCTGTGATGACCTCCTATTGCAAAACCGTACAGCCACAAGTCTATAATGGTGTCGACCTGGCTAACTAATTGGTGTCCTTCGGTACGAGCTGCACCATTGGAGGGGCATCCCATCACCGTGAGCCCACGAGGCTACGGGTTGGGGTATGCGACTTGCGGAACCTAGGCGTAAGTCGTATGGCGCAAGGGGGGGTCTGGGCGTAGTGGTTGTCGGGTCCCACGGGAACGAAACCCCGCTCAGGTGAAACCTTAGCGGGTGCGGCAAATATCGAGGGATGCCTTGTAAAAAGCCCTTGTGATAATCTCCCCTTGATTCACATGTCTACGGAAACGTGTGTACATATCAAGCTGATTATCTCTTGTGGGTAAAGATGTACAATCTCTGTAGAGAATAAAAGCATTCGAATAGTAGTGCCCACGGTCAAGGGCGGGCAAAGGAACTTACTAGATATAGTTCTATTTCAAAAACTTTTATGGGTGGGATGAAAAATGTGCGGGGCTCACCTAGCCTTGGATTTGATTTTCCCTGGGTATTCTTACCCGGTGCTGGTAATAGGTGGGTATGACCACCACAAGAAAAAGAAGCATGAGACAGAGTTTCCGATGGAGGGAATCTCTGCTGTTATTACTTATTGCATAATTAATATCTTTAAAAATGCAAATTTTGTTAAAATGCTTAAAGATAGGACTTTCTAATAATCGTATTTATAAATGTTGCTTTACGCAAATAAAAGAACCCGAGCCTTCCTTGTTAAACTGTGCATGAATATTACTAGATCTGTTGTGTTGGCTCATGAGCATGGTAGTTGTGCTCACCTCGCTCTCCCAAAACCCTTGGATGATCTGGACCAAGGAGACTATGCATATTATGAGGATCCAGAAGCCGATGGACAAGGATGCGATGAAGAGTAGTCTAGTTCTGTAGTTTAGATCTCGCCTCAGTCTAGTAGACTTGTTGGTACTTGTGTATAACTAATATTATCTAGGCTCTCGGATAATATTAGTCATACACAAAACACCCCGGTCGCTGCCTGTGGAGAGATGTGCCCCATCCCCTTTTGCTTCCGCTGTAGCCACGATCTTTGGTGATGTAACACCTTTGGCCTGACGGCCCTTCTGTAAAAACTTGACCCGACGCGGTCTATGTTACCTTGACTGTCTGTAATATATGTGTTGGTCTTATTTCACGCTTGTATGAGATGATACAGTAATGTACCTGTGAGTGCTACCTACTGATCCAGGGAGTAGTACATGGTTTCACAGAGGATTCGGGTTTACGAAATCCGGGTCCGACAGAGCTGGTATCAGAGCATACGACCGTAGGAGTCTTAGTTAGACTGGTCGAGCCTAAGGACTCGAGTCCTATTTTCAAAACCTAAGAAAAACTTTTGCAAAAATATAAAGTATTATTGCTTTACTCATCACTCTTAGTTTTGTACTTACCCATATTTTCTTTTGTTTACTGACTTGTCTCTTGTTTCAAAATTTGTAGATGGCTGCCCCTTCGTCTGATGGACCCTGGGACTACTACTCCCACTGAGAGCACGAAGGGCAATATGTGGATCTCCTTCGTCAGCTGATGCAGTATCTTGGGTTCACCCGTCCTCCTCTCTATAGAGGCCGGACGACGAGGATCTTGGACCGCGAGTCTTGGACCGTGGAGGTTTTCCTCTACGCCAGGACCGGCGAGTTCAACCCCCACACCTTCCAGGGCGACGCGCCTCGCCACAGCTGCCACGACGCAATCCAGGACGCTGCTCGTGTCGCCTGCACCCGCCTGTGCTGGCTATACGAGGATCTCTTGCTGAGGTCCCCCTTCTTCTTCTTCCCGTATCTCCCTGACGGAGAGCAGACCCCGGAGGTCTTCGACGCCAGGGACAACGACCCTCGCTTGACCCAACAAGTCCAGCTTACTCAGGCCATGACGGCGACTATCAACGCCGCCATGGAGGAGGTGGCCCAGCTCCGGATGTTACTCACTGGCAGTTATGCCCACTCCGACACCCTCCGCAACAACCTGGTCAGGACCGACGAGGCCCACTCCGCTGCCGTCCAAGAGAGGGACGCCGCTCTCGCAGAGTTGGCGCGTCTCACTGCCACCACCGCGGTCCCGCTCGGCCGCCGCCCGATTCGATCTTGGCTCCGGCTCGATTCGCCACGGCCGCCGCCTCGGCGTCGGGACACTCGATCGGCCCCTCGGCTCGCCGACGAGGAGGGCGGCCGCGCATGAGTGTGCGACGCCTCAGTCCGCCGCTCCGCATCGTCATCGGAGAGTCCAGCCGTGGACGCAGCCGCTCCCGCTCCCGCTCCCGATCACCCAGCATCGGTAGCGACCGCTCCCGCTCTACTTCGCCGTCCTTCAGCCAGAGCCGCTCCCGTTCCCGTTCCCCGGGCAACTGCGCAGCTTGCGGCAGTAAGCACCCGTAGGTGGAGTAGTCAGGCTTAGAATAGGTTAGCTAGCAGTGCTTGCTAGGCAGTCTTTTGGTTGCAAGCACTCTTTGCTCTTTTCTTTTGTAGACGAATGTTTGTACCTGGCATCATGGCTTAGCATGGCCTATATGCTGTGTTCTAAAGTCATGTAATGTTTAACCCCTTATTGTAATGCAGTCATTATGGACCTTGTGTTGTTTTTATTCGATCTTGTTTCAGTTTGAGTTCCTTTATGCTATTCTAGAGGGCTAGCCAACCCTCGTATAACCCCTCTTTAGCCCTGAGCCTCAGTTTTTCTTCAGATGCCTCCCAGAAGAGCTGCTGCTCCCGCCCGCGGAGCCTTCGCAAGAGGTCGTGGAAGAGGCCGTGGAAATGGCCAAGGTCGTGGCCAAGAGCAGAATCTGCCACCGCCACCACCAGCAAACCCGACCATGGCCCAAGTGTTGTTGCAGCAAACTCAGATTCTGCAAGCCCTGTTGAGCAGTCAGCAGGCTGGACCCGCCGGCCGCACTTCAAAACTTGCAGACTTTCTTCGCACTAGGCCACTTACCTTTGCAGCGGCAAGTGAGCCTCTTGAAGTAGAAGACTGGCTCCGTGATACAGAGAAGAAGCTCCGGTTAGCCCGTTGCTCCGAAGAAGACAAGGTGGACTTTGCCACCCACCAGCTCAAAGGAGCCGCTGCTGCATGGTGGGATAATTACCTTGCCACCAGGCACTCTGACAGCACAACAACAGAAGAAGAAGAAGAGGAAGCTGAGCCAGACATAGCCTCATCTTCAGCAGGGAATCAGCCAAACCCTGCTACCACTGAAGAGGTAAATGAAATACCCCAAGAGGGAGCTGAAACTGATTGGCAACCAATCCCGTGGGCTGAATTCAAGACAGCCTTTAAAGCAAACTTTGTGCCAGCTGGCACGATGAGGTTGAAGAAAAACGAATTCAGGACTCTTAAGCAAGGCAACCTATCAGTGAATGAGTACCTCACTAAGTTCAATCAGCTCGCTCGCTATGCCCCCAGTGACATAGCAAATGAAGAAGAAAAGATTGACCGCTTTATTGAAGGTATGCGTGAGGAGATGAGAGGCCAACTCATTCTTCATGACTACTCCAGCTTCCACCACCTCATCAACAAGGCCCTAATACTGGAAAATGAAAAGAAGGCCGCAGAAGCTAGCCGCAAGCGTAAGCTAGCCTTTCAGAGGCCACAGGGTAGCTATCCTCAGAAGACCCCTTTTCAAGGCAGTTCTTCCTTCAGACCCCCTGCCGCCGTGCCACAGAAGACTGCAGTTTTTGCCCCGCGTACTCAAGGAAGCGGTTTTCACAACCTTCGCCCCACTGGGCCACCCGCCGCAGTCAACCCTGCAGCTGACCTCCGTTGCTTTAGTTGTGGAGAGAAGGGGCATTTCGCCAATAGGTGCCCTCATCGTCAGAATACCGCTGCAAAGACTAAACCAGGAGCTGCCCCAGCACTAGGCCAAGGATCTGGCCAAAGCAAGAGTCTCCAGTCATCTCAAGCCTCAAGGTCTACTCCGACACCGAGTCGTGGCCGGGTGAACCACGTCACAGCAGAGGAGGCCCAGGAAGCCTCAGGAGTGCTAATGGGTACGTTCTCTATTAATTCAGTACATGCGCAAGTTTTGTTTGATTCTGGAGCTTCGCACTCTTTTGTTTCAAGGAAGTTTGTTGAAAGGCTTAAGTTGCCAACCTTTAAGTTAAAGAAACCTGTGGTGCTAAGTTCACCCGGGGGATCTCTCTTTGCTACCTCAGTCAGCCCCAAAGTAGAGATTGCTTTGGAAAACTCTGGATTCCTAGCAACCCTCATTGTGCTAGAATCCCAAACTCTTGATATCATCCTAGGGATGGATTGGTTGGCTAGATACCATGGATTATTAGACTGTGCCAATAGAAAAGTGGTGCTCACCAAGATCCCAGGGATCGTAATAGAAGTTAGTGTGGATCGTTCCTCCCCTTCTGTTTTCTTGGTCCACCACTTGGAGGAGTTGTCCCTAGAGACAACACCCGTAGTCCAAGCTTATCCCGATGTCTTTCCAGAAGAATTGCCAGGCATGCCTCCAGATAGAGATGTTGAGTTTGTGATCAACTTGAAGCCAGGAACAGCTCCACTTGCCAAGAGACCTTATCGGATGACCGTCGATGAACTGGAAGAACTCAAGACCCAGCTCGAAGATCTGTAGGAAAAAGGATTTATCAGACCTAGTTCTTCTCCCTGGGGTTCACCAGTGCTCTTTGTAAGGAAGAAGGATGGCTCCGCCAGACTGTGTGTGGATTACAGGGGACTTAATGATGTTACGATTAAAAACAAGTTCCCCCTGCCCCGCATTGACGACCTGTTTGATCAGTTGTCAGGAGCCGCAGTTTTCTCCAAGATAGACCTAAGATCTGGGTACCATCAACTCAAGATCAGGAATGAGGATATTCCTAAGACGGCTTTTACCACTCGGTATGGCCTGTTTGAGTTCACGGTAATGCCGTTTGGATTAACCAATGCACCGGCTTACTTCATGAACCTTATGAATAAAGTATTCATGGAATACCTAGACAAGTTTGTGGTCGTATTCATAGACGACATCTTGATCTACTCTAGGACTCAAGATGAGCATGCCCATCATCTGCGATTGGTCCTAGATATGCTGAGGGATCACCAGCTTTTTGCTAAGTTCAGTAAATGTTACTTTTGGCTTCAGAAGATCAGTTTCCTCGGGCACATTGTATCCGCCGGAGGAATTGCTGTAGACCCATCCAAAGTAGAAGCTGTAACTGAATGGAAGCAGCCTGCATCAGTTTCAGAAGTGCGTAGTTTTCTCGGTTTGGCCGGATACTACAGACGCTTCATAGAAGGGTTCTCAAAGATCTCCAAGCCGATGACCCAACTGCTGAAAAAGGAAAAGAAGTATGATTGGACCGAAGCTTGTGAGCAGAGTTTCCAGGAATTAAAGAAGAAATTGACTTCTGCACCTGTGCTTGTTCTACCAGACATACATCAGGACTTCGAAGTCTATTGTGACGCCTCGCGCCAAGGGCTTGGATGTGTCCTCATGCAAGGAGGAAAAGTGGTAGCCTATGCATCCAGACAACTCCGCCCTCATGAAGACAACTACCCAACTCATGATTTGGAGTTAGCAGCAGTAGTGCATGCCCTAAAAATTTGGCGGCATTACTTAATTGGAAATCATTGTAATATTTACACTGACCATAAGAGTCTCAAGTACATTTTCACTCAAACAGATCTCAACCTTCGGCAAAGAAGATGGCTAGAGCTAATAAAGGATTATAATTTGGATATCCATTACCATCCTGGAAAGGCTAATGTGGTCGCTGACGCATTGAGCCGCAAGCCCTACTGCAATAATGTCTTGGTTCAAGAGCAGCAGCCTGAGCTCCACAAGGAATTTGAAAGCTCAACCTTTGGTTGATAGAACAAGGTGCCACGGATGCTGTGGAAGCACATCCAACTCTAGAAGAGCAGATCAAGACCGCCCAACTAGGACATTCTGGAGTCCAGAGGTTCAAGCAACTCATGGCAGAAGGAAAGGCCCCGAAGTTGATTGAAGATCCGCAAGGAATCTTATGGTTTGAGAGACGCCTCCTTGTTCCCCACCAGAAGGAACTCAAGGACCTGATTCTGAAAGAAGCCCACAGCTCAGGTTATACTCTGCACCCGGGCAGCACCAAGATGTATCAAGACTTGAAAACTTTGTATTGGTGGCCGCGAATGAAAAGAGACATAGCAGAGTATGTAGCTTGTTGTGATGTATGCCAGCGAGTCAAAGCCGAACATCAAAGGCGGCGGATTGCTTCAACCACTTGCAAATACCCGAGTGGAAATGGGAAGAAATCAGAATGGATTTCATTACAGGATTGCCACGAACCAAATCTGGATATGATTCAGTATGGGTCATAGTGGATAGATTGACTAAGGTGGCTCATTTCATCCCGGTAAATACAACTTTCAAAGGGGACAAATTGGCCGAGTTATATATGGCTCGCATTGTATGCTTGCATGGAGTACCTAAGACGATAGTCTCAGATCGAGGTTCTCAATTTACCTCGCATTTCTGGGCTAGTTTGCATGATGCCCTTGGAACGCACCTTGCCTTGATCTGACTTACCACCCTCGGATCGATGGTCAAAAGAAAGAACAAACCAAATTCTTGAAGACATGCTTGAGCTTGTGCTTTGGAGTTTACAGTAGATCGGAAAAATGTCTACCATATGCCGAGTTTGCATATAACAACAGCCTATCGCCTAGTCGAAAATGTCCCCGTTTGAAGCACTCTATGGAAGAAAATGCAGAACCCCTCTGCATTGGTCAGAATCAGGTGAAGGATACATCTTCGGACCAGATACCCTCAAGCAGGCAGAAGAGAAAGTTCGACTGATCAGAGACCGTCTTCAAGCAGCTCAGGCTCGACAGAAGAGTTATGCTGACAACCGACGAAGGAAATTGAACTTTGAAGTGGGAGATAATGTATATCTCAAGGTTTCCCCACTCCGTGGAACTCGAAGGTTTAAAGTAAAAGGGAAGCTTGCGCCAAGATACATAGGCCCGTTCGACACGCTAAGCGAGGAGAAGTTGCCTATCAGTTGGAACTACCGGAGAATTTGTCAGACGTGCACAATGTGTTTCACGTCTCCCAGCTTAAGAAATGTCTTAGGGTTCCTGAAGAGCAAACCCCAGTTGAAGCCATCGCCCTTCAGAAAGATCTGACCTACTCAGAGCATCCGGTCAAGATCCTAGACATCATCGAGAAGCAAACAAGACGCCGAACTATCCGACTGTGTAAAGTCCAATGGAGCAACCACACTGCAAGAGAAGCCACCTGGGAGCGCGAAGACCAGTTGAAGCAGGACTTCCTGTACCTATTTCCAGAGTAGCCCGAATCTCGGGGTCGAGATTCCGTTTAAGGTGGGTAGGTTTGTAACAACCCCGTTTTCGAACGGTGAATAGTATCTACTTTTCGTCTTCTGTATTTGATTCGCAGTTTCGATCGGCAGTATTTTCGAAAAATTTGTGAGTTGCTTTCAAGCTCGAGTTTGTGTTTCAAATGTTTTGGCACTTTCAAAATTTCAAATTCGAGTTGTAGCTCCTCTTTTCGGTTTTGGGGCCTTAACCCAATCTAGCAAACCCCTCCTCCCCCTTGGGCTCAGCCCGTTCCTTCCTCTCACCACCAAATTTCTTCAGTACGCTTATGCCTCGGCCGCTCTGCTTTCCCTCTGGCTTCGGCCCACTCCTTCTTCTTCCCCAGAGCTGGCTCGGCCCAGCCTCTCTCCCTCCCGAGCCATCTTCTCCCCCTCTCTCTCTCAGCGCCGCCCTCAGCCTCTCTCCCCGTGCGGCGTCAACACCAACCCCCGTCGCCTCCCTCTGTCGCCATCAGCTCCGCCCAACCCCCGTCACCCTCCTCTGGCTGTCCCAGTGCCACCAGCCCCTGCGACGGCCATCCCGCGCCCATGCCGCGCCTCCCTCCGCCCGGTTCGTGCGGCGCCCCCCATTGTTGTGATCTCTCCTCCGTCCGGACCAAGCGCGGTTGCAGTCGTCGACCTGCCTGTGCTGCCGTCGTCAGAGCGCCAGTGAGTCGCCGTCGCCGCCCATGCCGCTGCTTCACCTGCTCCAACGTGCGCACAGGAGCCCATACCGAGCTCCTCGGGACTCGGCGATGCCCGGCCTCTCTCCTTTCGGCCCACCCCTTTTCGGTCGCCTACAAGAACCCCAAGCACCCCTTCTACCTCCCCGCTCCATCCCCTTGCTCCCAGGTAAGCGCCAGTGCTTTTGCCGAGCTCCCCCCTTTCAGCCGAGCCGCTCCACCACCGATCTCCCTCCTCCGGCGAGCTCCCGGCGCCGCCACCCCGTCACCGTGCGCCACCACCACCCAGGAGTGCTCCCCTCCAACCCCGAAGCCTTCGGACCACCGTAGCTCCGGATCGGCTTCATCTTCCCCGCTCCCAGCCGCCTCTCTCTCCACCGCCGGTCTCCCCCACCCGACCAGCTTCCGCCGCCATTGTTGGCCAGGTGAGCTACGGAGGACCTCACCGACGCTGTGCTCCCCCACTTCTCCGAAGCGCCGCGCCTGGTCATCATCGCCCGCACCGGCCGAGCTCTCGCCGCCGCCTCCTTCGGCCGCGCCGCCGCTCCGGCCAAACGCCGGCGCCGTCTCCACCACCACCGGGACCGCCTCACCGAGGGGAACCCATTTTGGGTAACCCCCGGCGCCGCCGCCCCTTCCTCCGCCGGCCACAAGCCGCGCCGCCCTCGGCTCTCCCCTGCCGTCCCGTTGTCGGACGAGGCCGGGAACTGTAGCCGGTTATTGCCGGCGATTACTGTTCCTTTTAATCGCTAATCTCAGTTTAATTAGCCATAAGTAACAACTTGTATCGCTGACGTGTGGACCCGGCTGCACAGTAATGGCAAGGGTTAACACGAGTTTTTGTTTTCTTAAAATGACATGTGGGCCCGAGTAACTATTCCGTGAACCGGTGAACCGTGGACCGACGCTATACGTGTTGGCCTTCGGCCCACGTAACAGTGCGCGTGGACCAACCCTATGCGCTGATGACACGTGTCGGCACCACGATTTACTGCGATTTCTGTTTTTCCATTCAATTGGAAATTCTGTTGAAAGCTTCAAAAATTCATAACTTCCTCATTTTAGCTCCAAAAATTATGAATCTTTTTCCTAAAATTTTCTAAAATCAAGACCTTACTAATGGCACTGGTCTTGCTTAATTTGGAGTTCATTTGCTTGGTGATTTGTATTTATTTGCTCTCTTTTGCTATTGTGTCTTTTAAGACGTGCGTCAAGTAGGGTTCGAAGAAGCGAAGGCCCCACCTCGGACAAGCTCAAGAAGACCTAGATCCCTCTACCTATAACCAAGGCGAGTTAACACTTTGATCATATTGATCCCACATTTATGCAAATTATGTTCTTTTAAAGTATCAAAATGCATGCTTTATTTCTATGCAAATGTATGTCAAACACTCTAAGGTAGTTAAATGCCTACTTGCTGATTAATAAATTATTATTCCATTTCCTTGAAAATTGAACTTCCAATATCCTTGTCACCCTAGTAAATATCTGGTAACCTACTAGTTATAGGTCGTACTTAAACGCCATGCTAGACTTGTTTAAGTACCGGGGTATTACCTACCCCAAATCATCATCCTTTAATCATCATCAATTGTTTTGGGCAGTCATTGGGGAGAATGACTGAACTGGTTGGATAATTTGTTTTATACTTCTCCAAAACTCTAAAAATTTGCTAATACCCATCTGGGCGGATGGTAAGCTGGAGGGTAAATGGTTGGGTGCTAATGTAGCCCAGGATATTTTTGTGGATGGTATGTGGTAAGAACCGCCCAGATGATCTTAAGGACTTCATCCTGTGATGACCTCCTATTGCAAAACCGTACAGCCACAAGTCTATAATGGTGTCGACCTGGCTAACTAATTGGTGTCCTTCGGTACGAGCTGCACCATTGGAGGGGCATCCCATCACCGTGAGCCCACGAGGCTACGGGTTGGGGTATGCGACTTGCGGAACCTAGGCGTAAGTCGTATGGCGCAAGGGGGGGGTCTGGGCGTAGTGGTTGTCGGGTCCCACGGGAACGAAACCCCGCTCAGGTGAAACCTTAGCGGGTGCGGTAAATATCGATGGATGCCTTGTAAAGGCCTTGTGATAATCTCCCCTTGATTCACATGTCTACGGAAACGTGTGTACATATCAAGCTGATTATCTCTTGTGGGTAAAGATGTACAATCTCTGCAGAGAATAAAAACTGTTCGAACAGCCGTGCCCACGGTCAAGGGCGGGCAAAGGAACTTACTAGATATAGTTCTATTTCAAAAACTTTTATGGGTGGGATGAAAAATGTGCGGGGCTCACCTAGCCTTGGATTTGATTTTCCCTGGGTATTCTTACCCGGTGCTGGTAATATGTGGGTATGACCACCACAAGAAAAAGAAGCATGAGACGAGTTTAGATGGAGGAATCTCTGTTTATTATTACTTATTGCATAATTAATATCTTTAAAAATGCAAATTTTGTTAAAATGCTTAAATATAGGACTTTCTAATAATCGTATTTATAAATGTTGCTTTACGCAAATAAAAGAACCCGAGCCTTCCTTGTTAAACTGTGCATGAATATTACTGCATCTGTTGTGTTGGCTCGCGAGCACGGTAGTTGTGCTCACCCTCGCTCTCCCCAAAACCCTTCAGATGATCTGGACCAAGGAGACTATGCATATTATGAGGATCCAGAAGCCGATGGACAAGGATGAGATGAAGAGTAGTCTAGTTCTGTAGTTTAGATCTCGCCTCAGTTTAGTAGACTTGTTTGTACTTGTGTATAACTAATATTATCTAGGCTCTCGGATAATATTAGTCATACACAAAACACCTCAGTCGCTGCCTGTGGAGAGATGTGCCCCATCCCCTTTTGCTTCCGCTGTAGCCACGATCTTTGGTGATGTAACACCTTTGGCCTGACGACCCTTCTGTAAAAACTTGACCCGACGCGGTCTATGTTACCTTGACTGTTTGTAATATATGTGTTGGTCTTATTTCACGCTTGTATGAGATGATACAGTAATGTACCTGTGAGTGCTACCTACTGATCCAGGGTGTAGTACATGGTTTCACAGAGGATTCGGGTTTACGAAATCCGGGTCCGACAGCTCCACCTTTCATCACCACAAAATCAGTACAATCGGATGGCTATACTCTGCCGGATTCGCCTCTCCTAAACCAACGCTGCGATTTCTGCATCCAAGTGCAGACAAGGGCCCACCCAACTGTGGCACTACCCTTCCCCTCCCCTCAGCTCCTTCCACATAGATCTAGAGCATTCTCCCCCACCACCCCTATTCTCTCTTTCCCTCCCATTTTTTATCATCATTTACAAACACTGGGCTTGGTTCAGGCCCACTTGGTGGAGCCGCACGGAGCCACGGACAAAGGTTATTAGGGGTGAAAATGGATCGGATACGGACGGATAATAACTCTGCCATATTTGTTTTCATATTTTTTCCCGGATCCGGATACGAATACGAATACTCCGGATACGAATAAAGATACGAATAATATCGAATACGAATACGGAGCGAATACGAATTGAAACGAATACGGTCGCGTATATTTTTCGGAACATGAAAACCTCTTAAATTGTATGCCAGAAATTAACGAAAACATATAACTAGTTTATTTGATGCAAACATTCATGCATTGTTCATATTTTCAGCAACCACACATAACATTGGCACTAGCAAGTTGCATTAACTAGCTCATCATAAACATTACACTTAGTTTACCATATTTAACTTATAAGTCATAACCCACAAAGTCACAAGTCATCACACATTCACACTTAGTCCATTACATACATAAAACTTAGTAAACACTAACATTGATCAGGCTAGATGGTTAATCTATATACAAATGACTGTAACATCCCAAAGTATGTTACCAAAAATAAAATCAATAAATTTATTATTTTATTAGATTTTCTGAGATTTAAAAGAGTTTTCTTGGTTAAAAAGAAAAAATAATAAAATAAAGTCAATTATTTAATTTCATAGTTTTCAATGTTTAAAAAAATTATTAAGATTTCTGGGATTTTATTTTATTTAAAGTGAAAATGAAAAAAAAATTAATTTCTTGAATTTTCTGGATTTTAAAAAGGTTGTTCATATTTTTTAGATATTAAAAATAATTTATGTGCAAAAATAAATATCAACTTTAACTTGGAATTAATTTTATTAAGTTCAAAATAATTTAATAAATTTTTGTGATTTTTTCTATAATTGTTTAACTCTATTTGCTATTTTCTAAAAGGCTATTTGATTTCTTGTATTTTCTGAAATTCAGAAATCAATTAAAATCTTATTTTCTCTTTTGGGCTGAAATCCTCTTCTATTGGGCCGAAATCCGGATATCCGGACTTGATATTATCCGGATAATCCGTATCCGTATCCGTATCCGCCGGATAGTATGGATACCGTATTCGTTTCCGTTTCCGACAAAAAAAATCCGAATCTATTTCCGATCCGAAAATTATCCGAAAAAAATCCGATCCGAGACAATCCGAATCCGTTTTCGTCCGGATCGGTCGGAAACTATCCGATCTGTTTTCATCCCTACAGGTCATTAACCCTAGCTTTCCGATTGTGGAGAGCCAATCGTCTATAAGAACTGAGCACTTAGATATCTATTTGAACTGTCACATGCTATATGATTATATTTATTTTAAAAAATTTCTTTAAACCATAACCGTCAAGAAATCCCACACAATTGCATGCTAGATGCTCTACAAGCATAACTTCAGAGTTGTATCATATTTGTTATGCAACTGTAATACCTAGGATTAAAGGAATAGTTGGATTCATTATACAACTTTAACAAGTCATATTTTATCTGATTTTGGACAATTATGATTTGAACTCACAAAGTGGCACACATATTTTCCCCTCTGATTGTTAATGAGAGAATTTTTAGACTCGGAGCAAACTGTGGTGACTTCTTATAATTATTACCACGTGCATCGCACCTGTGCAACTATTAGTACAAGTAAATAGCAACTTTTTTTACCGAAGTAGTTAGCAATTTGATGTCAGTGATTACCTCTGCAACCTCTGTGGTAGATGAAAGGTACTGATAGTAATTACGCCGAAGGGCATCAGGCACGCAAGCTGAACTGTTAGTCCAAACGTCAAGGTCCTGATCATGAACCTACAATTATGATGATTGAGTATTTAAGTCGGACACATTTTTTAAATTTTTGAGAAAAGAAGATAGTAAAAGATATGAACAGATAACCGAAAAGTAAATAATAACAATGCACGGAGAACTTCCAAGATTATTAAAATCAGTTTCACGCGATGCTCCTCCAAAGATCACACATTGATGACAGGTAACTACAAGATGCATGCGCAACTCAAATTAATTTGCACCATTTCTCTAACAGGAAATGGCCCCATTCATCACCCTTTAGAGACGGTAAACTCATTTCTGTGACTGAATATAGCTCATTTCTAACAATAGATTGAATCAAAGCATTTAACAACAGGCAAGCCATAGTACACAATAATTGGCATAAGAAATGGAGTAGAAAAAAGAACAGAAATGGAGTAGCGCAGGAAAGGCCCGGTGAAGCTGTTCAATCAACTGAATTTCAGCCAATGATCTTCACATGAATATGATTAATTAGGTATTTACATAACCTAAACTCAGCCTCAAAATGTGCACTCAGGTATTAGCGTCAGCAAGGATATTTGTCAAACAACCCACTTCAACTGAACAAATTATGAGCCCACATTCAGAAAAATTGGATACGTCCAGGGATCAAAGATGGAAAAGCATCTAACACAAGCCAAAAGATATCTCAATTCCATAAGGAAATGGGGCAATGTTGGGCTTCATCTCTCTCAGTCTCAGCCGGCCCAGTTGGATCTCCGCTTAGGGGCTGGCTACTATTTGAGCAGGCGGAGAAGCAAAGCAAAACCTAAGTAAGGGCTAAGGAGTGGAGCGGTGGCGGCCACATGCGCCGCCAACTCTCGCGCCGCGCTGCGAAATTGGAATCCATTCCACCCCCAATCGAGATCCCCCTCGCCTAGCTGCGAAATTGGAAGGAGATGGCCATGGTGCTACCCGACGACGTGCTCGCGGACGTCCTCCGCCGCCTCGCGCTGCGCAGCCTCGCCGCGTCGCGGTGCGTCTGCAAGGCGTGGCGTGCCATCGTCGACACCCGCCGGCTGCTGCTCCCGGACCTCCTGCCGCACTCGGTGCGCGGCATCTTCCTCAATTACCATGATCCTGATTACCCGGTCTTCCTCTCCCGCCCCTCGACGGGGCCCGAGATCTCCGGCAAGCTCGACTTCTTGCTCGATCCCGACACCGACCCCCACGCCTACCAGTTCGCCGACGTCCTGGATCACTGCAATGGCCTCTTGCTTTACCTAGACGAGCACGGGCTCCACGTGGCCAACCCCGCCACGCGGCGGTGGGCGCGCTTGCCCCCGCCGCCGCCGCGCTTTGGGGACATCTTGGATGACGTCGCGCACCTCGTGTTTGATCCCACCGAGTCGCCACACTATGAGGTCTTGCTCGTTCCTGACAATCCCGGCAGAGAGAAGTATGACAAGGAGAGGCGGCAGGAGATGGAGCGGTTCTTCCGATCGTGCTCATCGGCTGCTGACGACGCGAAAGAGGAAGAGTGCAGAGATGAAACGGTGGAATCACCGTGCGAGTGTGAGGATGATCGCTTGACGGAATGGCCAGCATCGACATGCGTTCTGTGTGTGTTCTCGTCACGGACGGGGCGGTGGGAGGACAGGGCATTTGCCCGTGAAGGCGAGGCCGCAGGGATGGTTGCCGACATGCCATGGCAGGAGTCCAGATGGTTCCAGCGGGGCTACGGCGTTTATTGGCGGGGTGCGTACTATGTGCAGTGCAATGGTGGCGATTTTGTTATGAGGTAAGCATCATAGAATTCAATTATGTGACTTTTGATTTCGGTGCACACATGTTTTGGTTGTACTTATATTTGTAAAATATGATTTCTACTGTCTTTTGTGTGTGTGTGTGTGTTCATGTACCCACAAGTAGTTGCATCCATCCGTTTTGCTGCTTTTCCCTTGAAAGATTAATCAATTCTGTGATTTATTAACAAATGTCAATGATTTGATTTTCTGCAGAATATCCTTGTCAAATGATAAGTACCAAGTAATTAAAATGCCAACAGCTATTGAATGGGAGGAACTTTATCAACTTTATCTAGGAAGATCAGAGAAAGGGGTGTGCTGTGCATTAGTTCATGGTCATTTCGACCTTCAGGTTTGGATCATTGACGAATCGTGTGGTCAGATAGAGTGGGTGTTGAAGCATCAGATTGACCTTGAGCCCGCTGCCGTGCGTGTAATGAACTATGGTCAACAAATTGAGGGACACTATATTCAACAAATTGAGGGACCCTGGATTTTACAGTACGTTAACGAAAAAGCATTTTTATGGGACTCTGACAATGATGAAGATGACAACAGCAAAGCGCTTGTGGAAGAGAAATTTGAATGGGACTCTGACAATGATAATGTTGTTGACGAAGACGTTGAAGGGTACCGAAGTCCTTATGTTAAGTTCCTTGGATTTCATCCGTACAAGGACGTTGTCTTCTTGAATGTTTCATTGACGAGAGCGGTGGCCTATCATTTGAATAGCTCGATGGTTCAGGACTTAGGTAACTTACATCCAAAATATTACCGTTACATGCACGGCCATCCGGAAGAAATCAAATTGTCTTTTCCGTACACACCTTGCTGGATGGCTGAGTTCCCTGAAAACAATTTGGAAGCTCATGTTGAAGATTAGCATACTGGTTTCAAGTTGTTTTGAGTCCTTAAACATGTGGCATACATTTTTGAGTCCCTGTTTTGCTGGGAGATAATCTTAGTGGCCATGTCCAATTTTCTTTTATCTTCTTCTTTTTGTTACGAGTGCTGTCAATCTTGAACTGCTCCTGATTATATATTATATGTTAGTCTGTCCTGTAAACCCTAGTTATTTGTATTTGCCCATTTGAATCAAGTTGCTTTGGATATCGCCCTCTTCTACAGTTCTACGAAATGGTTATCTAACATGGCCAACTCATATCATATTATATTGACTGTTTTGCGTTGTCTGCACGGAAATGTAGGATTATTCATGGGTAAGCAAAGGTGCTCATTGAGATTAAGCACCACGGGGTGATTATGCTGGGTCCAGAAACCCTTCATTGTCGTACTATGCAAATTTGGTGTTTGTACTCACTCCATGAAAACCTTTGATAATTCCTCTGAACTATCATTTATTGGTATTAAGCGGGGTGGCATTTTTGTTGAAGGTCTACTGAGAAGTTACAATCCCTTTGTTGGATGGCGCGGCCACCAAGGCAACGAAGTCTAACAGGCGGCATTGGACGGCGCAGCGGTTAGAATGATCTTTTTTTCTTTTTGGCTTTCGACCCGGCTCAAAACGCCCGCCCTGCGCAACAAAAGCCCACACGGGCACGCACCGGGGGCTAGGGTTCCCCCAGCGACTGCAGAGGCAGCGGCGGCTTCGGGGGAGGCAACGGCATCACGGCGACGCGTGCACGTAGGAGTTGACCGATGGAGCAGGCGGAGTGGCCAGCGATGGCAAGGGCGGCGGTGATGAGGGCAGCCCGAGCGCTGGCGGCGGCGCAGCAAGCCGAGCACGAGATCCTTCGCCAAAGGACGAGGCCGGCAGCAGAGGACACGATCGACATTGGAAGGCGTGAACGGCGTCGTCTGATGGTGGTGAAAAGGGTGGAGGAAGCCACGTGTAGCTAGGGCGAGGGAGGGCGAGTTGTGCATCGGAGAAACCTAATTTTCTCTCGATACGGTAAATCTAATTTCTAGGAGACCAAAGATATATATATATATATATATATATATATATATATATATATATATATATATATATATATATGATTAATACTTTCTACTCCGTGTGTAGTTAGCAATAGCAACTTATATTTCTAGGAGACCACCTAGGTGGTCTTATATACTGTATATACACATACATATATATATATATATATATATATATATATATATATATATATATATATATATATATATATATATATATATATACAAAGTAAATGAGGTGAATATGCAAATAACCCCTCATAACAATAGGGAATAACACACTATACATATATCTCTAACAATTATATGGTTCAAAAAATTCACAAGCATGCATACCTGAGCAGATGCCAGGATATGTGACAGTAACACTTTCAATATCTGATCCAGTTTACCTCCCCATGTTACTACTGCAGGAACGAGTTCCCTGAATGCAACATCCACAATTGCCCCAGAAGGATCACAGACCAACTAGAACGTTAGCTCCTCAACCTACCAAAACAAACATAAGTTAGGACTTCCAAAAGTGTGTAATTTTTCGGTAATTTGTTACCCTCCAAGCTCTCCAAACCAAATGTTGTAGCCCATCACACAGCTTACATTTAGCTAATTCTTTGAAATAAAATTTCTACCCCCATTACTGATTCTGACCATTAGTGAGACTGGCCTTATAATATTTATCCAGGTTTGGAAACAGAGGAAGCAGCAATGCCAAGTTATGTGTTGCAGCTTCCCTTATAACCATGTGGAACTTCCATTGCTTGAGCTCGGGAGCTATGGCGGACAGGACAGCACTACGTACACCTCTACCACGACCACATGCGAAGGGGTGGAGGAGGGCGGCGTGGGCGGCAAGGGCGAAGGGGAGTGGTTCGGGCGCGGGGCAGTGCGGCTCGAGCGAAGGGGGGAAGGTGCAATGGGGACGGCGCGGGCAAAGGGGAGGAAGGAAGGAGGGGGTGGCGCATGCGAAGGGGAGGAGGAGGTGGGCAGCGTGGAAGGCATGGAGGAGGGAGCAATGGCGGGGGCCACATTGGGGGGAGGAGTCAGGGAGGTAGGCGGTGTGCGAATGACGGAGGGAGATCCGGTGTCATTGGGAAGGCGAAGCGGCGATGGAGAGGGGAGCGGACGACGGTAGGGCAGGGCAAGAGGAAATAGCGGCGATGCGGAAAAGGAAGCGGCGGTGGGAGGGAGTGGAGGGACGAGAGGGTGTCGCGAGAATCCGCTAGAAGGAGTGCAACCACACAGGTTCCCAAGAATAAAACAGGCCATGGCAAAACAGCAAATAGCATGGTGCGTCCGCAGCGATGACCGAGTCACAAATGCACGCCGCCGACGCCAAAGGCAGCAGAGGACAAGACGGCGAATAAAATCTGTGACGCGCGACCAACTCAGCGAACGCGAAGCACGCGACAAAGAACGCTACGTGCTTGCTCGCGACTGGAAGGACGCGACTGAGCAACGCGGGGAGAGGTCTGGAGCGATGTGAGCCAGCCATACCTCAATCAGATGGACTGCGAGCAAATCGACATGGAAGCGCTGAGCGCTAGCCGATTATAGGCACTAACTGCAATCGAACGGCTAAAAGATAGGTTGGTCTTTCAAAATTTGGTTCACCCACTTGGTTTGTTCATCCGTTTGCGGGTGATAAGCAGAGCTAAAAGATAGGTTGGTCTCCATTGCTTGATGTAGGCACTTCCAGAAGTTGGATGTAAACTGAGGGTCTCGATCTAAAATGATCACCTTGGGTACACCGTGGAGACAGACGATCATTGAGAGGTAAAGCTCTGCTAACTTGACCCCGGTGTAGGTTTTGACAGGGATAAAATGAGCGGCCTTCGTCAGACAATCTACAATCACCCATATGGAATCGGACCCGGCTTGAGTCCTTGGAAGGCCAATGATGAAGTCCATCCCAACTTCCTCCCACTTTCACTTTGGAATGGGCAATGGTTGGAGAGTAACCACTGGCTTCAAATGCTCAGCCTTGACTCTTTGGCATACATCGCACTCAACAACGTATTGCGTGATCTGCCGCTTCATTTGGCTCCACCATAGCCGTTTCTTCAGATCTTGGTACATCTTGGTACTCCTGGGGTGGATGAAGAATTAAGAGTTGCGAGCTTCCTTGATGATCAATTCCCTCAAATCGCTATCAAAAGGAACCAACAAACGGTTCCTGAACCATAAGGTGCCTTGCGCATCTTCGGTGAAGTATTTGGCCTTGCCTTGCTTTATATCTCCCTGGATTTGGGTCACTCCCAAATCGGTCTTCTGGGCCTCTCTAATCTGGTCCTCTAATGTGAATTTCACATTTAGGGCAGTAAGAGACCCTTCTTCAATTATCTTCAGTGCAGACGCGTTGCATTGCGAAGATACAAGCTCGCCAAAGTGGGAGTTACCAACAAAGTTGCATTGAGACTTTCTGCTCAATGCGTCGGCCACTATGTTGGCTTTCTCTGGGTGATAATGGAGTCTCATATCGTAGTCCTTGATCAACTCAAGTCACCTTCTTTGCCTTAGGTTCAGGTCGGCTTGGGCGAAGATATATTTGAGGCTCTTATGATCAGTGTAGATCTCGTAACGATTACCGATGAGGTAATATCGCCAAATCTTCAGAGCATGGACTATAACCGCAAGCTCTAAGTCGTGCATGAGATAATTAGCTTCATGAGGCCTCAATTTCCTCGATGCATACGCCACAACTCGGCCCTCTTGCATGAGCACACAACCAAGCCCATGGCGAGAAGCATCACAAGATATGTCGAAGCTCTTGTGAATATCCCAAGATGAGCACCGAGCCTTGGTCAGCGGTCTTTCAAGATATGAAAGTTTGTCTCGCATTCCGCTGACCATTTGAACTTTTTATCATTCTTTAATAGCTGGGTCATCGGCCCCGCAATTTTGGAGAAGTTCTTGATGAACATGCGGTAATAGCCCGTAAGTCCGAGAAAACTGCGAATGTCAGTGATGCTCTTGGGTTGCCTCCAGTCAAGTACATCTTGCACTGTGCTAGGATCAACAACGACACCACCCTTGGATAGCACATGACCCAAGAAGCTAACTTCATGAAGCCAGAACTCGCATTTGCCGAATTTTGCATAGAGTTGATGTTGACGAAGCTTCTCCAACACAAGCCGCAAATGTCGCTCGTATTCTTCATCGGACTTGGAGTAGATGAGGATGTCATCGATGAACACGACGACAAACTGGTCCAGGTACTCCATGAAAACCGAATTCATGAGGTTTATGAAATAGGCTGGAGCATTCATCGACAAGGATATGATGTGTACTACTGCATGCACGTAGCGAGTGGAGAATCTTCGGTTCGACCTTAGTTTGATGGTAACTCAATAGCAAGTTAATCTTGGAGAATGCTTGGGCTCCACTCGCTTAGTCAAGCAGTTATCAATCCGTGGAAGCGAATACTTGTCCACGGGCTCCATGTGGCCAACCTGGCCCAAAGATAGAAATCCCGGCCGAGGGCTGGGATCCAAAATTCAAGCGAATTTCGGTTGGGTTTTAAGCAAATTCAAGCGAATTTCGTCCGGATTTTTTTTCCGAAAAATCCAGTTACCGACCGGGTTTTTTTCCCGACCTAATTTTTCCCAAAAAAAGGTTTTTGGATCCCTGACCCGGCCACGCGGCGGTGGACGCGCTTGCCCCATCGCCGCTCCTGGGGAGCGTTTCGTGTGACGTCGCGCACCTCGTGTCTGATCCCACCGAGTCGCCACACTATGAGGTCTTGCTCGTTCCTGACAATTACATGGTTAACTCTGCATTTTAATTCAGATAACACAGACTTTCTATTGGTCTAAGACGGAAGGTTTCCCTCGAGTCCACAGCAAGTGAGAAACTGATGACTTACCCAGACAGCCAGTAATACAATGAGTGATGTAGACAGCATAACACATCATTCAGTGTAGATAGAGATAGTATACAAGATGAGCAACAAATGGCTAGTAAACATCACGATTGTTCCTGTTGTACCAGCCAGTAAAAATGCCCTGGTTGGATGTACTGAAAACTAGCAAGGAGAATATTGAATACATGTGCAGATTTCTGCGTCCATTTAGTATAATCAATTCTGAAACTAACTTCAGATGCCACATACCAAAAACTTCATCAATTATAGATGTTAGACTACTAGAATCAAGTTCATCTTCCGTTATGACCTTTGCTCCCATGACAGCAGCCATGATATATTCATTTTTTGTTTGATGGTCATCCACAATTGTTGGTAAGGGTATCTGAAAGAAAGGGACAAATGATTTGAACAAAGTTGCACAGTGAAACTTTAAAAAAGGGATAAAACTTATAATGAATGATAACTACTGTAAAAGTTTTGCAGTTCAGGCAATGTATACAGACGTGACGAGGATCTAATAATCCTCATTTTATCTTTTATCTATAATTCTTATTATGGGTAAATATGATGTCACATAGTCCCCAGAAGTACCCCTTATATCTATAAGGGAGAGGCCTAACAAGTAATTGTAAGTTCTTCTACAATCACCCCCATAGTCGTAAGTCTTGCTACGACTATATCATGGTCGTAAGTCCTTCTACGACCACTACATAGTCGTAAGTCCTTCTACGACTGCTATCTGGTCGTAAGTCCTTCTACGACCAGGTAAACTACGACCACCTTATAATCAAATCTACAGGCGAGTGGGTCCAATTGATTAAGGAATCCGAACGGTCTGCACGCACTATTATTCCGCTTATTAATGGTGTGTAATTACCCCATTATCTCTGGAAGATAATTGCCAGACGGCGTGAAGAAGCCGAGGCGCCGGTAATTACTGCCATCATGCGCCAAGCATCGATTAATTAGGCGCATCTCCCGCAGGGCAAAACGGTTACTTCTTCACGACTATATAAGGGCATCAATCAGAGGGATAAAGGAAGGGACAACGAATAAGAGCTAGTCAAGTAGAAACACAAGTGCTATTCTCTGTAAGAGTCTTAGTCTTTTACTTGATCATCAAGAATACCATACACACAGGATTAGGGTTATTATTCTCTCCGGAGAAGGCCTGAACCTGTCTAAACATCCCGTGTCAATCCACTCTGCGTGATCTCATCTCTAGGAGACCCCCCGAATCAAACAATCTTTACGTAAGATCGGTTCTAATACACCGACAGTTGGCGCCGACCGTGGGGATCTTCCGGTAATCTCTTGTCAACATACTCTCTTTTTCCAATCTCATGCAATCATGGCAGGAGAATGGAACGAGGAGAACTGGTTTGACTTGGCAGATTACGCAGACGTCGACATGGATGCCGGTTTCGACTACGAGCCGAGTGATGCATCCGCGATGGTGATGTTGCCTCCGAGATTATTCTCCAGAAACCATCTCATTAATGGAGTTGAGGAGGGATCCTTATCCCCCACAACAATACGTCCAACAGAGGAGCCAATTCTCTCAAAGGACAAGGGTCAATCCGACCAGGACCGCTCCCAGGAGGACTCACAACACGACGAGAGTTCTTTCTCCAAGTGTTCAAGTCCCTTAAGACGGTCCGACTTGGTAAGTCAAGTTCGGGAGCCACCATTCCAGACTCCACCAAAGATCTAGTGATCCTCTCTCGTGGTAACTCCAGAGAGGGTGGGATCAAGCATGCTTTTCTGCAAATTCGACCGCCTCCCGCAGATCTCATTTGCGAACGGAGACAGATTATAACCCTGAGTTCCCTACCGGAGGGGATTACTCCAAGTCGCCAGATGGTGTCCTCGAGCACTCCTCAAGCGGGAGGCCTCGAGCGCAAGTGAGAATCATCAACGGAGGTCTTCGCCCTTCCCCAAATCGTGGTCACCTCATGGAGGCCGAGATAAGAACACTCCCAAGATCACATATGCGCCCCGTGGTAATGGCAAGGGCACCACCGCTGGCGAGAGAACCAACACTGATGAACGCGAGGGAAATCCTCGACATTCTCGCACTCCACTAAGAAGGCCTCAAAGACTGATGAGGAGGATTTTGATGTCGTCGAAGAAAGAAAATTGCGATCCGTAAGAACTCGCTCGGCGATTCAACATCGACGGAGGAGGTACAAGAACTCCGTGACATCAACGACTTGCTCGAGAATCCCACCAAGAGTTTGCTCGAACGCTGTGTACGATCTCTTTCTCAAGAGATTACGCAAAGACTTCGAATCGTGATGACAAGACGGAGGTACCTCATCGACAACATTCGTGTAGTCGAGCAATACGACTTCCTCGGCTACTACCAATCGAATATTTCACGAGGAATCGACACGCCATAAGTCGAATCGATCCCTATTCGAGAAATACATTTCGATCACCAAGATCAAGAAGCCCCTGAGAGGTGATCATTCACCACTTCGACAAAGAAATTCACAACGGGTGGAGTACGAGGAGTATTCCTCGTAGAACTCGAGGCCTACTACGTATCAATCACTGTTCACGGGTATCGTCGATACGATCACTGGTGACATTAACCCTTCTTTCCTACAAAGAAGGCGCCAAGAAGTGATTACCGGATGTCGCATTTTCGCCGACCTTCGAGCAGCTTCACGCCACCTCATTTTCGACCGATGAACATGGAGAAATTTGATGGATCTCAAAATCCCATCGAATTTCTTCAGATCTATACAACAACCGTCCGAGCAGGCAGGAGGAGGAGAGCATGTAATGGCGAATTACCTTCCGATCGTGCTCGAATGATCCGCCGATCGTGGTTATTAAACCAACCACTCGAGTCGATCTACTCTGGCAACACCTCTGTGATCTTCTACAGCGAATTTCCAAGGCACATACAACCGCCTCGAAAAGAAGACGACTTGCACCGATAAAACAGAACAACAACGAGACTTTGCGCAATTCATCAAACGCTTTAGTCAGTTCAGAACTCAATTCCGAAATTTCGATTCCTCTGGATCGTGGCTTTTAAGCAAGGAGTCCGCAGAGAAGAATAACGGAGGACATTGCTCAATCCTCCCAACATCATGCTTAACTCTTCGAGATGGCCGATCGATATGCAATCGCTTCGAGGCGGTGAGTGGAACAACACTATCGATCGAGAAACATATACTCCTCGAGAGCCGTGAAGTTGGTAAGGATAAAAAGTAAAAAGACCAAGAAGAAAATAAAAGTCAAAACCACAAACCAAAGGTTCCAAGGAGGTTCCGCCGTGAAAGATGGAGAGCCCCAACCACCAAGTCGCACTCGATCAAGGCAAAGGTAAGCGCCACGATCGTAGGAACGACAAACCAAGGTGGTGTCCTTTTCATAAAAAGGAAGGACATGACCTCAAGAATCGCCGAAGTTTTCCAAAGAAAGCTCGAGGACTACTACAACGAAAGCACCACTCCCTACTCTCGAAAGGTAGGACATACGAGTGGCCAAAAGTCGCCGGATGATGAGGAGATGCTGCTCCAAGATCCGCAACATACCGTTGAGCACATCTACGGAGGATCATCGATATCGACTCCAAACGACAACTTAAAGTCACGGACGAGAGGTAAATTCTATACATACTCCTCTCACAATAAATTACCAAGTGGTCTGAAGTTACCATCTCTTTTGAGAAGGATGATCGCCCAATCACTACGAGTCGATCAGTCGATATCCGACAGGGTCGAACCCACCATCAACAAGCGTCGGGTCAATCGAGTGTTGGTTGATGATGGCGCTTCTTGAACATATTATTTACTAATGCCCCGGACGAGATGCAAGTACCGTGACAAAGGTAAGGCCAGACGATACTCCTTTCATGGAATCGCATCGGTCTTCACCAAACCTATTGGCCAAGTTTCTCTTCCTTTAACATTTGGCTCACCAAGTAATTTCGTGACGTAGAAAGTCTCCTTTGATGTGGTCGATTTCGACGACATATAACGCCATACTCGGACGACCAACTTTGGCAAAATTCTTAATGGCTACTCATTACGTATCAATGTCTTAAGATGCCAGTCCCAAAGGAGTGATCACCATTCGAGTGTGACAAAAGATGGCGATAGTCATGATCGTCGATCCTCGAGATGGTTGGTCAAATACCAACTCGAGATGAAAGTCACCTTCGACTAGCAAGTCGGGCCTAAAAGTCGCACCAAAGCCGAACGACCAAGTCAAAGAGGTTCCTCCGACGCAGAAGAACCCTCAAGATCTGCTCAGACGGGAGACTTCCACCCCAAATAGGAAGACGCCTCATCACCTTCCTCCGAGCTAACGCAGATGTCTTTGCGTGGCAAGCATCCGACATGCCCGAGTCCCTGTGAGGTGATCGAGCACAAAGCTAGCTTTACTACCGATAAAGTACCAGAAAACAAAAATTACGGAGATTTGCCCCGATCGACGAGATGCTATTAAATCGAGTTGGATAAGCTACTCAAAGCGGGCTTTATAAGAGAAGTCAACCACCCAGAGTGGTTGGCTAACCTCAGAATGGTCAAAAAGTCAAACGGCAAATGGCGATATGTGCGTGGACTTTATCGATCTTAATAAAGCTTGTCCAAAAGATGATTTCCTTTACCTCGTGACGATCACCGTTGATTCAACTGCAGTTGTGAGATATTAAGTTTTTAGATGCATATTCGATACCACCGATCAATATGTGTTTAAACGATGAAGAAAAGACCGCATTCATTACTCCATTTGGTACCTTTTGCTATGTCAAAATGCCATTTGGTCTAAAGAATGCTTGTGCTTCTTTTCAACGCCTAATGCAATCGACTTTTTCATCTCAATTAGGCCGAATTTGGAAGCCTATGTTGATGATCTAGTCGTGAAAAGCATTAAGAGACTTAATCATATCATCGACCTACAAGAAACATTCGACAACCTCGTAAAGCACCGCTTAAAACTCAATCCAGAAGTGTGTGTTTGGAATTTCTTCAGAAAATTGCTTGGATTCCTAGTATCCGAACGAGGAATCAAGCAAATCCTAAAAATAAAAGCCATCCTCCGATCGTCCTCCAAAGACAAAAAGGAAGTCCAAAACTCACCGGGTGCATGGCGGCTTTAAGTTGTTTCATTGCACGACTAGGAGAAAAGGACTACCTTTCTTTAAACTTCTCGGGAGACATGAAGGTTTTGAGTGGTCGAACGAGGCAAACGCCGCTTTGAGGATGTCAAGAGGTATCTTTCGAGTGCTCCTGCTCGTTTCTCCAAAGCCGTAAGAGACGCCTTAATTTACCTAGCCGCCACGCCACAAGCAAAGAAAGCGCAAGATCGGTCGAGAACGTGAAAACGCATAACGACCGGTTTATTACGTCGCCGAGTTTTACACGGGCCTAAGGAGCGCACCTCGTGTCCAAAACTTCTATATGCCCTCCTCATGTCTTCGAGGAAATCGCGCATTATTTTCAGCGCACAAAATAGCCGTGTGCGCTCGAGTTTCCTTTGGGAGCAATCCTCCATAATAAGGAAATAGCGGACGCATGGCAAAATGGTCACGAACTTGGGAGTTCGATCTCCATTTCGTGTCCCGAATGGCCATAAAATCCCGTGATCTTGGCGGACTTTGTCGCCGAATGGACAAATCTCGAACTGCTCAGATCCCCAAGACGATTCCCACGACCAGTGGATGATGTACTTTGACGGGTCACTTACTTTAAGTGGCTCGGGGGCTGGGGTGGTCCTGGTATCTCCTACGGAGAAACCTTAAAGTATGCCATACAATTAAACTTTCGTGCTACTAACAATGTGGCGTAGTACGAAGGTTTGCTAGCTGGCATACGAGCTGCGAAAGCACTCTCAATTCGTCGACTACTCGTGAGAGAAGACTCTCAACTAGTCGTGAATCAAATCGGGAAAGAGTACCAGTGCTCTAACTCAACAATGGCTCGGTACTTATCAAGTATGTAAGCTAGAAAACATTTTTAGGTTTCGAGGTACAATTTATCCTCGAAGGATAATTTCTCGCATGAGACAACTTGCTCGGATGGCTTCTTCCCGATCCACGCACAAAAGGAGTTTTCTTGGAGCAACTCCAAAAACCGCTCTCGGTCGAAGAACCAAACACCTCCTCTTGAGATGGCCTCATTAGATTACGAGAATACGGATGACTCCCATCTACGAGTATCTTTACAAGGGTTCCAGACCAAGATGATCTTGAGGCGATCGATTATCCCGAAAAGCCAAAATGTATACTTTGGTTGAAGGAGTCCTCTATAAACGAGGAACCCAAGGAATACTCATGCGATGCATTCCGCAAAACGAAGGAATAACACTCCTTCACGATATACACAAAGGGCATCTGTGGGACGATGCTTCCTACAGAACATTGGTTGGTAAAGCCTTTCGACAAGGTTTTTACCGCCTACACCAGACGATGCTATGGAGGTGGTTAAAAGTGTGTCCAGTACAATTCTATGATAGACAGATACACCAACCACTTCAAGCATTACAAACAATACCTCTTTCTTGGCCTTTTGCGCACTGGGGCTTGATATCCTAGGACCGCTTCCCAAAGCTCCAGGAGGTTTCAATTCCTTTTGTGGCTATTGACACGCTCACAAATGGATCAAGTCAACTCAGAATCGATAACAACTAAGCAAAGAAAAGGTTCATAATGAGAAGCGTAATTAGTCGATTTGGAGTTCCGAGTCGGATAATTACGCATAATGGTAAACAATTCGCAAGTGCAAAATTTCGTGAATTTTGCGACGAGTTGGGTACCAAGCTATGCTATGCTTCGCTGCACATCCCCAAAGTAATGGGGCTACGAACGTGCAAACGCCAAATAATGCGAGGAATTAAAACTCGAGTCTTCGACCACCTTGTTAAGCGCCGGGGCTTGGGTACAAGAATTACCCTCCATATTATGGGCGGTTAAGACGACCACCAATGAGCAACAGAGAGAAACACCATTTTTCTAGTTTTGAGTCGGCCATGCTTCCTCCGAGCTAAAATTGCGGTCGACACGAGTTGAAACCTTCAACAACTCGGATCAGAACAACTTCGAGCAGATGACATTAACCTACTCGAAGAGAGGAGAAACCTAGCCTTAATCCGTTCGGCAGTCTACCAACAAGCCCTGCGCAGATACTATAATCGTAAGGTCCAACCTCGCAGCCTTGCTGTAGGTGACTTGGTATTGAGGCTCTGCCAATCCAAGTCTAATCGGAATAAACTTTCCCCTAAATGGGAAGGTCCTTACACAGTGGTCGAAGTAACTCGGCCAGGGTCGGTACGACTAGCAATGGAAGATGGACAGGTTCTCTCAAACTCTTGGAACATCGAGCGATTCACGCAAATTCTATGTGTGACCGATTTCTCGTGCAATAAAAGTCCGTGTTCTTTCTACCTCTTTTGCCTTATTTTTGAGTAGTGCTTTTTAATCTTTCGACTATGATATGAAAACACCCGCTTTCTTTACACTGGCCGAAAAGCGAGAAACGTCATCTGGTCGAAACTTCTCCTCTCTGCATGTGGTTCTGCCCACTAGAAGGAATTTCCTAACATCGACTCGTTACTCACTTTTTCTGCCAATACAAAGAGCTCGGGTTTTATCTAGTCGTAATGTTCTCAAAGCCAACTCTCTCAATCTTAGTCTATTTTTTCAGTAAATTCAAAAAATATTCTAAGTAGAGTGCACTTTCTTACATTTGTTCGACCACCTTTGGTGTACTCGATTTGTTTTAACTGGTCAAGGAAGAGACACACCTAGTCAAGTCTTTCCTCTCTGCATGTGGTCCTGCCCACTAGAAGGAAACTTCCTAGTGTCGCCGCCTCCTACTTTTGCTATCGAAAAGACTTATCGAAGTCCACCAAAAAAGGACGAACGAATGACTAAAGTACTCTAAGACGTTTGTTTAACTCAAGTTGCTGTTCTTGGTTTGATTAAACTAGTCGGAGATGGGAACATCACCTAGTCGAAGTCTTTCCTCTCTGCACGTGGTCCTGCCCACTAGAAGGAACTTCCTAGTGTCAAGTCGTTTCTACTCTTTTCGACCAAAGGCTTGACAACCGTAATAAAAGCTATAAGTTAAATAAACCTCTCTTTGTTTTCGTAAACCCCATTTTAAACACTATTTATTTAGATTGTCTAAACAATCTAAGCAAATAGTCGGGGCTAGGATAAAGTTATTAATTTGACTTCAATTCTTAAGTCTTTCATTCGTTTATTATCTTTTGAGTAACTAACTACTCGACAAGATGATTTTCAGGAAATAAGGCGGATCATATATTACTCATCAACAAAAATTGTCTGCCTTACAAGGTAGTTACAAGATTACTCAAGGGGAGAGCCTAGTGCATTTCCTCCGCCACCTTTTTACCAATCGATCATTTTCTCAATCGACGACTTGCCTCGATTCGGATACGGTCAAGTCGGCTTCGATTGGTTTAACATTAAGGCGGGGTCTTGAGCTTTAAGTTTCGCCAAAGCGTAACTTATCGCAGCTTCGATCGCTTCCTTATTGATTCAAATTGATTAGTCTTCGAGTGGTCACCATTTCTTGCAATTTTCCGACTTGTTCCCCAATGGTACTTGTGTGAGCAGATATGGTATCTTCTCGAGGAGTTTTTCCCTCAGAATGTAGCTCACTAAGCACATTGTTCAGGAGAGTGATGTTGCCTTGAAGACTAGTCTTCATCGACTCCATCTCCTGTTGGGTACAAGTCGAAGCCTCGTGAAGCTTCTTGTTTTCACCACTTGTTCCAAAAGAATAATATCGGTCAAACAAAAATATACTTCTAGAGGAAGATAACACAAAGATAATTATAGGTAAAAGCTTTTTCTTACCTACTAATTGAGAATCCAATTTCTTGACCTCTTCTCGATGGGAAGCAACGGTTTCAGCATGCTTTTGCTCCCATGCTCGATGTCCTCTCAGATTCATCTTAGCAATGCGACGGACTCATTGCGATTAAGGTCTTTGCTTGGATTTCACCTCGAGGTTTCTCAATTGGGCAGCAATTTCAACAAGAAATTGGCATTAGAAAAGGAAAATACTCAAAAGGATAACAGGTAAAGATTTACTTACCTTAATCGAGTTCTAAAACCCTCGAGTTCTTGATCCTTATTCGCGGTAATGCGGGAAAACTCCTGAATAACCAAAGCTTTTTCTTGAACTTCGGTCTGGAGCTTCCGCATCTCTTTTTCTTTATCTGGAGAAGAAAGGAGAGTCGAGTAAAGGTTAAAGATCAAAAGCAGTCTTAAGTTCGAACTTCTCGCTTATTTTTTCTGCAATCTTTTAGATGCAGAGAGTCTCTCAAGTCTATCCGAGAGGACTAATACTTCGTTCCTTAGCCTCCTCGACTCTTCTTTTTCATAGTCGAGTGAGTCAGCTAAGGTCTTCGTATCACTGTTTAACCTACAAAGAACAGGAACGAAGATAAACATCAGCCGAATGGTTGTAAGTACTTCTACAACTACCGACCTAGTCGTAAGTTTTTCTACGACTACGATATGGTTGTAAGTCTTTCTACGACCACTACCTGGTTGTAAGTAGTCGTAAGCTTTTTACGACTAGTACTTTGTCATGAGTTTCTTCCATGACTATTCTCGTAAAACATTATACGAGTATTTAAGTCAAAAACAACTATGAATGATAAGTGACTTACCACCTCTCTGCCTCTGCGCAGAGTAGTTCTTTCTCCTGTCTTAGCTCTAAAAGTTATCGATGATACTCACCGACAACAGCAATTTGCTCCAGAGCTTTCTGCAAAAAGAGAATAGTGAGAAGAGAAGGAAAGCCACATATATAAGTATTTTAAAGATACTTACATTCATAGTCGTCCTAGCAAACATTGAATATACAAGGTCTGGGTTTTGCAGCTTATCCATCCTCGCGACCTTGTCCCACCACACCTTCTCAAGGCGCTCGTTATCAAAAGTATTCTCCGTATTGGGAATATCTTTGGGATGGGGACTCGGTCACGAGATCTGTAGCGTAAGACCCTACGACGGAGGCAGCCCAAAGAAGTCACCACGTGTTGAAATTTTCTCCTTCCGGTTCTGTGATTTCTTTTGGGTAGGGAAGGAACGCCCTACGATTTCCTTCCCGAGCGGTGCGCAGTGGTCACCACCTTGACCGAGGCTTCCACAAATGCCTCTGTTGTTTCCACAACCTCGGGTCGAGCGGCCACCTCAACAATGAATACCGCTACTTCAAGGGTCGTAATTACGACCTCAGCAGATGTGGAAGTCACTCAGAGTCTCGACTTCATCGGCCACTGGTCAAGGGTGATGCTTGACCACCTCCATTGATACCTCTCCAAGTGAATGAAGGGATAGCAATGGACTTCTCACAGAAGCATTCCCGGGTCAAGGAGTCTGATCGAAATAAAGAAAAGCAAATCAAAGTTGTGAAAAGAAAAAGGTAAATGTCGTTCTTACACTTTAGTACATTTCACATACCGCACTCGGTCTTAACCAGAATTTTGGAGCAATCCTCCCTACGGAGGACCTCTTCTTCTCCACGACCACGCCCGTCGAGGTTCAATAATTGGCCAACACGACCACGCCCGGTCGTAGAGTTTGAACAGGATCGTGGCTCGTTTTTCGATCCTCCGGATGGACGAGATCGGCCTCGACCATTCCGTATAAAGATCGCCTCGCCAGCGTGTTGTGCCGATGCGTAATCGCCCTTCATAAAAGACATAAAATCTTTCCAGCTTCTCCTTTCCAGCTTGCTTAATAAAACTAGGAGTGGCACCGACTGCGAAAGATTCCGTGTCATAATAGAAGGGTACCTTAGCCTTGCGAGGTTTGCGCTTAAGAGGTTCAGCTGCTTCAACCTCCTCGGCTTCGACGGCTGCGGCCTCGGCTTCAGATACAACTACAGCCGCCGCAGGCTTTGTAGAGGGTCTGGTCGAAAGACCAGAGCTCGAGCTTGCTCCCCCCTTATCGACAGATTTTACAAGTCGACGTCTCTTCGAGGGAGGAGCCGAGCCTTTGTCTTTCGACAACCCAGCGCCAATAATCATCAGAACGACTTCTTCGTCGTCCTGACGATTTTCCATGCCTACTTTCTGTAAAGCAAAACAGAAAAAGAAGAATCACTAATTAGTCGTAAGTTTTTTCTACGACTAGTACCAAGTCGTAAGTTTTTCTACGACTTTTTCTTGATCGTAAGATATTCTACGATCACCATTAGTCGTAAGTATCTTCTACGACTATAAAGTCCTAAAGAAAAAAAAATCAGATTTTTGATTACCTTTAGGCGCTCTATCCTTTCATCTGCGGACAAAGCCGCAATGACTTGAGGAACCGCCTCGGTGGCGGAGACTTCTCACGATGAGTCGACTGAGTCAACCTCACTGTGAAAGATCTCAGATAAACAGATAAAAATATTAGACAAGGTTGAGAAAGACCAAACGGAGAGCTAAGTCGACAATTGCTTACCCTCCTCGTAGTCTCTGGTGGGGTCTCCTCTCCCCGAGTACCTCCACATAGGAGATGCTCGTTTCTTCAGAGGACTAATTCGGCGTGTGATGAAATCCTTCACCACATGCCATCCGGTCAGCCCTTCTTCCTTCAAGTCCTTAATAGCTTGAATATAAGGGCTAATCCTACCGATATCTTCGAGGTTGAGTCCCATGAAGATTTCTTTTCGGCAGCCTTCCCCGCAAAAGAAAGACTGTCTTCAGAGGTGACCTTCCAGTAGAACCACCTCTTCCTCCAGCCCGGCCACGAAGACCGGGTGAAACTCTGAATGTACTCCTTCGACTTCGAGTCGTGGAGCTTGATCATCAGCCTTCCGGCGATTCCGGTTTGTCGAGCCATCCCATAATAATATTGAAACAAACTCGAGATCCGCGGAATCCCTGTGCACGCCGCATGCATACACGAACACACTCAACATGGTAATGGAATTGGGACCTAAGTTCACCGGTTCCACCCCAAAGTGTTCGAGTACTCATCAGAAGAAAGGGGCGGGCAGCAATCGAAGGTCGCGACTCACAATACGCTTGGAAGACGAGAATTTGCCCATTTTCCCCGATGGCGATCTTGCCGATAGCCGAATCCACTTCACCGAGCCTTCTCTCGAATCTTCCCAGATCGACTAAGATCTTAATCTTAGCCGCATCCATCTCCGATTCCTCCCATTCGTAAACTCTCTTGGCCATTTCGCCGAAGCAAGAAGTTTTTTTAATTTGGTTGGCGGAGAAGATGAAACCTAGTCGAGGAGAGAAAGCAAGAGCTCAAGAACAATGGAGTGATTTGGGGAAAGGTAAAATCCAAGTCTACCTCCCGGTAAGTTTTTATAATCAAGACGATCTCCGCCGCTTCGAAACCGCTCTGCTATAGGTCTATGAGAGATGGTTGTACCGCCGAACCGCTTCATCTGACAAGTCTATGAGAGCCGGTTGCAATTCCCCAGATGGTCCGTTCGAGAAAAAATAGGTGCGTATTGTCACCTCCAAGCAAAATTACATTCTTGACCAAGTCTTTCTAGTCGAAGGAAGTATCAATCGGAAGAGTTTTTTCTCCGATTCCCCTACTACGACCACCAGACGGTCGTAGGGGTTTTTTATGACTTTTTGATAGTCGTAAGCAACCTTCCTGACCAAGCAAATTCCTGGTCAAAGCAGCACTCAAATGTCGAAGAGTTTTTCCTTCGACTATCATTCTACGACATTCTCATGGTCGTAAGTCCATTTACGAAACCTTTATCAAGTAAGTTACTTTCACTTGAAGCTGGGGGGCTAGATGACGAGGATCTAATAATCCTCATTTTATCTTTTATCTATAATTCTTATTATGGGTAAATATGATGTCACATAGTCCCCAGAAGTACCCCTTATATCTATAAGGGAGAGGCCTAACAAGTAATTGTAAGTTCTTCTACAATCACCCCCATAGTCGTAAGTCTTGCTACGACTATATCATGGTCGTAAGTCCTTCTACGACCACTACATAGTCGTAAGTCCTTCTACGACTGCTACCTGGTCGTAAGTCCTTCTACGACCAGGTAAACTACGACCACCTTATAATCAAACCTACAGGCGAGTGGGTCCAATTGATTAAGGAATCCGAACGGTCTGCACGCACTATTATTCCGCTTATTAATGGTGTGTAATTACCCCATTATCTCTGGAAGATAATTGCGGACGGTGTGAAGAAGCCGAGGCGCCGGTAATTATCGCCATCATGCGCCAAGCATCGGATTAATTAGGCGATCTTCGCAGGCAAAACGGCTACTTCTTCACGACTATATAAGGGCATCAATCAGAGGGATAAAGGAAGGGACAACGAATAAGAGCTAGTCAAGTAGAAACACAAGTGCTATTCTCTGTAAGAGTCTTAGTCTTTTACTTGATCATCAAGAATACCATACACACAGGATTAGGGTTATTATTCTCTCCGGAGAAGGCCTGAACCTGTCTAAACATCCCGTGTCAATCCACTCTGCGTGATCTCATCTCTAGGAGACCCCCCGAATCAAACAATCTTTACGTAAGATCGGTTCTAATACACCGACAAGACGTATTACGGTGTTAGTCCACCTTTTACATTAACTTGAAATGAAACATATTTGTAGCAGGGTATTTTTTTAGACAGCTTTGATCATTTCATGGGCCTGAGAAGACCTTTCCGGTCAGCCCATAGATGAGATGAGAGTTTACAATGTCTATGATTAAATGTATCATACATTCTCATTTTGAATGTAACATATGGATATCAATGATGACATGCATTCAGGGGCAGTTTGGTTTGAGAAATGGGCTGGTGTAGAATGGGTTGGTCCATCGTGAGGTCATTACATGACTTTGTGGCACGACCTCATTCCTCCTTTTCTAATGGATTCATGGTCATGAGGGATGTGCATGGTTTTGGAACAACTCATTCCGTTCCTCAAACTAAAATGGAAGATGAGGAACATAGTTAGGATTTAATGATTAATGACAGATTGATCACTGATCAGCCAACCATTTCATTGCTCACAGCCTCGTTCAGACATGATATGCACCAGTTACCAAGAAAAATATGATGCAATGTGACAAGTTAAAACAACAAATTGTATCAAATAAAAAAAGTTGATAAGATGCTAATTCTACCAGGCTGTCGGAAAGATTAGATAATGAATGTAGCCTAGGCAGCATGAAGAAGTATAAGAAACTTTCCAAATAACAATATTGTCAAACCATATCTTTCTCCAGTTATGCCTCAAAATGTGCACTCAGGTATTGGCATCAGCAAGGATATTTGTCAAACAACCCACTTCAACTGAACAAATTATGAGCCCACATTCAGGAAAATTGGATACGTCCAGGGATCAAAGATGGAAAAGCATCTAACATAAACCAAAAGATATCTCAATTACAGGTAAAACACAAATCAAATAGCACTGGATCTACATGAGAAGTAGAGCGGTGATGCGCCGCCAGCTCTCGCGCATGTAAATTGGAATCCATTCCATCCCCAATCGAGATCCCCCTGGAAATCCAGCTGGAAAAATGTATGACAACTGTGCGTGTAGTTGATCATTTCAACTGGGTTCATCACTGCCTTTTGCTTTGCCTCGTAACATGTCTCCAAAGCCACCCCTATGATGCAGATAATCCTATTACGGTAAACGTGTGCAAGTCAGTTTTTGTTTTGGAGTCCGAGTTTATTACCAGTTTAGTTGTAATCGGTTTGTTAGTAAAGTTCAGAGTTAGACTCTGTTGTCGTTTCAGTTAACTGTAGCAGGTTTTTCGTTGTCGACTCTGTTTTGTCTCGAAGTCTAGGAGCTGGATAAACAGAATCAAATTCTGATTGTAACACTTGAATCGTAGATAAAAGAAAGAGAAAAACGGAAAAGTTTCATGATGTACATGCAGCCAAAAATATATCTGTGTTTCTTCTCTCGTGATTTTGTTAGTTCCTCTAGATTTCTTTTCCAACACCCTCATTACGACAAAACCTCGTGTGTCTCTTGCTGAGCTTGTGGGCTCGGCTGAGAGGGGGTGGTGGCAGCGGTGTCGTGTTGCTCTCCACCTATGATGCACCCATGCGCAATACCGGTACAGCGGTACGGATATGACAATACAGCAATACCCCATTTCTCAAACAAAAAAAACCCGATACGGCGATACATGTGTGTGTATTAAAAGTAGTAAAAATAAAAAATACGATACTTGATAGGTCACAAACTGATACAAACCATAAGGTCCATACCCCCATAACATAGTCAGAGGATCAGAGAGTCAGAGCACTGCCTGGCTACAGCAACTAACCTCTATCAGTTTTAGTAGCAAGTAGCAAATGGATGCATGTGTGTGCAGTGTCCACAATTGAAATGAAAATGTATGTGTTCAGTGGTCAGAAGACTGAATTTCAGTGGTGGTTGAATGCAAAACCCAGTGTAAGATTAGGGGCAATGTTGGGCTGGCCGGCCCAGTTGGATCTCCGCTTAGGGGCTGGCTACTATTTGAGCAGGCGGAGAAGCAAAGCAAAACCTAAGTAAGGGCTAAGGAGTGGAGCGGTGGCGGCCACATGCGCCGCCAACTCTCGCGCCGCGCTGCGAAATTGGAATCCATTCCACCCCCAATCGAGATCCCCCTCGCCTAGCTGCGAAATTGGAAGGAGATGGCCATGGTGCTACCCGACGACGTGCTCGCGGACGTCCTCCGCCGCCTCGCGCCGCGCAGCCTCGCCGCGTCGCGGTGCGTCTGCAAGGCGTGGCGTGCCATCGTCGACACCCGCCGGCTGCTGCTCCCGGACCTCCTGCCGCACTCGGTGCGCGGCATCTTCCTCAATTACCATGATCCTGATTACCCGGTCTTCCTCTCCCGCCCCTCGACGGGGCCCGAGATCTCCGGCAAGCTCGACTTCTTGCTCGACCCCGACACCGACCCCCACGACTACCAGTTCGCCGACGTCCTGGATCACTGCAATGGCCTCGTGCTTTACCTAGACCCGCACGGGCTCCACGTGGCCAACCCCGCCACGCGGCGGTGGGCGCGCTTGCCCCCGCCGCCGCCGCGCTTTGGGGACAACTTGCGTGTCGTCGCGCATCTCGTGTTTGATCCCACCGAGTCGCCACACTATGAGGTTTTGCTCGTTCCTGACAATCCCGGCAGAGAGAACTATTACAAGATCGATCGGCCATGCTCATCGGTGGAACCACCGTGCGAGTGTGAGGATGATCGCTTGATGGAATGGCCAGCATCGACATGCGTTCTGTGTGTGTTCTCGTCACGGACGGGGCGGTGGGAGGAGAGGGCATTTGCCCGTGAAGGCGAGGCCGCAGGGATGGTTGCCGACATGCGATGGCAGGAGAACAGATATTTCGACCGGGGCTACGGCGTTTATTGGCGGGGTGCGTACTATGTGCAGTGGAATGGTGGCGAGTTTGTTATGAGGTAGGCGTCATAGAATTCAATTATGTGACTTTTGATTGATCCTTTTTTTTAATTTATGTTAGTGCTTATATTTGTAAAATATGATTTCTACTGTCTTTGTGTGTGTGTGTGTTCCATGTACCCACAAGTAGTTGCATCCATCCGTTTTGCTACTTTTCCCTTGAAAGATTAATCAATTCTGTGATTGATTGAAAAATGTCAATGATTTGATTTTTTTTGCAGAATATCCTTGTCAAATGATAAGTACCTAGTAATTAAAATGCCAACAGCTATTGAATGGGATGAACTTTATCTAGGAAGGTCAGAGAAAGGGGTGTGCTGTGCATTAGTTCATGGTCGGTGCGACCTTCAGGTCTGGATTCTTGACGAATCGTGTGGTCAGATAGAGTGGGTGTTGAAGCATCAGATTGACCTTGAGCCCGCTGCCCTGCCCGTAATGAACTGTGTTCAACAAATTGAGGGACCCTGGATTTTACAGTACGTTAACGAAAAAGCATTTTTGGAAGATGATGAAGATGTCAACAGCAAAGCACTTGTGGAAGAGAAATTTGAATGGGACTCTGACAATGATAATGTTGTTGACAATGATAATGTTGTTGACAAAGACGATGAAGGGTACCAAAGTGCTCCTTATGTTACTTTCCTTGGATTTCATCCTTACAAAGACGTTGTCTTCTTGAATGTTGACTTGACGAGAGCGGTGGCCTATCATTTGAATAGCTCGATGGTTCAGGACTTAGGTAACTTACATCCAAAATATTACTGTTACATCTACCACCATCCGGAAGAAATCAAATTGTCTTTTCCGTACACACCTTGCTGGATGGCTGAGTTCCCTGAAAACAATTTGGAAACTCATGTTGAAGATTAGCATACTGGTTTCAAGTTGTTTTGAGTCCTTAAACATGTGGCATGTTTTGCTGGGAGATAATCTTAGTGGCCATGTCCAATTTTCTTTTATTATCTTCTTTTTGTTACGAGTGCTATCAATCTTGAACTGCTTCTGATTATATATTATCTGTTAGTCTGTCCTGTAAACCCTAGTTATTTGTATTTGCCCATTTGAATCAAGTTGCTTTGGATATCGCCCTCTTCTACAGTTCTACGAAATGGTTATCTAACATGGTCAACTCATATCATATTATATTGACTGTTTTGCGTTGTCTGCACGGAAATGTAGGATTATTCATGGGTAAGCAAAGGTGCTCATTGAGATTAAGCACCAGGGGTGATTATCCTGGGTCCAGAAACCCTTCATTGTCGTACTATGCAAATTTGGTGTTTGTACTCACTCCATGAAAGCCTTTGATAATTCCTCTGAACTATCCCTTGCTGGATTACTATTAGCCGTATATTCTAGTCCATATGTCGTTATTTACCTTGCAGTACCGTGACTCATTCTCCACCTAATCAGATTTAGCAACCGCAACTTGCCTTCATAACATGTAAGTGACTTTAAAATTACATCAGACACGGGGCGCCACGGGGTTAGATTACTATTAGCCGTATATTCTAGTGTTTATTTACTCACTCTGTACTAAAAGTGTATAAATCGGTCGGCACGGAAGCTAGAGAAAAGAACATCTAGATCTTAAGACACCTAATCAGATTTAGCAACCGCAACTTGCCTTCAAAAGTAATCATGATTACCATCGCATTTGGATTTTAGCACATGACCCACCAATCATAGCTTCCTGTTTTCAGCATCCAAAAACTTGTAAGTGACTTTAAAATTCCGATATACTACATCAGATTTTAGGTACTGAATCATTACATCTGACACATGAACATTTTGGAAGCTGATGAAGGAACATAGCACTTTCCGGATTGATTTAAGAAAGAAAACTAAACACTAAATTGAAGAACAGAGCCAACTCAAGAACTCCACCTAGGCATCTACAACATTAGACTCAGGTGGCAACAGCATTCCGAGGCCTCCAAATAACATAAAAATAATACAGCTAGAAATCCTCTGAGCCAAAAAGGCGTAACATCTTTTAGCTTCTCTAATTTGAAATCACCATGCAATTACCAAAAGATAAGTGAATCTTGGATGAAATAAGAACCATTTGCCTTGAGTAAAGACCTGAAAGGTAAACAAAAATAGATTCAGTTTCATGCAATAAAAAGATTTGGCAACTATAGTTGCTTTCAAGATAAAGCTGCAAAATATTCTTCAATCGAGATATTTTGACTCGTCATGTTTGATTCCTGCATGCACACCGACTACTATAAGGCTTATACAGGGACATAATGAGGGACACCATCGCTTCACAAAAGGTGCTGTATATTACAAACTACAAGGCCCTTGTCAGCTATTAGAAACAAATACATGGTTACTATATGGAAACCTATACTAAAGAGCATTGCACATTGCATTAAATGCGCTGCGATAATCACACCAAAGAACTGAATCGAGAAGAAAATTGATTCGTCTAACCATGCTTATTAAGCCGCCAACGCTTAAGCGGTAAGGCGCAGACTTAGGTTGAGGCATCGCTCGTCGCCTTGTCGTCGCATGTCGCCTCCCCGTCGCCCATCTCCAAAGAACCACAACCAAACCCAGATCCGGATCAAAGGGAGAGGAAGAGCTAACCTAAGCCACCGTCTTGCTTCCCGTCGTTACTATCGCCGGCACCGTGGTTGCTGCTTGCCGAAACCGTCGTCGTCACTCCTCTTCATCACTGCGTCGCCATGGTCGCTGATCTCCGCTCGTCACCACCACCACGGCCGCGAGATCTGGGGCTCCTAGTTGTCGGTGGCGCAGTGGAAGAGGAGGAGCAAGGAGGAGGTGGCGTTGTGGGAGAGGAGCAGTAGGGAGGAGGCGGCGCGCTCGCCGTTGAGGGAGGACACGGCGTGTGACGCCCCCGGGATTATTAAGCTTATAATGATTAGTCACCACTTGACCCTATCATCATAAGCATAATAACTCGTGACGCCGAGGAATGTATACTTCCCAGAGTGCAGTATACACCCCTCTCACAAAAGTTCATGCATCAATTCCATTCAATCACATAGAACCGAAAGCACAGAACAAAATAAAGACATACATGATAATATTCAAGAGTAAATACAACAAAGAGGCCAACCGACCAACAGGTAAATATTACAGAACAGCGGAAGCAAAAGTGCCATAAGATGGCGATAAACAAAAGAGCCCAACGGTGTGCCTTTTACCCACAAGGCAACCGACTGTGCCGCAGACTAGCCGTCGAACCAAGAAAGACATCTCACGTGAAGCCCTTGGGGCTCACCTTCTTCCTCTCAGAACAAAAGCAAATGAAAAAAAGTGGGTGAGTACTTTGAATGTACTCGCAAGATATATAAGAATGATAACAGATCTATACAATAACTATATGCAAGCTTATTTAAGTGGAGCAGGATAGGACTCAAATTTGTAAGCACAAAGCAAGTTTTATTTGCAATATTGTAATAGATTTAAAGCAATTTAACAAATCTGTTTTTTTAATGTTCAATTAACCGAAAGAACAAGATTAATAACAGTAAATAAAAGACAACAACAATCCTGGAAGTGACTAAACCATTAGTCACTATAACAATAGCATGAATTCCCCATTCATGCCAACCATATCAAATTTTAATTTAAAAAGGTTGTAGTCTAGTTCTTGCACGATTAATTAGGTATTTACATAACCTAAACTCAGCCTCAAAATGTGCACTCAGGTATTAGCGTCAGCAAGGATATTTGTCAAACAACCCACTTCAACTGAACAAATTATGAGCCCACATTCAGAAAAAATTGGATACGTCCAGGGATCAAAGATGGAAAAGCATCTAACACGAGCCAAAAGATATCTCAATTCCATAAGGAAATGGGGCAATGTTGGGCTTCATCTCTCTCAGTCTCAGCAGGCCCAGTTGGATCTCCGCTTAGGGGCTGGCTACTATTTGAGCAGGCGGAGAAGCAAAGCAAAACCTAAGTAAGGGCTAAGGAGTGGAGCGGTGGCGGCCACATGCGCCGCCAACTCTCGCGCCGCGCTGCGAAATTGGAATCCATTCCACCCCCAATCGAGATCCCCCTCGCCTAGCTGCGAAATTGGAAGGAGATGGCCATGGTGCTACCCGACGACGTGCTCGCGGACGTCCTCCGCCGCCTCGCGCCGCGCAGCCTCGCCGCGTCGCGGTGCGTCTGCAAGGCGTGGCGTGCCATCGTCGACACCCGCCGGCTGCTGCTCCCGGACCTCCTGCCGCACTCGGTGCGCGGCATCTTCCTCAATTACCATGATCCTGATTACCCGGTCTTCCTCTCCCGCCCCTCGACGGGGCCCGAGATCTCCGGCAAGCTCGACTTCTTGCTCGACCCCGACACCGACCCCCACGCCTACCAGTTCGCCGACGTCCTGGATCACTGCAATGGCCTCTTGCTTTACCTAGACGAGCACGGGCTCCACGTGGCCAACCCCGCCACGCGGCGGTGGGCGCGCTTGCCCCCGCCGCCGCCGCGCTTTGGGGACTACTTGAATGACGTCGCGCACCTCGTGTTTGATCCCACCGAGTCGCCACACTATGAGGTCTTGCTCGTTCCTTACAATCCCGGCAGAGAGAAGTATGAAAAGGAGAGACGGCGGGAGAAGCGGCGCTGCCCATCGGGCTCATCGGCTGCTGACGACGCGAAAGAGGAAGAGTGCAGAGATGAAACGGTGGAATCACCGTGCGAGTGTGAGGATGATCGCTTGACGGAATGGCCAGCATCGACATGCGTTCTGTGTGTGTTCTCGTCACGGACGGGGCGGTGGGAGGACAGGGCATTTGCCCGTGAAGGCGAGGCCGCAGGGATGGTTGCCGACATGCGATGGCAGGAGTCCAGATGGTTCCAGCGGGGCTACGGCGTTTATTGGCGGGGTGCGTACTATGTGCAGTGCAATGGTGGCGATTTTGTTATGAGGTAAGCATCATAGAATTCAATTATGTGACTTTTGATTTCGGTGCACACATGTTTTGGTTGTACTTATATTTGTAAAATATGATTTCTACTGTCTTTTGTGTGTGTGTGTGTTCATGTACCCACAAGTAGTTGCATCCATCCGTTTTGCTGCTTTTCCCTTGAAAGATTAATCAATTCTGTGATTTATTAACAAATGTCAATGATTTGATTTTCTGCAGAATATCCTTGTCAAATGATAAGTACCAAGTAATTAAAATGCCAACAGCTATTGAATGGGAGGAACTTTATCAACTTTATCTAGGAAGATCAGAGAAAGGGTGTGCTGTGCATTAGTTCATGGTCATTTCGACCTTCAGGTTTGGATCATTGACGAATCGTGTGGTCAGATAGAGTGGGTGTTGAAGCATCAGATTGACCTTGAGCCCGCTGCCGTGCGTGTAATGAACTATGGTCAACAAATTGAGGGACACTATATTCAACAAATTGAGGACCCGGATTTTACAAGACGTTAACGAAAAAGCATTTTTATGGGACTCTGACAATGATGAAGATGACAACAGCAAAGCGCTTGTGGAAGAGAAATTTGAATGGGACTCTGACAATGATAATGTTGTTGACGAAGACGTTGAAGGGTACCGAAGTCCTTATGTTAAGTTCCTTGGATTTCATCCGTACAAGGACGTTGTCTTCTTGAATGTTTCATTGACGAGAGCGGTGGCCTATCATTTGAATAGCTCGATGGTTCAGGACTTAGGTAACTTACATCCAAAATATTACCGTTACATGCACGGCCATCGGAAGAAATCAAATTGTCTTTTCCGTACACACCTTGCTGGATGGCTGAGTTCCCTGAAAACAATTTGGAAGCTCATGTTGAAGATTAGCATACTGGTTTCAAGTTGTTTTGAGTCCTTAAACATGTGGCATACATTTTTGAGTCCCTGTTTTGCTGGGAGATAATCTTAGTGGCCATGTCCAATTTTCTTTTATCTTCTTCTTTTTGTTACGAGTGCTGTCAATCTTGAACTGCTCCTGATTATATATTATATGTTAGTCTGTCCTGTAAACCCTAGTTATTTGTATTTGCCCATTTGAATCAAGTTGCTTTGGATATCGCCCTCTTCTACAGTTCTACGAAATGGTTATCTAACATGGCCAACTCATATCATATTATATTGACTGTTTTGCGTTGTCTGCACGGAAATGTAGGATTATTCATGGGTAAGCAAAGGTGCTCATTGAGATTAAGCACCACGGGGTGATTATGCTGGGTCCAGAAACCCTTCATTGTCGTACTATGCAAATTTGGTGTTTGTACTCACTCCATGAAAACCTTTGATAATTCCTCTGAACTATCATTTATTGGTATTAAGCGGGGTGGCATTTTTGTTGAAGGTCTACTGAGAAGTTACAATCCCTTGCTGGATGGTGCGGCCACCAAGGCAACGAAGTCTAACAGGCGGCATTGGACGGCGCAGCGGTTAGAATGATCTTTTTTTCTTTTTGGCTTTCGACCCGGCTCAAAACGCCCGCCCTGCGCAACAAAAGCCCACACGGGCACGCACCGGGGGCTAGGGTTCCCCAATGATCGCAGAGGCAAGGGCGGCCGGGGAGGCAACGGCATCACGGCGACGCGTGCACGTAGGAGTTGACCGATGGAGCAGGCGGAGTGGCCAGCGATGGCAAGGGCGGCGGTGATGAGGGCAGCCCGAGCGCTGGCGGCGGCGCAGCAAGCCGAGCACGAGATCCTTCGCCAAAGGACGAGGCCGGCAGCAGAGGACACGGTCGACAGTGGAAGGCGTGAACGGCGGCGTCTGATGGTGGTGAAAAGGGTGGAGGGAAGCCGGCGGCGGTAGCTAGGGCAGGGGAGGACGAGTTGTGCGTCCGAGAGAGGTAAACCTAATTTTCTCTGATACCAGGTTAGCAATAGCAACTTATATTTCTAGGAGACCAAAGGGCCAATATATATATATATATATATATATATATATATATATATATATATATATATATATATATATACAAAGTAAATGAGGTGAATATGCAAATAACCCCTCATAACTATACATATATCTCTAACAATTATATGGTTCAAAAAATTCACAAGCATGCATACCTGAGCAGATGCCAGGATATGTGACAGTAACACTTTCAATATCTGATCCAGTTTACCTCCCCATATTACTACTGCAGGAACGAGTTCCCTGAATGCAACATCCACAATTGCCCCAGAAGGATCACAGACCAACTAGAACGTTAGCTCCTCAACCTACCAAAACAAACATAAGTTAGGACTTCCAAAAGTGTGTAATTTTTCGGTAATTTGTTACCCTCCAAGCTCTCCAAACCAAATGTTGTAGCCCATCACACAGCTTACATTTAGCTAATTCTTTGAAATAAAATTTCTACCCCCATTACTGATTCTGACCATTAGTGAGACTGGCCTTATAATATTTATCCAGGTTTGGAAACAGAGGAAGCAGCAATGCCAAGTTATGTGTTGCAGCTTCCCTTATAACCATGTGGAACTTCCATTGCTTGAGCTCGGGAGCTATGGCGGACAGGACAGCACTACGTACACCTCTACCACGACCACATGCGAAGGGGTGGAGGAGGGCGGCGTGGGCGGCAAGGGCGAAGGGGAGGGGTTCGGGCGCGGGGCAGTGCGGCTCGAGCGAAGGGGGGAAGGTGCAATGGGGACGGCACGGGCAAAGGGGAGGAAGGAAGGAGGGGGTGGCGCATGCGAAGGGGAGGAGGAGGTGGGCAGCGTGGAAGGCATGGAGGAGGGAGCAATGGCGGGGGCCACATTGGCGGGAGGAGTCAGGGAGGTAGGCGGTGTGCGAATGACGGGAGGGAGATCCGGTGTCGCTGGGAAGGCGAAGGCGGCGATGTGGAGAGGGGAGCGGACGACGGTAGGGCAAGGCAAGAGGAAATAGCGGCGATGCGGAAAAGGAAGCGGCGGTGGGAGGGAGTGGAGGGACGAGAGGGTGTCGCGAGAATTCGCTGGAAGGAGTGCAACCACACAGGTTCCCAAGAATAAAACAGGCCATGGCAAAACAGCAAACAGCATGGTGCGTCCGCAGCGATGACCGAGTCACAAATGCACGAAAGCCGACGCCCAGCGCAGAGGACAAGACGGCGAATAAAATCTGTGACGCGCGACCAACTCAGCGAACGCGAAGCACGCGACAAAGAACGCTACGTGCTTGCTCGCGACTGGAAGGACGCGACTGAGCAACGCGGGGAGAGGTCTGGAGCGATGTGAGCCAGCCATACCTCAATCAGATGGACTGCGAGCAAATCGACATGGAAGCGCTGAGCGCTAGCCGATTATAGGCACTAACTGCAATCGAACGGCTAAAAGATAGGTTGGTCTTTCAAAATTTGGTTCACCCACTTGGTTTGTCCATCCGTTTGCGGGTGATAAGCAGAGCTAAAAGATAGGTTGGTCTCCATTGCTTGATGTAGGCACTTCCAGAAGTTGGATGTAAACTGAGGGTCTCGATCTAAAATGATCACCTTGGGTACACCGTGGAGACAGACGATCATTGAGAGGTAAAGCTCTGCTAACTTGACCCCGGTGTAGGTTTTGACAGGGATAAAATGAGCGGCCTTCGTCAGACAATCTACAATCACCCATATGGAATCGGACCCGGCTTGAGTCCTTGGAAGGCCGATGATGAAGTCCATCCCAACTTCCTCCCACTTTCACTTTGGAATGGGCAATGGTTGGAGAGTAACCGCTGGCTTCAAATGCTCAGCCTTGACTCTTTGGCATACATCGCACTCAACAACGTATTGCGTGATCTCGCCGCTTCATTTGGCTCCACCATAGCCGCTTCTTCAGATCTTGGTACATCTTGGTACTCCTGGGGTGGATGAAGAATTAAGAGTTGCGAGCTTCCTTGATGATCAATTCCCTCAAATCGCTATCAAAAGGAACCAACAAACGGTTCCCGAACCATAAGGTGCCTTGCGCATCTTCGGTGAAGTATTTGGCCTTGCCTTGCTTTATTTCTCCCTGGATTTGGGTCACTCCCAAATCGGTCTTCTGGGCCTCTCTAATCTGGTCCTCTAATGTGAATTTCACATTTAGGGCAGTAAGAGACCCTTCTTCAATTATCTTCAGGTGCAGACGTTGCATTGCGAAGATACAAGCTCGCAAAGTGGGAGTTACCAACAAACAGTTGCATTGAGACTTTCTGCTCAATGCGTCGGCCACTACGTTGGCTTTCTCTGGGTGATAATGGAGTCTCATATCGTAGTCCTTGATCAACTCAAGTCACCTTCTTTGCCTTAGGTTCAGGTCGGCTTGGGCGAAGATATATTTGAGGCTCTTATGATCAGTGTAGATCTCGTAACGATTACCGATGAGGTAATATCGCCAAATCTTCAGAGCATGGACTATAACCGCAAGCTCTAAGTCGTGCGTGAGATAATTAGCTTCATGAGGCCTCAATTTCCTCGATGCATACGCCACAACTCGGCCCTCTTGCATGAGCACACAACCAAGCCCATGGCGAGAAGCATCACAGTATATGTCGAAGCTCTTGTGAATATCCGGCAAGATGAGCACCGGAGCCTTGGTCAGGCGGTCTTTCAAGATATGAAAGTTTGTCTCGCATTCCGCTGACCATTTGAACTTTTTATCATTCTTTAATAGCTGGGTCATCGACCTCGCAATTTTGGAGAAGTTCTTGATGAACATGCGGTAATAGCCCGTAAGTCCGAGAAAACTGCGAATGTCAGTGATGCTCTTGGGTTGCCTCCAGTCAAGTACATCTTGCACTGTGCTAGGATCAACAACGACACCACCCTTGGATAGCACATGACCCAAGAAGCTAACTTCATGAAGCCAGAACTCGCATTTGCCGAATTTTGCATAGAGTTGATGTTGACGAAGCTTCTCCAACACAAGCCGCAAATGCCGCTCGTGTTCTTCATCGGACTTGGAGTAGATGAGGATGTCATCGATGAACACGACGACAAACTGGTCCAGGTACTCCATGAAAACCGAATTCATGAGGTTTATGAAATAGGCTGGAGCATTCATCAGACCGAAGGATATGACAGTGTACTCGTACAGACCGTAGCGAGTGGAGAATGCTGTCTTCGGTTCTGACCTTAGTTTGATGGTAACTCAATAGCAAGTTAATCTTGGAGAATGCTTGGGCTCCACTCAGTTAGTCAAACAGATTATCAATCCGTGGAAGCGAATACTTGTCCACGGGCTCCATGTGGCCAACCTGGCCCAAAGATAGAAATCCCGGCCGGGGGCTGGGATCCAAAATTCAAGCGAATTTCGGTTGGGTTTTAATCAAATTCAAGCGAATTTCGTCCGGATTTTTTTTCCGAAAAATTCAGTTACCGACCGGGTTTTTTTCCCGACCTAATTTTTCCCAAAAAAGGTTTTTGGATCCCTGACCCGGCCACGCGGCGGTGGACGCGCTTGCCCCATCGCCGCTCCTGGGGAGCGTTTCGTGTGACGTCGCGCACCTCGTGTCTGATCCCACCGAGTCGCCACACTATGAGGTCTTGCTCGTTCCTGACAATTACATGGTTAACTCTGCATTTTAATTCAGATAACACAGACTTTCTATTGGTCTAAGACGGAAGGTTTCCCTCGAGTCCACAGCAAGTGAGAAACTGATGACTTACCCAGACAGCCAGTAATACAATGAGTGATGTAGACAGCATAACACATCATTCAGTGTAGATAGAGATAGTATACAAGATGAGCAACAAATGGCTAGTAAACATCACGATTGTTCCTGTTGTACCAGCCAGTAAATGCCCTGGTTGGATGTACTGAAAACTAGCAAGGAGAATATTGAATACATGTGCAGATTTCTGCGTCCATTTAGTATAATCAATTCTGAAACTAACTTCAGATGCCACATACTAAAAACTTCATCAATTATAGATGTTAGACTACTAGAATCAAGTTCATCTTCCGTTATGACCTTTGCTCCCATGACAGCAGCCATGATATATTCATTTTTTGTTTGATGGTCATCCACAATTGTTGGTAAGGGTATCTGAAAGAAAGGGACAAATGATTTGAACAAAGTTGCACAGTGAAACTTTAAAAAAGGGATAAAACTTATAATGAATGATAACTACTGTAAAAGTTTTGCAGTTCAGGCAATGTATACAGACGTATTACGGTGTTAGTCCACCTTTTACATTAACTTGAAATGAAACATATTTGTAGCAGGGTATTTTTTTAGACAGCTTTGATCATTTCATGGGCCTGAGAAGACCTTTCCGGTCAGCCCATAGATGAGATGAGAGTTTACAATGTCTATGATTAAATGTATCATACATTCTCATTTTGAATGTAACATATGGATATCAATGATGACATGTATTCAGGGGCAGTTTGGTTTGAGAAATGGGCTGGTGTAGAATGGGTTGGTCCATCGTGAGGTCATTACATGACTTTGTGGCACGACCTGATTCCTCCTTTTCTAATGGATTCATGGTCATGAGGGATGTGCATGGTTTTGGAACAACTCATTCCGTTCCTCAAACTAAAATGGAAGATGAGGAACATAGTTAGGATTTAATGATTAATGACAGATTAGATAAGATGCTAATTCTACCAGGCTGTCGGAAAGATTAGATAATGAATGTAGCCTAGGCAGCATGAAGAAGTATAAGAAACTTTCCAAATAACAATATTGTCAAACCATATCTTTCTCCAGTTATGCCTCAAAATGTGCACTCAGGTATTGGCATCAGCAAGGATATTTGTCAAACAACCCACTTCAACTGAACAAATTATGAGCCCACATTCAGAAAAATTGGATACGTCCAGGGATCAAAGATGGAAAAGCATCTAACATAAACCAAAAGATATCTCAATTACAGGTAAAACACAAATCAAATAGCACTGGATCTACATGAGAAGTAGAGCGGTGATGCGCTGCCAACTCTCGCACCGCGCTGCGAAATTGGAATCCATTCCATCCCCAATCGAGATCCCCCTCGCCTAGCTGCGAAATTGGAAGGAGATGGCCATGGTGCTACCCGACGACGTGCTCGCGGACGTCCTCCGCCGCCTCGCGCCGCGCAGCCTCGCCGCGTCGCGGTGCGTCTGCAAGGCGTGGCGTGCCATCGTCGACACCCGCCGGCTGCTGCTCCCGGACCTCCTGCCGCACTCGGTGCGCGGCATCTTCCTCAATTACCATGATCCTGATTACCCGGTCTTCCTCTCCCGCCCCTCGACGGGGCCCGAGATCTCCGGCAAGCTCGACTTCTTGCTCGACCCCGACACCGACCCCCACGCCTACCAGTTCGCCGACGTCCTGGATCACTGCAATGGCCTCTTGCTTTACCTAGACGAGCACGGGCTCCACGTGGCCAACCCCGCCACGCGGCGGTGGGCGCGCTTGCCCCCGCCGCCGCCGCGCTTTGGGGACATCTTGGATGACGTCGCGCACCTCGTGTTTGATCCCACCGAGTCGCCACACTATGAGGTCTTGCTCGTTCCTGACAATCCCGGCAGAGAGAAGTATGACAAGGAGAGGCGGCAGGAGATGGAGCGGTTCTTCCGATCGTGCTCATCGGCTGCTGACGACGCGAAAGAGGAAGAGTGCAGAGATGAAACGGTGGAATCACCGTGCGAGTGTGAGGATGATCGCTTGACGGAATGGCCAGCATCGACATGCGTTCTGTGTGTGTTCTCGTCACGGACGGGGCGGTGGGAGGACAGGGCATTTGCCCGTGAAGGCGAGGCCGCAGGGATGGTTGCCGACATGCCATGGCAGGAGTCCAGATGGTTCCAGCGGGGCTACGGCGTTTATTGGCGGGGTGCGTACTATGTGCAGTGCAATGGTGGCGATTTTGTTATGAGGTAAGCATCATAGAATTCAATTATGTGACTTTTGATTTCGGTGCACACATGTTTTGGTTGTACTTATATTTGTAAAATATGATTTCTACTGTCTTTTGTGTGTGTGTGTGTGTTCATGTACCCACAAGTAGTTGCATCCATCCGTTTTATTAACAAATGTCAATTCTGTGATTTATTAACAAATGTCAATGATTTGATTTTCTGCAGAATATCCTTGTCAAATGATAAGTACCAAGTAATTAAAATGCCAACAGCTATTGAATGGGAGAAACTTTATCAACTTTATCTAGGAAGATCAGAGAAAGGGGTGTGCTGTGCATTAGTTCATGGTCGGCGCAACCTTCAGGTTTGGATCCTTGACGAATCGTGTGGTCAGATAGAGTGGGTGTTGAAGCATCAGATTGACCTTCAGCCCGCTGCCCTGCCTGTAATGAACTGTGTTCAACAAATTGAGGGACCCTGGATTTTACAGTACGTTAACGAAAAAGCATTTTTGGAAGATGATGAAGATGTCAACAGCAAAGCACTTGTGGAAGAGAAATTTGAATGGGACTCTGACAATGATAATGTTGTTGACAATGATAATGTTGTTGACAAAGACGATGAAGGGTACCAAAGTGCTCCTTATGTTACTTTCCTTGGATTTCATCCTTACAAAGACGTTGTCTTCTTGAATGTTGACTTGATGAGAGCGGTGGCCTATCATTTGAATAGCTCGATGGTTCAGGACTTAGGTAACTTACATCCAAAATATTACTGTTACATCTACGACCATCCGGAAGAAATCAAATTGTCTTTTCCGTACACACCTTGCTGGATGGCTGAGTTCCCTGAAAACAATTTGGAAACTCATGTTGAAGATTAGCATACTGGTTTCAAGTTGTTTTGAGTCCTTAAACATGTGGCATGTTTTGCTGGGAGATAATCTTAGTGGCCATGTCCAATTTTCTTTTATTATCTTCTTTTTGTTACGAGTGCTATCAATCTTGAACTGCTTCTGATTATATATTATCTGTTAGTCTGTCCTGTAAACCCTAGTTATTTGTATTTGCCCATTTGAATCAAGTTGCTTTGGATATCGCCCTCTTCTACAGTTCTACGAAATGGTTATCTAACATGGTCAACTCATATCATATTATATTGACTGTTTTGCGTTGTCTGCACGGAAATGTAGGATTATTCATGGGTAAGCAAAGGTGCTCATTGAGATTAAGCACCACGGGGTGATTATGCTGGGTCCAGAAACCCTTTAAAAGTAATCATGATTTGGATTGGCATTCATTTGGATTTTAGCACATGACCCACCAATCATAGCTTCCTGTTTTCAGCATCCAAAAACATGTAAGTGACTTTAAAATTCCGATATACTACATCAGATTTTAGGTACTGAATCATTACATCAGACACATGAACATTTTGGAAGCTGATGAAGGAACATAGCACTTTCCGGATTGATTTAAGAAAGAAAACTAAACACTAAATTGAAGAACAGAGCCAACTCAAGAACTCCACCTAGGCATCTACGACATTAGACTCAGGTGGCAACAGCATTCCGAGGCCTCCAAATAACATAAAAATAATACAGCTAGAAATCCTCTGAGCCAAAAAGGCGTAACATCTTTTAGCTTCTCTAATTTGAAATCACCATGCAATTACCAAAAGATAAGTGAATCTTGGATGAAATAAGAACCATTTGCCTTGAGTAAAGACCTGAAAGGTAAACAAAAATAGATTCAGTTTCATGCAATAAAAAGATTTGGCAACTATAGTTGCTTTCAGCAGTAAAAGCTGCAAAATATTCTTCAGCGTCAGATATTTTGACTCGTCAGTGCTGATTCCTGTGCATGCACACCGACTACTACAAGGCTTATACAGGGACATAATGAGGGACACCATCGCTTCACAAAAGGTGCTGTATATTACAAACTACAAGGCCCTTGTCAGCTATTAGAAACAAATACATGGTTACTATATGGAAACCTATACTAAAGAGCATTGCACATTGCATTAAATGCGTTGCGATAATCACACCAGTAAACTGAATCAGAGAAGAAAATTGATTCGTCTAACCATGCTTATTAAGCCGTCAACGCCTAAGTGGTAAGGCGCAGCTTAGGGTTGAGGCATCGCCCGTCGCCTTGTCGTCGCATGTCGCCCGTCCCCGTCGCCCATCTCCAGCAACCACAACCAAACCCAGATCTGGATCAAAGGGGAGAGGAAGAGCTAACCTAAGCCACCGTCTTGCTTCCCGTCGTTACTATCGCCGGCACCGTGGTTGCTGCTTGCCGAAACCGTCGTCGTCACTCCTCTTCATCACTGCGTCGCCATGGTCGCTGCTCTCCGCTCGTCACCACCACCACGGCCGCGAGATCTGGGGCTCCTAGTTGTCGGTGGCGCAGTGGAAGAGGAGGAGCAAGGAGGAGGTGGCGTTGTGGGAGAGGAGCAGTAGGGAGGAGGCGGCGCGGCTCGCCGTTGAGGGAGGAGGCGGCGACTTCGGCGTTGCAAGCGGCGAGCGGCGAGGAGGAGGCATGAGGCACGCGCTTGCGCCGGCGTGGAGAAAGAAAAGGCAGCCGGGCAGCCGGATCTTATGCGGCCTTCTAGCCTACTGCTGTGATATTTTGCGGCCTTCCAACCTACTGGTTGCTAGCTTCTGCTTCTAACCTGCTGCTCTGCACTGTCGCCTTAGGATGTGTAAGGCGCCACCTCATCTCGCGCCTTACCGCTTAAAAGGTGTGAGGGGGGGGGTGTGAGTCGTCTCGCCACGCTTTACCGCCTTAATAACCATGCGTCTAGCCATTATTAAGTTCTCCATAGCATAATTAAATGTACGAAAATGTTGTTGGGTCATCATATACTCGTATGTAGGGGTGGCAAAAAAGCTCGCGGCTCGCGAGCCGGCTCGGCTCGAGCTCGGTTTTTTTCGAGCCGAGCCAAGCCGGGCTTCGAGCTCGGTGAAGATTCGAGCCGAGCTCGAGCCGAGCCCGAACCGGCTCGCGAGCCAAACGAGCCAAGCGCAACCCCATATAATCAAGATGATTGAATTTTGAATTGATGATAAATGACTCATATAATCATTTTATTCTACCTTTATTTTTAGGCTTGGAAAACCCTGGCTCGAACGAGCTTTTTCGAGCCGGCTCGAGCTTTTTTCGAGCCGAGCCGGCTCTCGAGCTCGTTTTCCAAACGAGCCGAGCCGAGCCTCGTCGAGCTTGGCTCGAGCCGGCTCGGCTCGGCTCGTTTCCAGCCCTACTCGTATGTAAGGCCAGAACACTGTCAAATGGATTACTATTGAATAATCATGGATCACATTTTACTTTCCTTAGCTGCAAACCAGTTCTTTTCTAAATATGCCAGCTCACAGAAGAATAGTTACTTCAAAAGAAATGTATACGTAGCACAGTGTTATGCATCTCATGATAAATCATGAGGAATTTGTCTATCTATGCTTAAGATGTGAGGATGCTACATTTTAGGTGCCTTGTTGAGCTGTTCAATGTTCAACAAATGTGGGTTTCTAAAGTGCAGTTGTGTGCACGATGACCGACAAACTCATTTTCTTGACTTTTACGATTTATTGCATTGCAACTTACAAGTCCTGCAAAAAGGACCTTTTCTATGTTTCCCCCTACAGTTAGCATTAGGTATGTAGGCCTAGTGACATGACCAAGATGCTTTAAGCTAATTTTCAATCAACAGCCAAAGGTCAACTAGATAGGTAGAGCATATTATGCTCATTTCTCAACAAAATTGCAAATCTCATACTTCGCCATTTTTCTAACTCAGACATATTACTATCATATGATACTTATCAGTCAACGAGCGCTGTCAAGTATGCATTTGCACCAATGAGCGAGGACCATATGATGCAAATATCTGTCGACAAGTTGACACACTTAGAAATGAAACCATTCCACAAATACACCAATCTGAAGAGCAGAAGTGTAACCCCTGAGTATTTTTTCACAATGATCCTCAGCATTCTAGCCTTGTAAAGAATTACCTTTCCTACATTTAACTATGCTAGGGGAAACTCAATGATAGCTTCAGGAGGTAGTAGAGCCATCCAAAACAACTGGGTGAAAGAAGCTCTTGCAACGAGGAAAATGCAAACTACGATGCTCTTAAGTTGGTTTTCATTCAGCAATTGTGCCACACAATAAAGTAAAGTTATGAGGTCTTTCCTAAAGTTAGCAAGAGGCAAGCTTTATGCATCACTCATTTACGAAAATCTTTACTCACAAAGAAGAATGTTAATAAATGTGACAAAGTGAACGTTACCTGGAAGCACCATTTCCGATCTTTTTGAGCCCAAACATATTGTTTTGTCATCATTCACGTGAATCGTCAAAAGGTAATGGAAAATGAGATTCCAATCTTCATTTTCAACCTCAAGAATGTGATGCTGTTCAGAGCACAGCAACTCAACAAGTGACACTAGTGCAATGAAGAGTTCTTGTAATGTGTAAAATCAGATTTATGTCGGGTAGGACGAGCCAACCAGCGAACAGATGTGACGAATAATATCAGCTGAAGCGTTTGGTCGGGCTGCATTTAGTGCCTTCTGAGACATGTCTGCCATCAATTTCTCATTACCTGCATAATGAGAATGGCTAACGAAACATCAATCTGAAGAAAGAAACAGGATGATTACCAGGAAAAAAAACATCTTATATGAACAAAAAATCATGAATAACAGGTTTCATACAAACAGCAAAAAAATATCATAGAAATCTATTCAAGATTTTTTAAAATCTATGGAGCAATCAGACCATTGGACATGGCCCAATCATGACAATCCAATATAATCTATATTACTCCCTCTGTTTCGCTATATTTGTCCACAACCCACCATGCGCACAGACCAAGGAAGCATTAAATATATAAAATACTTAATGAGAAATGACCATACACACCCCTATTAAATGGCATACCACAAGTCCACAATCACTTAACCTCTTCCAAAACATTTAAGTAGGGGGTGGAGAATACAAAAATGACAATAAACTACACTCAATGGCATACCACAATTCCCTCAATGGACAAATATATTGAACGGATACTCCCAAGGCCATAGACAACTATAGCGAAATGGAGGGAGTATTAGCTAATTGCTCATGTATTCTGTTAGGTCAGCTGTCTTTCCATCACATGGTTTACTCTGCATTTTAATTCAGATAACACAGACTTTCTATTGGTCTAAGATGGAAGGTTTCCCTCAAGTCCACAGCAAGTGAGAAACTGATGACTTACCCAGACAGCCAGTAATACAATGAGTGATGTTTACAGCATAACACATCATTCAGTGTAGATAGACATAGTATACAAAATGAGCAACAATGGCTAGTAAACATCATGATTGTTCCTGTTGTACCAGCCAGTAAAAAATGCCCTGGTTGGATGTACTGAAAACTAGCAAGGAGAATATTGAATACATGTGCAGATTTCTGCGTCCATTTAGTATAATCAATTCTGATCTTGCAGAGTATAAGTGGTACAGTAATTAAGAAAATTCTAATAAGTGGTACAACTATTTCTGAATTTTCCATGTTTCACACTAGCATGAATAACTCATGAAACTAACTTCAGATGCCACATACCAAAAACTTCATCAATTATAGATGTTAGACTACTAGAATCAAGTTCATCTTCCGTTATGACCTTTGCTCCCATGACATCAGCCATGATATATGCATTTTTTGTTTGATGGTCATCCACAATTGTTGGTAAGGGTATCTGAAAGAAAGAGACAAAAAATGATTTGAACAAAGTTGCACAATGAAACTTAAAAAAAAGGATAAAATATAATGAATGATGACAACTGTAAAAGTTTTGCAGTTCAGGCAATGTATACACACATATTACCGTACTAGTCCACCTTTTACATTAACTTGAAAACATATTTGTAGCAGGGTATTTTTTTTAGACAGCATCCCGGCTTTGATCATTTCATGGGCCTGAGAAGACCTTTCCAGTCAGCCCATAGATGAGATGAGAGTTTATAATGCTACATGATTAAATGTATCATACATTCTCATTTTGAATGTAACATATGGATATCAATGATGACATGTATTCAGGGGCAGTTTGGTTTGAGAAATGGGCTGGTCCATCATAAGGTCATTACATGACTTTGTGGCACGCCTCATTCCTCCTTTTCTAATGGCCTCATGGTCATGAGGAATGGCATGGTTTTGGAACAACTCATTCCATTCCTCAAACTAAACTGGAAGATGAGGAACATAGTTAGGATTTAATGATTAATGACAGATCGATCACTGATCAGCCAACCATTGCATTGCTCACAGCCTCATACAGACATGATATGCGCCAGTTACCAAGAAAAATATGACGCAATGTGACAAGTTAAAACAACAAATTGTATCAAATAAAAAAAGTTGAAAAGATGCTAATTCTACCAAGCAGTCGGAAAGACTAGATAATGAATGTAGCCTAGGCAGCATGAAGAAGTATAAGAAACTTTCCAAATAACAATCTTGTCAACCATATATTTCTCCAGTTAGGCCTCAAAATGTGCACTCAGGTATTAGCATCAGCAAGGATATTTGTCAAACAGCCCACTTCAACTGAACAAATTATGAGCCCACATTCAGAAAAATTGGATACATCCAGGGATCAAAGGTAGAAAAGCATCTAACATAAGCCAAAAGATATCTCAATTACAGGTAAAACACAAATCAAAGAGCACTGGATCTACATGATCCCCTGTTCAATAAGCTCTGCGATCTCATCCCAAATAATCTATTAAGGCTTGTGGCGCAACAGAACTGTACTCACTTATGAATAACAAGCAACAATGCATCTTTTAGTCTTTAATTTTCAGTGCTCTAAACATCCATATGGTAATTAGTTAAGCTTTGTCACAAGTTGAATATTTATTAAGGACCAGCTAATTGTCCTTTTTAATTTGGAACACAACAAAGAGAAATTCTTAGTTTGGAAATATGTCAAGTGTCATACAAGGAACTTTAGTTTGGAACACAACAAAGGTTCATCAGACTATCATTTTTCCTGCATTGTTGATAAAAGGTAAAGGACCTAAGTATATCTGTTGAAAATAAAATGGAATCACATAACAACTTTATGAGATATTATATACCAGAATTGCTGGTTTCC